>OZ024863.1:9990372-10065372 GCA_964017155.1 Oasisia sp. SBJ-2009
CACCTGCGTGTGGTCGGTTCCCCCACCTTTGCTGTCAATCTATGTGTTTGTTATAACGGTGATGACATTGTGTACTAGTGTATTGGAATTATTTTGTGCTAGTTATACATAAAGAGTTGGCTTACTTTTAAGCTCGCATACAAACATATATCTGACTTGTGTTTTCAACAAACTAGCCACGTCTCTGTGTCACAAATTTAGATGGTAGCGTTGTCCCGCATAAAAACACCTTTTGAATGAAACTCAAAAGGCATTTATGTGGGCAACAAAACCAGAGCTTATATTCGGGTGTATGGTAAACAAATTAGGACGCTGACAAGCTCAGTGTCCAGCCTCTCTTTCGATAGTTCTCGAGTTTGAAAGGGTAAATATTGATTTGCTCTCGATTGTTGTTAAACAATTATGTTACGAGGTTCCGTTTATTGCGACATTTATCATTCTGTTGTTCAGTACTATGTCGTCGCAAATTTCCCACCCTCCTTCCCCATCGTCACCTGGGTATTTCAAACTGGTGTTGATATATGCTGTGTTTCGTTTTATTTGTACATATTTGTAAATACACTATACATAGTCTATATTATATTGTTACCAAGTGTCTAAAACGTTATTGTCTTGTATTTTTGACATTACGATCACACTGTCTTGTATATTACATCTCACATTGTCGATTTGTGTTATATACTTGTCTAATATGAGTGTACTTTCAAGGGGTTTTAGGGCGAGGACATGTGCTCATGTTCCTAACGCTTTCCCCTTGGTCATAACCTATAACTTGCATACTTTGTTTGAATATTTGATATGGTGGGTTTCCAACACCTGCGTGTGGTCGGTTCCCCCACCTTTGCTGTCAATCTATGTGTTTGTTATAACGGTGATGACATTGTGTACTAGTGTATTGGAATTATTTTGTGCTAGTTATACATAAAGAGTTGGCTTACTTTTAAGCTCGCATACAAACATATATCTGACTTGTGTTTTCAGCAAACTAGCCACGTCTCTGTGTCACAAATTTAGATGGTAGCGTTGTCCCGCATAAATATATATATATATATATATATATATATATATATATATATATATATATATATATATATATATATATATATATATATATATATATATATATATATATATATATATATATATGCCCGCACACACACTAACCGAGTTACCCCGCCATGCCTGGGAACAAAAGGCAGTCAGTCACCCGCAATAACACCGTTTCACCTGTTCGAAATCGGTTCATTTAGGCTATGCTTAAAGTAAACTAGGTAAGTATGCGTTCATCTATATAACGCGAAATAAAAATGAACACCAAACAGTATCAAGAATAACTGTACCAATAAAGTACCAAGAACAACTGTGACGAAATCATACATAGGCAGTTCGACCACAATGCAAACATATATTTTGCAATATATGTATTACATGTTTATCTGTTTGCGCAATCTGCCGCCGATTAGTTCGGCTTTTCATCGCGTAAATACACACACACACACACACGCACGCACGCACGCACGCACGCACGCACGCACACACACACACACAAACACACACACACACACACATATATATATATATATATTTGTGTGTATGTATGTATGTATGTATCTTGAGCACATCACGGGAGAATTACAAACAGCGTACTAAAACATATACATAACACATTCTTTAAGAAACCATTTCTTCATCTGGGTTTTACACTAGGATTGAACCAGCAAACCCCACGCCTGTGGGCATTCGATACCCCGACATTATAGCATGGAAAGGGAATACTTGTGAGATCATCGATTCCAGGATTTGGGCCGACAATTTCGTTATCAATGAAGCCCACAGTTGTATTACACCAACCCGTCATTAATAAATGGAAAGAGAATGTATAACTCAAAATCTTGACCTGCTGGGATAAATATGACTTCCGAATTGGAACCAGCATATTGGATTTAATCTTAATTGATTCCGCTAGCAAAAGTTGTGGTATTGCAAAATAGAAGAAATCGACGAAATCGACTAAGTACAAGAAACCAACATGAAATCCACGAAAACGACTAAGTCCTACGAGAAATGTGTACGTTATTACATTATCAGGCGAAAGTTATTACATTATCAGGCAAGAGGAGTTTATTACATTATCGGTTGAAAATTATTACATTATCGGTTAGCAAGTTTATTACATTATCGGTTGATGTTATTACATTATAGGGTGGTTATTACATTATCGGTTGATTTTATTACATTATCGGGTAGTTATTACATTACCGGGCGATTATTACATTATCGGTTGTAACACCGTGGTCAACGCCGTACTCAGACAAACAAAAATGGTCCATTTTGTTGTCAAAGTTCGTCGTATTTGACAAGATATGCAGTCCGATTTCAGCGTCCGAGTCGCTTACGAATTGTTGTTGATCCATTTGAAGACGTAGTGTAACCATAGAGGAAAGAAGTATAGAGGCGGCACGCGAGCTCTTTTGCGTTATTTCCGTATCCGCGCGCCATCTAGCGGCGTCGAAGTAAGAAATGTAAACAAACGCACGTGTCAATATTCCGAGGCAGTTAAATATCATAATAAATATGTATCTGCCAACAATGCATTTATCGATCGTATAAAGTAAAGGTTTTAAATAATAAGAATAGAGCACATCATGTTTACCTTTTAGGGGAAATTGACACAAAACCTAACTTCGAGCGGCCCCAGTGTGCTACATAAAACCTGTCTACTTTGATCCATCGTCATGAATAAAAAAATTACATCATATAAATGTGGACCACGTGTTCTGGTGCAGCTTGGGCAAACAAAAATATCAACAAATAAATAATTATGATAAACCTCATAAGGTATGACGTGCTCGGTAATGACATGTTTCAGCAACAAAACAGCGTCCATAAAATGACGGAAAGATACGAATCAATCATCATATGCAGTTTGTGTCAATTTTTTCAGTAATGTATCTTCTCTCAATTTTTTTGGGCTAGAATTTTTGAGGGTCCTGTACAAAGTTATTTGAAGATATGATACCTCTTTATTATGATCATTAAAAATTAAAGTTTTTTTTACTAAAATCTTGAAGTGTCATACCGTGTCGTGTTTCAGTTGAGAGATTCACACTCAACAAAATATTGTCATATCTTGGATGTGTAATCATGTGTAATTAAAAACAGAGGGAAGCAACACATTTAAAAAAACTTTTAAATCCGTTAATCTGAATGCAGTTTGCATCAAATACTACATGTACGTACATGTATCTGTACTGAATCACTGTTACAAGGTATACTATTTTATACAACAGGTGGTCATGCTGGTGGTCAATACTGGTTATAACAAATAAATTTGATTGAATCTTATCAAACTACATAATATGCGTGCCCTGTATGGCATACGAACTTACCTAAATAGTTATCGGATAACATAGAAATAATTAAAAAAGGTGTCTTAATTAAAACTATATTTCCAGGTTATCCGTACGATAATATCCTGCAGATTGTAAACAGGTCTGCCGACGTTGCACCGCAGACGCGATGAACTGTGTAGAGTGTATTTCGCTAAAATGAAGAGTAGTGATCATAAACTGAATGCGTTATTACCAAAGTGTCGAAGTGTGCCATGTGCCTTGAGGTTGTGTAACAAGTTACCTATCCCAAGGGCAAAAACTAATCGCTACAAAAATTCCTTAATTCCGTGGTGTTTAGAGCATTTTCAGATCGGCTAGTAATGGACATGTATTTTAATTTGATTTAATTAATTAATTAATTTATTAATTTTATAACAATGTTGATGGAAAGTATATTTTAATGTATATGTCTTAAATTTATTACGTAGGTTGCATATGATGATTTTAATTTTTAATAAGATATGCTAATATTGTACATTAATATGATATTATATGGAATTGTTGATTTTAGTATGAATGTACATGTACAATCCAACTGTAAAGTTGCTACATAATAAATTTATCTTATCTTTATCTTATGTTCACAACAAAAATATTTATTTTAAGCACTGTTGCAAATACCAAAATGTTCTTTCACATTACTGGCGCATAGCCATTTCTGCATTTTCCATGTTGCCAACTTCGTGCCCGCAAGGCGGCGCTGCGTTTAGAATGTCACGCAATGAGTAATAGGAGTGCCGCCTCTATACTTCTTTCCTCTATGGTGTAACACGAATGATTTGACAGGCACTGTGTTGTGCCTAAACGGCAGTGTTTACTGAACATTTGCCAACTTAAGCGGCAGACGACGACAGTACGATACAGTAACAGTGTTGCAATAATTATGTTTTGGTGGCAGTTTTTCGGCGATAGGACAATTCGTTTACTGCTTGGCGACACAAGTTCACGACCAATTGCTACACGAAATTTCCCCAAAACTATGTGTTGTCGTTGAACGAGTAATAAAGTACAGTCGTGGACATTCAGCCATACCGATGGGACATAATATTATGTACTATTCTGACCTTCTTGAAATAAACAAGTCTTACAAGAACAACATGAACGAAGGACAATTTTAAATACTCTAGTTATTAGAAAGAATATGAATGTAAATATTATTATTATACTCGTTTTAAACAAAACAAATAAAACCAGTGCCAGAAAGAATATTGCAAATGTTTTAATTATTTTCAAATATAGGTCAAACAAAAGCCAAAAATATCCTAAATGCCCCAATAATTTTAATCATTACATGAATGAAAGGATAGAAGGTTCCTCAATCCTGTTATAGATATGAACGACACACATTCAACTTATCAAAATATAACATGTGGTGTACCACAAGGTTCTGTACTTGGCCCAATTGTATTTAGCCATTATTGCATTTATGTAAACTATCAACTGTTATGACACGTATAATATGTGGTGATGACACCAATCTCACAATTTGCATTAATGGAAATAATATCGAAACCTTTTATACTACAGAATGTACTGTCAGTTAGGTTGGAATGATCATAGTAAAAAAATCACAAATAAAATGGCTAATAATGTGTTCATTATGAATAGAAAAATTATGAATAGAGTCAGCCACCTGTAAAATATTCATGTGTTATATACATTGTACTCATCATGCCTAAAATGGTCTTAATTACTGCTATGAGGTGTGGAGAAATACATATGAGAACAAAGATACCACCAAGGGTTCTATAGCTTGTGAAGCTATAAGATCCATGATACTGCTGTTATATATGCTACAGAAAAAACAATAACTATATGTAAACATGAAGGATACTTGTCACAAGCAAGACCTATCATTAGTTATTTTAAAACTGTGTGTATATGATATGATTGATTTAAACAGTATGGTGTTTATGTTTAAGTTAATAACAATTTGCTTCCAGATCATATATGTTAACTTACTTTGAGAGAGTATGTGATAGTCACAATCATAATACATGCAACATAAATATTAATTAAAAAATAAATTACAGTAGAATTAGTATTATGGGTCTTAAGGTGTGGAATCAGGTACAGTCAGACCTGTGGTATGGTTTATCAGTTTAAGACATTTAACAATAATTCTTATATAAAAATATGAAAGGTAGTAATAACCATGATCCATCTGTTATAAAAATACATGGCAAAATGTGTGTAATTTTCTAGTCAATATTGCGTTTATGTAATACTAGAAAATAGTTTAGAAACTTATACGAAAATACAAATAATAAATATTTATTTTTTTCATTTCCTTTCAACACACCTATAGATTGTGTTTCTTACGGATGCTGCGTATTGATTCACGATTATATGTTAATTCACCTTGTGCAGTACATGCACACTGTGTGTCATTGTTTGTTGAATAAATTTAATTCAATGTCTACATTGACAATTACATGACAATATTGCACTATGCTATGTCACATCTGGCACGGTTGCATAGTGTTGGAATCATAGACCTCTCAATTCAGTGAATTCCTCCGGGTAGATAACAATTCTAAATCGCCTTGAGCTATCTTAATAACTTGATGCAGCACTATAAGATGTTTTCGTTACTTAAAACTAGTGTTACACATGTATATGAACACGGATTTCTGTCAAATGACCCTTTGAACTAGTCTAAGGCTTTGCAAATAATAATTCGTCTGAACTGCATAAGCACGAATTAGGGAGAGGCAACCTTACAGGTCTATGTTTGGAAGTGGGGTTAGCTTAATATAAGAAATGTGTTTTCTTATATTTCTGTGTGACCCTACCAATTTCCTCCGGCACAACCGATAAATAACGGCCGCTCCCTTACAAGTACTTTGTCAAAATATGAAACCTATTACAGTGTAACATATTTATATTTTAGGAGTATAAATAACGTTTGTGCTATCTTAGCATTGCCATTGGAAAATTACGATTGATTTATTGCATGCCACAACTGCGAAGGTCTTCGTCCATCATCGTTTTATAGTCGGAAGTTGATATTGTTTATAAATAGTTACACGTTTGTTATCTTCGTCAACCTGGACCTGGTTATCTTACCTCAACCTGCAGTTCTCTACTCACTACTGATGTATTTTGTTCATATGTTTTTATCCGGTTTGTCAAGGCTGGTTAATTTGAAACATTATACCCGTTGTAACGACGATTCTTTTTGACGATTCAAAAAGACAAGTACAGGTCTATACATTTAAAAGTTCAACTGACTGTGTGTACTATTTAAACTATTAACATATTACACATCTGGATATAAAAGAACCGCATTGACTGTGAGCATACGAATGGATTGGGCAGCTTTAGTAGCCTTTACCGTGCATACAATACGTAGTCGTAGACAGTAATTTTCATATCTTCGTGCATCCAACATGATAAAACTAAGGGTCTAAGCTATGGCCTATGCAAGGTATTCATTTACTAGCCAACTGACAACACATTTCAGGACAATCGTGCATATAAAGCTAAAGTTAGAATTAATATAACGGTTAAAAGTTGTATATCTCTCGCTAAAATAAATAATTAGTAATAAATAGGCATGGCGACATAAAACTGGCGACGTAAAGAATGTATAATGGCCCATAAAAATGTAAAATAAAATTAACGGGCGAGAAAACTATACAGACAGTTATGTGGTATACACGTGTAGACAAATGCGTAAGTAAATAAATACATAATAAATAAGTAAGTAATATATAACACGGCGACATAAAATAGTGCAACTAACAGTTCAAGCGTCTCAACGGTTGTGGGTAAAAGTGTTTTTAAGCCTAGTTGTTATTGTTTTAATACTCCTAGACCGTTTGCCAGAGGGAAGAAGTCCAAAGAGATAGTGGCTGGATGTTATGCATCCCGTACAATAGTAGGTCAATACTCGTGGATTTTCGGGCGCAGCGAATAATGTAAATAGACTTGAGGGATTGCAAATCGCTCCCAATGATTTTGGATGCACATTTCACAATGGCTTGTAGTCGACATTTCTCTTCGTGGCTGGCGCTGCCAAACCATACAAGAATAGAAAAAGAGACAGTGTTTAATATTACATTTATCCAAGTTCCATTTCCTGTCCAGAAAGTATACATCACGTACAAAAAGCGACTCAAACTAGCCAGCCGTGGCAGAAGCACTGTACGAGGGAGCGCGCCACAGGAAGAGACTCTGATTTGAAAACTACGGCTATCTAGTATGTGAATACACGGTCGAATGCACTTGAACATCTGACTGATGACACAATATGTGTGTGCTTCAGCAACTTTGTAAGAAGATAACCGAAACGTGTAAGTAGAAGTAGACGCTTTCTCACTGCTTCGGTTCGTCGCCGTCATTATAACGTCATTTACGACGCCTTTAAACGGGGAGGCGTTATTATTTATAGGTTAGCAACGGTCAACGCGTTACTCAATCGAGGAACCTCCGATCAACCGGAAACAGTCAACTGTACGACGAACGTACTGTTCAAATGGGTCATTGTAGATTCATCAACTTGACCGTAACATTGCTTTTGTGCTCTCAATCCACGGAAATCACGGCTACACGAGACACAGCGGGGAAGTACAGTATCGATCACAGAACTTACGTGGATCTGAAAGGCAAGCATGTAAAACGTGCCGTGCAAGATCAGAGTCAATGTAAAGACAACGTTATGGTGACCAGAAATCAGGGTATGTCCGGTTCGACACAACAGCAAGCCCACTTTCCGACTTCAGAGTGCGAGCAATGGTGTTTAGAAAATGTAAACTGTAGTCGTATGTGTATTCATCGACTCAGTAACATATGTTTCTGGGTTAGAAGCGATGATCCCGATGTTAAGACTACTAATAGTAATGGATTTAAAATCGTGCACATACTCTTTCGATGCCCAAAGTATTACACATGCGCCGATCGCCCTTGTCAAAACAACGCGAAGTGTAAGCCGCTTAACACTTATAAGCAGCAATACTTACGTCAACGTGATGTGGGAATGGAATGCAATTGCACTGAAGGCTGGCATGGCTTCTTTTGCGAAAATCGAGATTCTTGCTTAGACCAAAAGTGCCAACACGGAGCGACGTGTCTAAATACAACAACGGGATTTAGCTGCACGTGTCTACCTTCTTGGACTGGCCGATTCTGTGAACGCCGGTATTCTTGCTTAGACCAACTGTGCCAACACGGAGCGACGTGTCTAAATACAACAACGGGATTTAGCTGCACGTGTCTACCTTCTTGGACTGGCCGATTCTGTGAACGCCGGTATTCTTGCTTAGACCAACTGTGCCAACACGGAGCGACGTGTCTAAATACAACAACGGGATTTAGCTGCACGTGTCCATCTTCTTGGATTGGTCAGCTTTGTGAACGCCGGTATTGTTGCTTAGACCAACTGTGCCAACACGGATCGAGCGACGTGTCTAAATACATCAACGGGATTTAGCTGCACGTGTCCATCTTCTTGGACTGGCCGATTCTGTGAACGCCGGTATTCATGTTTAAACCAACTGTGCCAACACGGAGCGACGTGTCTAAATACAACAACGGGATTTAGTTGCACGTGTCCACCTTCTTGGACTGGCCGATTTTGTGAACGCCGGTATTCTTGCTTATACCAACTGTGCCAACACGGAGCGACGTGTATAAATACAACAATTGGATTTAGCTGCACGTGTCCACCTTCTTGGACTGGCCGATTTTGTGAACGCCGGTATTCTTGCTTAGACCAACTGTGCCAACACGGAGCGATATGTATAAATACAACAATGGGATTTAGCTGCACATGTCCACCTTCTTGGACTGGTCGGTCTTGTGAACGCCGGTATTCTTGCCTAGACCAACTGTGCCAACACGGAGCGATGTGTTTAAATACAAAAACGGGATTTAGCTGCACGTGTCCATCTACTCGGACTGGTCGGTTTTGTGAACGCCGAAATTCTTGCTTAGACCAACTGTGCCTACACGGAGCGACGTGTCTAAATACAACAACTGGATTCAGCTGCACGTGTCCACCTTCTGTAACGGGCGTTCTCTGCGAACCGGGGACGCCATCCTCGACATATGACGACAGTAATAATGGTTTAGGTATAACAGGCGAATTTACGATCGCCGTTATTGCCATATGTGTCGTTATCATCATCGTTGCATCCGTTGCGGCTGGAGGGAAGGTCAGAGGAGCAAGTGGCGCGCCAACTGGAAACAGGTAAGTGGGCATTTGTAAAGAATCAAATTAGTTGTGACCATCCTCGCACACCAGCGGTCGCTGCGGCTGATTACGTCAGTACCACCTTTCACTACCCCTGGCTCTTCGCTTTGAAACACTCCTCTTTTAACGTCAGCCAATGAAATTGCCCACAAAGAGTGTGGTCGGACTCCGGTCATATTATATCATTTTGGGTGATTTTAGCCACTCGGTGCTCTTGTTATTTGCAGTGTTTCGGATGCGAATCGGTCATTGTATTGGGATTCCCGCCAGTCGTATTCACCCGTCTTCTAGTTGAGGCAGGTACTTGCGTTGTTCTCATGGCTGATGCTGGAGCGACTGGCGACTATACTGCTGTAATTTTAAAGTCCAACGCCGCTCACTTCCACTATTTTTGGAGACGATCAGCCCTGGGAACAATGCAACGACCCTTGGTTTTCGAGGATGATTGTGATACGCCACAATGAAACGGTATTCCATGGGTTGTCACCATGCTGGTGTCTACTTCAAGTTCTCGGCGCCAGATGTTTCTTGGTCGACGTCTTCTCTCCTTTGCGGGTTATAAGAGAGCGTTTGTTTGGTGATGTTTGTGTCTGTTTCCCGGAGTCTGTGCCCGTTCCAACACCGTCTTCTCTTCGTAATTTTTCTTCCACAGGATGATGGCTGGTCCTCCGTCACTGGCCCACATTTCGGATATTATCTGCCCAATGAATCCGAAGTATACGTCTCGTGCAGTTGTTGGTGAAGGCTTGCAGCGTCTTGATGGTTTCCCTTGTTGTCCTCCAAGCCTCGGATCTATAAAGTAGGACAGATATTTGACGTTAGACTTGAAGTGCCTGTCCAGGCCTTGGTGTGGGTGGTAATGGTTTTGGTATTCCAGAGTTCGTGAGTTGCAGAAAGTCTGTTCTGGCCTAGTCGTCGCCATCTGTACATACCTGTTTGTCTATTATGCTTTCAATCCGTGTAAAAGCTTCTACTTCGCGTTGATGCGAAGGGGGTTTGTTTTATTTTTATGGATGATGAGGCCTATTTGCGAAGACGAGCATGTCATCATCTTTGTCTTTTATCTGTTGATAGTTGACATACAGTAGGGCAATGTCATATGGGAATTCCAGATCGTCAATTTCCTTCCATGACATCATGACATGAGTACATTGCCCCTCCCCCCCCCCCCCCCCCCCCCCCCATTACTGTGTTCATGTAGTACCCCGCAGACCATTGCTTCGGCTTCGTATCAGTTCCTGACGAGCTTCACGGGTTTGTCGGCCATGAGCCAGACGGTATGTCGGTACATTTTAGGGACGAATGCCTATAGTGATTTGTTTGATAGGTCTACATCCCCAGAGATGGAACATATGTGGTTGCATTGCAGGACCAACAGCTTTCTGTGAGAATCACTCTTTTTAGCACTATTCCAATTTTCACCACACCATTTTCCAGTGAAATTGCTGATGGGGTGGCCTAAAACAAATCACTATACAATAATTAGTATACTGTAATATGATAGTTTATTCCTCTGGGCAATCATATAGATTGAAATTGGTAGTAACAGTAGTAGTAGTAGTATCATTAGTAGTAATATCAGTTGTTGTTGCTGTTGTTGTAGCAGCAGCAGAATTATTAATATTACTATTATTATCACGTGCTTTTAGCCGCCGCAGTCACCGAGCTGGACAAGTTGCGTCTGAAGTTTAGCAATCAAAGTAAGTTACTTCGTCGACGGCGAAACCTATTTTATCGTATTGTAGTAGTAGTTGTTGTAGTTAAAGCAGACTTATTCTTATTAGTAGTAGAACATTAGAAGCAGCAGCAGCAGTAGTAGTAGTAGTAACTTCAGCAGCATAAGTATTATTATTATTAGTAGCAGTAGTAGCAGCGGTAGCGGCATCACTAGTAGTAATCAGTAATAATAGTAATAACAGTAGTAGCAGTAGTAGCAGTAGTAGCAATAGTAGCAGTAGTAGCAGTAGTAGTAGTAGTAGTAGTAGTAGTAGTAGTAGTAGTAGTAGTAGTAGTAGTAGTAGTAGTAGTAGTAGTAGTAGTAGTAGTAGTAGTAGTTGTAGTTGTAGTTGTAGTAGTAGTAGCAGTAGCAGTAGCAGTAGCAGTAGTAGTTTTTCTTGTTGTTGCTGCTGTTGTTGTAGCAGCAGCAGGATTATTATTATTAGTAGTACTACTAGTAGTAGTAATAATATCAGTAGTAGTAAAAGTTGTTGTCGTTGTTGTTGTAGCAGCAGCATCACCCGACCTGACCAGACCAGACCCGATCAGACCCAGCCCAGTCCAGAATCTCTCAGTCGGTCTGTATGCTTCACAAGCGTACGCATGCACGCTTTCATGGACGCACATACGCATGCACACACGTTCACTACACCGACTGAAACCGACTAAATCACCATCGAACAAACGTTGTTGTTCAGATCCTAGCGACAAACTATATACAAGCTGAATTTGAACATGTTAAATACCAGCGGAACGTCGCAGTCGCATAAACCAGCCAGCCAGCCAATCAATCAAACACCCAACTCACGAACCAACCAACCAACCAACCAAACAACCAATCAACCATCCAACCAAACAAACAAACAACAACCCACCAAACCAACCACATAATCAACAAACAAACAAACAAACAAACAAACAAACAAACAAACAGACAAACCATTAAACCAACCAACCCCCTCCCAACCGACCAACCAATCAACGGCGACGAAGGATCTAAATTGTGGCATAGCTTGCCAACTTTCAACAACGTCAGAATGACACCTGCTTGAACTGATATAAACTAGCGTCGATTTCAATCGGCCGTGTCGACGCATTAGGTGATTGACACCGACGCAATCCATATGGTCGGATCTGGTCGGCGTAAAAGTGTCAGTGCAGATTTCCAGATCGAAATTGGCAACTAGATTCTGTAAATGGTAAACCAATTTTCACAGAAAGACTACAGGAGCCTTCTAAATTAAGAGTACGACTATGCGTCTTCTGTTATCGTAGTTGACATGTTATTTACCTCTTATGTAACGTGTTCACGTCCTTTAAATATGACTCGAGCGGTCACAGTAGGTGGACTGTTGCCTTTCTCCCGCTTACGTAGCTTTCCCATGAAAGGCCGATAGTGACGTCACTAACGACGTCACGCCCATAGTGACGTTAGTCCGCTGGAGTAGGTCGAGTGTCGCGGGAGACAAGACGGAAAATTCATATCAAATGAAAATATACATCACACCGTGTTTCCACACCAACAATGATATAGTAATGTTTTATATGATTCACCAGATGATGTAATAAGCTGTCATATTTCTCCATTTTATACCATTTGTAATACTATGCATATTACGGCATTATATATTATATATGTCAGAATAGATTATATTTGTTGCATTATTTATGTGCTCATTCTTTGACATTTTTAACGTTTTATCCAAGGCTCAGTTAGCTGAACTTTAGTTACCCAAAGATGATAGCTGCACATTCAATAGATCTTTTCCACATTCCAATTTCGCGCCACACATCATCCAATCAGATCCAAGCCTATTGTTCTATAACGTCACCGGAAGTAGGAGGATAAATAAATCACTCTCAGTTCCCAGGTGGTTTCCACCAAACAGCCCAAACTTGGGCTAACGCAGAAGTTGTCGTTTTGACAATGCAGTACAAAAAACTGAGTCACTTCAGCGGCGTCCCGCTACTTCCGGTAAATATTGTAAACACGTCCAGTGCGCATGTCCGGCCTCGAATGTGGAAAAGATCTATTAACGAGACGTTTGCCATGTTCGTTTTAACTGAGGATTCCGCTAGATGGCGACACTACTATAGCATAATTGAATTCCAGTAATAGCATACATTATTAAGTATGCTACACACAACACGTACATATCTGGACACGTACCTGGATGCATAATTACATGCATGCATATATACATACATGCATATATACATACATGCATATATACATACATACATATGTAAATACATACATGCATGCATGCATGCATGCATGCAGGCAGGCAGGCAGGCAGGCAGGCAGGCAGGCAGGCAGGCAGGCAGGCAGGCAGGCAGGCAGGCAGGCAGGCAGGCAGGCAGGCAGGCAGGCAGGCAGGCAGGCAGGCAGGCAGGCAGGCAGGCAGGCAGGCAGGCAGGCAGGCAGGCAGGCAGGCAGGCAGGCAGGCAGGCAGGCAGGCAGGCAGGCAGGCAGGCAGACAGACAGACAGACAGAAACACACACACACACACACACACACACACACACACACACACACACACACACACACACACACACACACACACACACACACACACACACACACACATACTTACCAATCACACACACATCCTCTATTATAATGTCAAGAGTTTTTCAAATTTAAAAGAGGGAGATCTTGTTACACTCCATATAAAAGTGCCCAATTGAATATTGATCTAATATGTAAAAGGAATTAGGTTTTAGGTTGGAAGAACATTTTGACACGATCAGAATACCGTTTTATTAAGATGTTATACTCTTAAGGGAAATCAATCCTGAAGCAGAACTTGACGGAATTGTTCAGGAGAATAGCAGTTCCTTCAAGAAATTGTGTCCCATGGATATAACGTTTCTATGTACCCATTATCATCTTTTGTTCATCGATTTGATGAAACGATACGGTGGCATGCTCATTTGGTAAATCGTTTACAAATCTTCAGTGTTAGTTGCACGGCCTCCTGAAACAATTAATTATATCTCAATAGATTACTAACGCAATTGTTCTTTACTTTTTTCAGCAGCACACCAATAACGAAGCACGTACATCGACCGTCATAGCGATACTGCAAGCGGCCTTATTAGAAAATAACATAATGACATCCGTTAATCCAAGTTTCGTTGTATGGATAAACATGTGCTGGTGTATAAACTACCCAATAAAGATTGTCATAAGTTAATTTAGAAGTAGAAACGTTGGTTGAAACAATTAACTACTATATATATATATATATACACACATATATATATATATATATATATATATATATATATATATATATATATATATATATATATATATATAGCAATTGCTAATATGTATATTATATATACATATATATTTCTTGAGTACATTAATGCATACTATAAATTACAACAATCCCACCCTTAATTTAATTCCATTTTCTCTAGTTTAGTTTCATACAACAATGATTAAATCACACGTTTTAAGTGTACTTTTCTTATATTTTTTCTTATTATTGTTAGCTACTACAACCAGCACTACAGAACAGAGGCTTAGTTTAGATATTAATGTATAAAAGGTTTATTATTATCATTATTATTATAACAACATGCACGCATTGCAACTCTTTCTTACCTGCTCTCAGAATACGGGAAGTCTTCCGCAAAGTCGCAGAGCAATGACGTCACTGCACTAAATACTACCACTGGTTCCCTAATTCGCAGAGGAGTGACGTCACTGCTCTGCGAATTGTGGCGAATATGACCTAATTTGCCATTTATAAAGAAGCACTTAATCAAGCTACAGCTGAAATTAGAAATTCGAAGAGAAGCTATGAACAAAAAATAGCTTTCAATATAAAACATGACAGCAAGAGTTTGTATGCGTATGTTCGAAGTAAACAGAAAGTTCAAGATAAGGTCGGGCCACTAAAAGGTAGTGATGGAAACATAATAACAGAGGGATTCTTAATGGCAGAAAACCTAAATGAGTACTTTAGTTCGGTGTTTACCAGGGAAGATATTAGTACATTACCAGTACTAGAGACTAAGTTCGAAGGGAGAGAGTATGACTATTTAGGACAACTAACTGTAACCCTAAAAATGGTAGCTATGAAAATAAGAGATATGAAGGATAATAAATCACCAGGAGTGGATGGGATTCCTCCTAAATTACTGCTGGAAATTGTAGATCAAATCAGCATACCGCTTGCGACAATGTTCAATTTGTCATTAGAGGAGGGAATAGTTCCATTAGAATGGAAAGAAGCAAACATTATACCATTATTTAAAAATGGTTCAAGAAACAAGTCAGAGAACTATAGACCAGTGAGTTTAACATCGGTGATTTGCAAACTATTAGAAAGACTAATTAAAGATCACTTGGTTGATTTTCTTATTAAAAATAAATTGATAAACACATCTCAACATGGGTTTTTAAAAGCGAGGTCATGCTTAACAAACATGTTATGTTTTTTGGAAGATGTGACAAAGTGGGTAGATGAGGGATTACCAGTAGATATAATCTACTTAGATTTTAAAAAAGCCTTTGACAAAGTGCCACACCAAAGATTACTACTTAAACTAAAGGCTCATGGCATAGGAAATGGTATGATTAACTGGATAGAAAAATGGCTTATTGATAGAAGACAAAGAGTAGTAGTTGATGGGGAGGTTTCAAATTGGAAATCTGTTTTGAGTGGAGTACCGCAAGGATCAGTATTGGGACCTATTTTATTCTTAATATATATCAATGATTTGGATGATGACATAACAAGCAAGGTGTTGAAGTTTGCGGATGACACAAAAGTGTTTAGGAAAATTAAAAGTGATGCAGATAGACAGCATTTACAAGATGATCTTAATAAGTTGATAGAATGGTCTGAGAAATGGCAAATGCTGTTTAAAGTGTAAGTGCCTCCACACAGGACATGGGAATGAAAATGCACAATATACAATGGGTGGTACTGTACTAAATACTACTGTAAAGGAAAAGGACTTAGGGTTAACCATTAGTGCTGACATGAAGGTATCAGAGCAGTTTGGAATTGCAGCAGCGAAGGGAATCCAAATTCTTGGATTAATTAGGCGAAATATAGTGTACAAAGAAAAACTAATAATACCGCTTTATAAAACAATAGTTAGGCCTCATTTAGAATATTGTATACAAGCATGGAGGCCATATCGCAAGAAGGATATTGATATGCTAGAAAGAGTACAAAGGAGAGCAACAAAAATGATACCAAAACTCAGGAATATTAGTTATGAAATGCGTCTAAAAGAATGTGGTCTAACAACACTAGAAACCAGAAGATTGAGAGGAGATCAGATTGAGGTTTTTAAAATATTGAATGGGTATGAAAATATTGACAGAACTATTTTTTTCACGGTCAAGGAAGATAGAAGGACTAGAGGACATGGAGTTACATTAGCAAAGAAGCAGTGTAGACTAGATATTAGAAAATTTTCATTTTCACAAAGAATAGTAAATGAATGGAACAGATTATCAGCTGATTGTGTAGGTGCTAGTAGTGTTAATATATTTAAAAATAAAATTGACATATACCTAAGACGGGCGGGGTATACTTAGATAGATAGGTTGGACTCTCGATAAGCCAAACGGCTTCCTTGTCCACCTGCCATCTAGAGTTGATTCTCTAAGTGGCAATCTTGTTAAATCTTGTTAAATCAAATTCGCAGAGCTGCTCAGCGAATAATCTCGTCCATATGAAAAAACAACAGTATGCTGTTCTTGGATGCTAAGTTCGCCAGAAAAGAGGATGGCTGTGTGAAGACCACCGTGTACAGGAAGAAGACGCACACTGATTAATACCTAAACTATACCAGCTTAGAAACTTACTTCATCATCAGCACCATTGACAGACACAAACGCCAACAATATGAAGGCGAACATTAAGACTTCTAGCTTCCCCAGTACAACGCTAATAATAAAATTTCGAATTGCTCTACTGAGTTAATTTGATATTTCTTTATTTGTTTGACAATTGACATAAGCAGAATATGCGAAAACGGAGAAGAAACAGCGTAAATTTCGTGTCACTCGTGTCACGCCAAAAACCGTGTTATGAAATTAGTATCATGCCGTTGTACATATTAATAATTGTTATTATAATATTGTGCCAAATATCGTATGAAGACACATGAACGTTCTGTCCAAACACAGGGCGATTCGTACAACGCAGACATCATATTATACATTTATATAGATATACATATGTTGGTGAAATTGTTAACTTTATAACAATTGGGGAAATGGCTTCAATCTCATTCCAGTGTTCACGAATTGAACGTATTTGCATTTCCGGATGTTGATAAATTTGTGATCAAAACAAATCTAGCATTACAGTCATATATGATACTTCGTGCGTTTTGAAATATTTCAAATTTGCTATATTTTTATTTAATTTTACGATATTACAATGTACGTACATGTATTTCTGGGATTTGAATAATTGCACTGTTAATACAACATTGAATAATACTCTGGATAGAACAATTGGTTATTTATACAGGTAAGGAAAGAGACTGACAACATGTCTACCGGTGGCATTTACTTTCTATAATTGTCGTTTCTGCCGGGCAGAAATACTTTCTGCCCTTGGCACGGCAGAAATACATTTCTGCCTGTCAGAAACCCAACCCTGCCCATAAGCTCATATATTTGCGAAACTTGTCGGTTTCATTGTCATCATTGTGCAAACATTTAAAAACAAATGGTTGTGTAGACAGAGAAAGAAGGAGACTGAAAACATATTCTATAAAAATGACAAATTGTAGCCCTGGCAGTGACCACAGCTATCTGCCCTATTTCTGCCGAGCAGAAAATGAACCCTGTGTGAAATTAAAGTTTCATTGACAATTATAGTTGACTACCTGCCAAAAAATATTTATCCAGCTAGAAAAATTTGATGTGCCACAAGAACAACAGTTACGCCTATGCATGGGGACTATCATGCATAAAAACTAGTAATCTCTTTATACATAAAGTTCTGCGGTATGTGTGTATGTTGTGTGTGTGCGCGCGCGCGCGTGTGTGTGTGTGTGTGTGTGCGTGCGTGCGTACGTGGGTATGCGTGCGTGCGTGTGCGTGGGTGTGCGTGGTTGTGTGTGTGTGTGTGTGTGTGTGCGTGCGTGCGTGCGTGCGTGCGTGGGTATGCGTGTGTGTGCGTGCGTGCGTGTTTGTGTGCGCGCGTGTATGTGCGTGTGTGTGTGTCGGTGCGTGTGCGTGCGTGTGTGTGCGTGGGTGTGCGTGGTTGTGTGTGTGTGTGTGTGCGTGCGTGCGTGCGTGCGTGCGTGCGTGCGTGCGTGCGTGCGTGCGTGCGTGCGTGTGTGTGGTGCAACCGAGGACTTACACATGAATATACACCTTCTAACCATTGTGCTAATCGAGGACGTCCTCGGTTGAACATAGGACATCCTCGGGTAGCATTAAGAACATAATAATAATAATAATTAGTTAACTTCTATTGTGCCTATATCCTTAGAAACCAAGCTCAGAGGCGCATCAAAACAAAAAGGATTAATCGATCTCATAGTCGGTAAACAAATCAAGTTGTCATCAGATTGAGTGATGCGCCAGGGAGCTATGGTGGATAGGCCAGATTGTACATATATGTTTTTAAATGACGACGGAATTTAGCAATATTTTCAACTGATTTCACGCTAGAAGGAAGCATATTCCATAGAGTAGGCGCACCCACAGCAAAAGCCCTGGTCCCCATATTAGTATTGACCTTTGGTACAAAGAGTAAATCAGAAGTAGATGACCGAAGTTGAATAGGTTTTCTCATAGGAGTAAGTAAAGTATGTAAATACGATGGCTGCTTAGAAGAAAGTGCCTGGTAAGTAATGGTACACATCTTAAAGGGAAAAATAAGTCAATGTTTTGATCATATGGGATTAACAGAGTTAATAAAAAGTAACAACTTCCAACAACAATCATATTTTTAACGTCAGTGGTTTACCAGGAAAAAAATGTAGAACACATAGACATAGAAAGTCTACAGACTACGCCATTTTAGAAACAAAATGACGTCAGAGAGTCGTCTTAGTCGGCGTGAACTGTGCATGCGTATTATTATATGTTACTTTCTAACCTAACCACGAAAACGACCGCCAACAGCCGCCAAACTTCTCCCCACATTTCTTACATACACTACATTACAAAAAAATAATTTGTATTCCTCTAACGAAGAAAATTCACAAAAGAAACGCAAATCTTGGCGAACGGCAACTCGACAACTTCGACTACCGTAAACTCGCTATTATAAGTGAGCTTTACACAAAATACCGCTAGATGGCGCGCGAATATTTATTAACCTTACTGCATTCGCACGCGCGAATTAGTTTAATTAATTATAAATAATATAATAATAATTAGCTGCATCACTATGATCTGCAGAAAATGTTAAACGGCAAACTAAGGCAACGCTTTGTTGATATGGGTCTAATAGAGTTGATCAAAAATAATTTAATATACAAATATATAATTTTATTAGTTTATTTTATATAGCGCCAAATCCACAATTCTCTTCTCTTCTATTCAACATACTGTTATTAAAGTATATGCAATAATAAGAATGCTACCCACAGGTAATATTTAAAAATAAATATTAAAAATACATGTGTCTGCATAATTATCCAAAATTGCCTATTAGTTATAAAAGAAAAAGGAAATTACGTGTTTTTCAATGATGTCACATTGTTTATTTTATCAATATTTCTATAAACATCCCGCGTGTACTGCGAGCATGCAAGCTTATATTACATAAGCGATGTTTTAACAATAATAACTAAAACAATAACATGTTAATATTACTGTTTTTAAATCCTTCTTTTTCTACCACCATAATATTTCCCATATATTCATATTCCTTTTTGCATTTTAGTGATTTATTGTTCCGATAATTAATAAAGTGTCTTGTCCAAAAATAATAATTATTACATATCTGGTGGTGGAAATGTCATTCATGAGTAGAACAAATAGCTTCAGTAATATGTTCTTATGCATAATGGTTGTGTATGTGATGAATGAAAATTATTATTACGTCGTACTTATTTTACTACTTTAATTATTTATTACTATTAACCATACTTTTATATTAATTTATTACAATTGTTGTTATGTAATTTGTATGTTTATTTATGACTGATAGGTCAGCTTAGTTAATGATATAGAAACATGTAATTTCATTATTTATTTTTAAATAATATTATCTATGGGTAGTTTTCTCTTTATTGTACTTTTAATAGCATTATGTTGTGAAGCGCCACAAACAATTATGGATGTGGCGCTACATAAATAAAATATTATATTATTATAACAATTTTTGTTTGTTTATTTAATATAGCGCCACATCCAATTTAAAATTGTTCATGGCGTTTTACATACATTAAAATGCTAAAAAGACAAAAACACACCAGAAGAAAAAAACATAAATATACTAGAAACATACATGAACAATTATAAAAATAAAATATCGATATAAAAATAATAAAACTTATAATTTCCTGCAAATCATAGTGATGATAATAATTAATTATTATTATTATATTATTTATAAGTAATTAAACTATTTCGCGCGTGTGAAGTAAAACAATTAAATATTCGCAGTCAGAAACGCGGCGTCTAGCGGTATTTTGTGTAAAGCTTTTAAAAGCGATTTTATGGTACCGCTGGGCGGCCGAACAAGTTGTACTCGAGGTGTGCGCGTTTTTGTGTGTGAATTTACTTTGTTAGAGGATTGCAAGAGATTTTATTTCATAACATAGTGTATGCATATGTATGTAAGATATGTGAGGAGAAGTTTGGCGGCTGTTGGTGGTCGTTTTGATGGTTAGGTCAATCAAATCGGGTCGCCTAGGATCCGCGCTGTATCTGTGACTGTCCCAACGAATCCACCGAAACACTGTTTCAGTTCTGCTCGATTCAAAGGTTAACAAGAAGACATCTTAGTGATACTGTCTTTCACTGTACTGTTACCATAAGCGTATGAGGAACAGTGTGGCATATTGCTGTCGCGATTTCGTGGTAAACCGACGTAAGGCAACTTTTAGCGTACCGCTTGGCTCTCTATTATGACAGCTGAACCAGCAGACGACTCTCTGACGTATTACTTTTCCAAACTGCTGGGTTGTGATTGGTTGCAAGGTCCAAGATGGGCCGGTTCATGGAGTCGGTGATTTAGCTAGATTTTCCCACTTTAAGACCACTTTCTGAGGTAACCACTAAGGTGAAAAATTGGATTGTAGATGCAAATGATTAGCTAGTGTAAACTCTTTTAGGTGCATAACACTAAACTGTTGCCTTTTTTTTCACTTTAAACATTATACGATATTGGACAGGCAGCCAATGCAGAGACTTTAGAAGCGGCTTAGAAGGAGTAAAGCGTGGAGACCTAGTCACCACTCTTGCTAAGCAATTTTGAACACGTTGTAGTTTTGTGATATCCTTAATAGCAATATTATGAAAAAGTGAATTACAATAGTCTAATCTACTAGTAACTAATGCAGTTGCAATAGTCTTTGCAACAGAAACAGGCAAATATCGACGTATACGCCGCAAATCACGAATGTGGTAAAAACATGTTCGACAAATTTGAGAAATGTGTTCTCTAAAATTTAATTTATCATCAAAAATTACTCCCAAATTCCTAGTCGAAACTGCAGGCATAACATGCTGATTAAGTAAGGGTATAGGAAAAAGAGTCTTACTTTTGTCACGCTGCCGGTGTGTACCAATAATAAGAAACTCAGTTTTATCAGCATTCAGCTTCAATCTACTCTCAGTCATCCAGCAAAAAATGGCATCAATACAAGTTCTAAGCTGCTGTAAAGAACTACTTGCATCTGAAGTGGATAATGATATATAAATTTGAGTATCATCTGCATAAAGATGATGGCTCAAATGATGCCTATTAATCACTAGACTCAATGGAGTAGTATACAGTGTAAAAAGTAATGGTCCCAAAACTGACCCCTGAGGAACACCACACGAAATATTAAGTGGTGACGAAAAACAATCCCCAATCTTAACTCTCTGGTGTCTACCACTCAGATATGATCTAAACCAGCTTAATGCTATACCAGACACACCATACCACACAGAAAAACGATCCATTAGAATAGAATGATTAATCGTATCAAAAGCAGCTGACAAATCAAGTAAGGTGAGTGCAGTAACTCTACCATTGTCCATATTTAGAGTGATGTCGTTATGCACTTTTAAGAGAGCAGTCTCTGTAGAATGAAGTTTCTTATATGCAGATTGGAATACATTTGACAAATTATTTGAAGTAATGTGAGATCCAAGGCGTTTTGCTACAACCTTTTCAAGAATTTTAGATATGAAACTCAAATTAGAAACAGGTCTATAATTTTTCAAGTTATCTTTCGACAAAGTTGTCTTTTTAAGTAGTGGATTTACATGCGCCTGTTTAAAATCATCAGGAAAAATACCTGTCCTCAGTGACACATTTACAATATTTGTTATAGTACCAAGTAAGGTGTCAATGCATGCTTTCAACAATACATTGTCGACGCCAGATCTCGATCAGATATAATAGTGCAGATCGTGTGTACACACCGCTGCGCCGCTACGAACTAACTTTTACAGCCGTGTGTATTCGGACATCCTCGACTATTGAGCGAAATGCGGGACAAATCACGTGGCAGGACGATGACATGGTTGTGGCATATGTGGGATTTTACGCACGCGCAAAAACACAAGACTGGCATGAGGTTGGAACGCGATCCACAGCGTTGACAACTATAACAGAGACACTCCGAGTCCAAACTATAGAAATTGAACCGGAGACAACATGTTAAGGTGACGCTTGGTGAAAACGTTCCAGATAAGGTAAAGCCAAGATTGGCGATGTTTTATTTTCTGACCCAACATACACTGAAAGCGACAAGCTACAGCTGCCAAACATTCCCTGATCTATCATATACTATATATATATATATATATATATATATATATATATATATATATATATATATATATATATATATATATATATAATGTATAATATGATGTCTGCGTTGTACGAATCGCCCTGTATGTGGACAGAACGTTCAGGTGTCTTCGACTTCATACAATATTTGGCACAATATTAAAATAACAATTATTTAAGTTGCATTCTGACTTCCGCCATGTTTAAAATAAAATGTTCCAGTAAACCAGCATTCCCCATACACTATATATTGTTTTTCTCAACTACCTAGCAACTTATGTTCACATAATATACCATTTTAAGATAAAAAGCAGCAAAAGACGATTTTTTTTACTGGTGAGCCTCACCAGTTAGAATTTTCTGATTGGTTTAGACCTCGATGAAGGGAATTCCGGTGAAAAGCGCTGTCAGGAGGGGGCCACACAAAAAGGCGGATCACAATTGGCAGACCGCACGGAAACGGCATACCTCATTCACTTCGATACGCTCCATATTTACGGCATGCCCAGTTGCCCACATACAAACTATCGCTGGCTACGCGCCTTAACGGTCAATGGCTAATTGAGCATGATTTAAATAACTAGGGTATTGTTGCCTGGTGGCGCCTCTAGCGACTAACGTGGATATGTGGAACCGCCTTTTAGTTTGCCCCATCGTTTACTTACGTTGACCGGAGAGTTCCGATGGTTAAAATAGATCGACTTTTGGGAAACTCCAGAGCCGTTGTTTGTTGCAAACTTATATTTGGTCAAATAACGTATAAATCCACAAAGTGAGACATGTGGTAGGACGTATACTAAAAAGCAAATATCGGTCATGGTGTACATTGACTTTTCTAAAATGCGTTAAAAAGGAGAAATTATGTCAGAATGCAACTTTAAAGGACAAAAAAAGGCTACGGCTTCGTGTCATACACCTAATAGAGTTTATACAAAGTAACAATTTCCACATATACTAATTTTTTTAACGTCAGCGGTTTACTCAGAATGTGACTTTAAAGTCTAAAATTCTAACGAAATCCACGATCGTCTAGACGCCGCCATAGGTGAAGGGTTAATTTGGCTTGGCCATTCAGCGCGCGGCATTCTATATCTCGGTCAGCTTCCGGCGACGTCGTTAAGCGTCAACAACTTCGAGTCTTCGACAGTTCGTTCAGTTGGCGTGACATCTAGCAGCTGCTTATAGACGTATATCTAAATCTGTGGTTAAATATATGGTAAACTTTAGTAATTATGCCTTCGTGTTCGGCATACGGTTGCAATAATAATTGAAACAACCGGTAGTATTGAAGCAATGGATTCACGTTGGTGATTTGCGGGCGTACTGTTTGGCACTTTGCTCGGTCCATTTTGAGGAGAAATGCTTTGATGTAGACATGTATCATCAGTTGATGGGATGATTTCAGCGATAACAATAATAGACAACTTTATATTTACCGTCATCAGCATGTTACGCGCGTTGCCGAGTTGCAGCCATTTCATGACAACAGCCAAACCCTATGCAGGGAATCTACGTGGAGAGCGCCTCGATCACCGTCTTGACGTCATCCTTCGTCTAAGATAGGGTAGCGCATAGAATTTGGATGGCTGGTTGTTAAAAAATATTTTTCTGGTAAATCGCTGGCGTTAAAAAAATTGAGTATATGTGGAAATTGTTACTTTATGTTAACTCTATTAGGTGTATGCCACGTAAAAGTTAACTTTGTTTGTCCTTTAATATGTACAACGGCATAATATTATTTTCATAACACGGTTTTTGGCGTGACATGGATTTGACGCTGTTTCTTCTCCGTTTTCCCATATTCTGCTTATGTCAAACAAATAAAGATATATCAAATTAACTCAGTAGGGCAATTTGATTTTTTTATTATTTGCATTGTACTGGGGAAGCTAGAAGAAAACGCTAGTAATATTTCGCTTGGTAAACTATTTTGAGAACGGTTGTGTCGCGCCTCGTTTTTATTTATAGCGTCTGACAAACAAAAGTGCGGGCGCGAAATGTTTGCGCCTTTCATCTGTTGCGACATCAATAATTATGTTTATCATAATATACAAGTACAGCTTGAGTAAGATACGACATACAGGTGTTGTGACAGTTTATTGATTTCGTAATAAGATTATGCTCGTGTAGTGTAGATTTAGCGTCGCAATGTAGCAATACTCAGGCGAGCGGTCACTGAGTGCGGACGCCAAAATGGCGCGGACAGCTACACAATGTCAATGACCAAACGACTCGAACGTTCGCGGTTGGAACACTTGCATTTTGCATTGGACACTGCGGTAAGTTGCTTAACATATGGAAACAATAAAGAGGCGTGTATTCTGGGAGTATGATAACAAGTGGGTACATTTAATGCAATTTACGACGCCTCTGCCGCGGCTAACTGTAGCGTAGTCTATTTGCACATCATCATATGACATATCGGAATAGCGGCCGCAAGTTTGACCTCGATAGTTGTGCTGAGACCTTCACGAATCCTTAAATGCGTTATACTTCACGGTGAATTTTAAATTATGACAACATTTCAACTTTCTAAAAGATCCATTTCAAATTTCGGACATGAAAAACTGTTTTTAATCTCATACTGTGAGAATATTAATGATCATTGGAACTCTCGAAATTAGTTTGTTTACTCCCGAAATTGTCGATAGTAGGACCGTGTGAGGTGTCATGGCTGGCGAAAATCAAAAACATTAGCTTGTGTTCAAGAATCAATTAAGCACACACAAATTGCAGGAACCATGTAATTAATACTTGACATTGCTTTGAAAACATCTTAAGATGGTACCTACTTAATTTTATTGAAAAATATTAATCCATATCGTGGATGATTGCAGATTTGATTGGCACGTGTGTGCTATTCAGTTTAGCCAAGCCGGCATAAGCCGGCTACGTGACCCAATCTACGCCATCCCATTGGCCGATCCTCACCGTTTACAAACAATGCCATGTGCTTTACTATTCAATACATTTTCAGTGGATGTAGGGTATTGTTTAGCTGACTTTATTTCAAGTAACTGACTTGTGGTTCTATGACCCTGCATTTATTCAAGTAGTATGTAAGCCATTTATTAAAAAATAGCATTTGTCAATGTAAATCAGTTTAGTATTAATACTATGGTAATGTTTGATTTCAGACATTGTCCTTATGTACTCACAAATAAAATATATATTAAATTAATAAAATAAAAAAGATTAGATAAAATAAATAAAATAATAACATATAATAAATGAAAATAAATAAATACAGTTGAGTAACTATGTTTTTGCCAGCTTGTCTTGTTTTTTCTTTCATTGTAGTCATTCTTTTCTCTTGCATTTTGAAGGATGTCAAGATCCGTCCAAGAAATATTTTAAGGTCAAAATGCTAACCCTGATGCCAAGCCAGGAAAGGCCAAGCAAATTCTTTTTGAAACATTTTCATCCTGGCCTGGCACAGTATGTGATATTCTGAAATGACATGTGCTCTTTCTCTACCTTTGCGCTTTTGAGTGTAATAATAATAATAATGGCAATTTATATAGCGCCGGTATCCACCACGTGGTGGCGCTAATGGCGCTTTTACATCATTGTGTAGACATGCCATGACTGTTAAGAAGCTACATGTGTTCCTGTGTACTTCTGCGGAACCTGGATCAGAATTTAGTTGGCCCACATCTTGAAGTGGTGATGAGATCATGCTGCCTGTGCCAATCGCATGAAATAAATCGCCCATGCTATATATAGACTCTTAATCTTTGTTTCTTAAATACAGCATTCAAATTATTATTTGATTATTTTTGTTTCTGAAATACCATGATTGTGGGAAATGATATGGAGGAGTACTAGACTATGTCGCACTGCTCTTGTTGGAATGGTGGTTTTAATCCGCCCCCAAATAATATATCATTTATTTTGCTCGCACATATTTCAAATGACAGGAATACTATTAACTGTTAATTTACTAAAGTAGATAAACAATCAATACATTATTTATAATCACCTTACTTCACTTGAATTTCAGCAAAATTCTATCAATCACGGGTTGGGTATAGCCGACAATAAATTCTAATTTATGGTAATTTGTAGACAAGTTTGGCATATTGAAATGTATTGCGCTACTAATTATGTTTTTTTAACTTGATTGGAAAGACCTATAGCTGCCTTCTATCTTCAGTCCAAATTTCTTAAACAATCTTGATTTATAAGAACGTTACAAGCATTTTAGTAAAAAACAATCTAATTTTGGTCACACATTTGTAATACAAATGTATTTACCGTATTGTCCCTAATAGATGCACAGTGCGTGAGTGGGAAGGCTTGGGTGCGCGTCTATTAATTTCTCAAAAGTGGGAAGAATGTAATCACCCACTCTATCGGCTTCTAAATAGAGTACCTCACTAATTAAACCGCAATGTGGCGCCACTGAAATACGCATATGTACAGTGCTTGTAAGTGAATGACCCGAGACATACTTCTTTTTAAATTATCAATTTTACTGTGTAATGCTTTCGGTACGATCTATGTGTTCTTCTAATTGTTTTTATAATGTTAAATAAATGCAGTAATGTGAAAATAGAGTGGATTTATTACATGTAAAACTGCATTGGCCATGTGCATCCAAAACAGCAAATCAGTGTCAACACATGATATTGATAACGATGTACGTGGTCCTGTCTAGAACTTTACATAGAGTCATGTCAATAACAGACACAATTATTCCAATTGTCAACTGTCTGATTCATCAATAGAAGCAAAGCCTAATAATTAAAACACATATATGCCTGAATATGAATTTATATGACAATTACTCTTGACTTATTCTTGTTATCGAAGTTGGTTGATGCCAGTCGCACTCCGCGCCCGCGGGTGATTCGTCTGGAATTGTGAAACGGATGACAATCTCAACTTTGTCTCTACTCAAATTCGTTTGCATAATTCCATCAAATTTGTTTAATTGTTTGTCTTGATTGGTGCAATGAAATATGCAACTAGCACTGTATATTGTTTTGCTATTGTTGCTCATAAACTTTACGCGAACTGTCAGCAATTAGTCCAACATAAACAAATAAAAGCCCCCTTTGTGGTAAGCCTTTTAATTTTACATTAACGTATATTTACTTACGAAAGTCTCACCAGTAACGGTTCGGTTGCCCTACCCACAGTTGTTATTTTCGAATAGCATTAGACTGGATGCCATGTTTGCTAATAATTGTTACCTCTACTCTGTTGCATTTTTGCGTCACTGAAAGAGATGTTCATGGATTGATTCACATATAAAAATGGGGGTGGGTATCTATTAGGTAGTGCACGTCTATTACGAACAATAATAGGATGGTAATTAACGTCAATAAAAAATATTTAACTCTTACTAATGACCATAATCACAAGCTTTTTGTGTTATTATAACGGGGTTTTATGGCTTGTTCCAACCAGGTGATGTAAATATTTTGAAATAGTTGGTGTTTAATTTATTTATTACTGCCCATGTGATTTGTCCTGGCACACTTACTAAATATAGCTAACACCAAAGACATCAAGTGTTTCTGTTTGTTGATTCACTCGGCTTCTTGCTTTACTGCCATACTGGTCAAATGTAGTCCTGCAAAAAAAATCAAAGATAGCCTTACCATTGACATGGTCCAAGTTATGTCAATGGTGA
Organism: Oasisia sp. SBJ-2009; assembly: GCA_964017155.1. NCBI lineage: Eukaryota > Metazoa > Annelida > Polychaeta > Sabellida > Siboglinidae > Oasisia > Oasisia sp. SBJ-2009. Next base: position 10,019,279 of record OZ024863.1, read on the forward strand.
TGCATGTCGAATGTATGTATAATAGCTATATAACAAGGTAACAAGATACCATTAAAAACATTTAAATATTGTCAGGTAGTAAAATGCTATGGGAATTTTTTTTTCAGAAATTTATACCACATTTGTGACCTGCACAGCCTGCTGTGTGGTATACGTTCATACTGGGGCTGGATCACTTAATCAATTGAATTGCAGTTCAAAACTGCCATAACCTTATAGCTTGTAAATATACATTTGTAAAAACAATTGTTTTATCTCTATATACAAGATTATAGTGTGACTTTGAAATGGGTATGACATGGAAATAACATTTTATATCCAGTATTACGTATGTTTGGTCTGTTATGATTATTTGTCGGATCTTTAGCAATTGTTTCTGTTCAATTATCTTCTGATCTGTGTGTTAACCTTGCCATGTCCCTTGGCGGTGTTTCTCTGTATATATAAAAAAAACATTAACAGTTACTATAAGCAGCGTACTTATTAGCATGGGAAAGCTCTCTATGCCAATACCTATTGATAGGATGCTTAAATAAACATACACATTGGATGTACATATTGTATTGTTCCCTGATCTTGCCATATATTAGCTATAGCAGCTAAATATGGAAGGTCTGGTTGTCATATATATGTACAGTGTATATGTACATATGCAAAGTTTGTACATTATTATATTTCTAAAAAAATACCAAATTCTGACTAAAAGGTCAATGAGGTTTAGCTTGTATGGTCAACAAACTTTTTCTAAACCATATATAACGTAGAATAATCAGTAACTTTCAATATTCTTCCATGCTTCCTTCACAACAACAAGTGTATTCTCCCTTGTGTAAATTTATTGATAACTGACTCACAATTCATGAAAGTGTGTAGAGACATTGATTGTCATGTGAACTAAATACACGTCTTAGTTAGCAGTTCTGTATAATTGGTATGTATGCATGCCACTCTGCAACATGAGAGCAATATGACTTGTCTGAATGTTTTAATTATGAATCTGTATATTCAAAGATTACATTTATAAAAAAATAGACAATTGTGTGAAGAAGGCATGAAAGGATACCAATAATTTTTTGTTAATGTAGTTACAGGGACTAGTTCACACATAAAGTGTTAATAACAATCCATATTACGCTTCATTAACTTTTTTGGTCAGAAGTGTTTCTATTTCTAAGAAATATAATAAGTTGTCATATTTTCATAATTAATTAGATTTATTCTTAAGACCATACACATTGTCATATTGCTTTGATTTATTTATTGGCATGCAAAGATCTGGCTTATGAGAGTTTATGTTGCTCACAATATAGGTCTGAATATACTTCCATGAATGTTTGCTGAATAAATCTGATTTTTGTCACCTTGGTACACATTAAACATTACCTAGATTTACGTTTAAATTACAAGATTTTAATATATACATTGTTGAGATCAGTTCCAGGAAATTTCATTGCTTAGTTCAAGATATATGAAATTATGAAATATGAGTTATTTTTTATATTTTAATAATGTGATAGCAGTGCAGTAAAGTTCTATATAATAAAGTATAACAACAACAATAATTATGAAAAAATGTATCACGTAAAATAATGTGTTTACAAGCATGATACATATATGTAAACAATGCAGATGTGTTTGCAGATATGCTGTGATGACAGGTGACAAGATTGTTCACAATAGCCGAATCTTCTGAGGCTCTGAACTATGCATGCAGTAAGAAAATGGTAACTATGCTTTACTGGAAGGAAACCATGTTGATTTTGTACGTTTTGAAATACCTTATTTGTTCTGTTAAGCGTACAGTATGCGTAACATATTTGATCATTGAATCTAGTGTGTCAAGTTAAGAATGACATCGGAGAACACTATCATGGCAACAAGAACAGGGTGTGTACGCGTAATAGGGAATGGAAACATTTCATAGAATAAATATTGTAAGTTGTAGTTGAAGTTTGTTTACCTTCTCTACAAAATTCTATTAACTATTTAAAAATAATTTATTAATATAGACAATACAAGGAATATTCACATTTATTAACAGTTACATTACATAATATCTTGATAACCAACGGTATTAATAACTTGATGTCTGTATAATATATATATATATTATATTATATTACTTGAATACTATGTCCATAAATTAACAACTCATGTCAAAACATGCAGGAATAGCAGAATCATTTATTAAACCAATAAAAACATCAAATTTCTCAGTGGTGAATGTCACAACTCAAGTCAAGGGGGTGCACTCGTAGTGGATTCGATGCCCACCTGCACTGGTATTTGGCGCAGGGAGTGTTTGCACAATATCCTCATAAAGTAGATTTAACTCGCTCTCTCATATCCAGAATGCACTTGCCAAATGGCCAGTTACTCATAACATCATAGTTCAACCTATGCAGGAAGATGGTTTAGACCATTCTTGTCCAAATAAAGCATCCAACATGACGTGATAATGATCCACAGCTAACATTTAAATGTCCTCGTTGTGGTGCCACATGCCTTGGTAATGATGGCTTCAGGAGTCTGGACCACTGATTTCAACTTACTAGTAGGGTCTAGAATTGCACATTCGTGACCATTCTCTGGCTACTAAGGTTTGACGATTGATTTGACTTCTATGGACCATTTAAAACAGATTTAGCCCCCCGGTCCCTCTCAAAAATGCTAGCGTTTTCCGCCAGAGGGCCAAATCCAAAATGGCCGCTGGCACCATTTCGAAAAATTTACAATTGAACCAAAGCGCCAAAAATCACGTATGAAGACACTTTTTCGGGTAAGTCTTCCACGAGGATTCCGATTCTGACATGAGTTTGACGCTATGACATCATGTTGACCCAGACATCCAAGATGGCCGTCATAGCTGGTAGAACGAAAACGTAACTTTTAAACCAGAGCATCTATAAACATGTATGAAGACACTTTTTCGGGTACAACGACCGCGAGGATTCCGATTCTGACATCAGTTTAAAGTTACGACATCATTTTGACCCAGAAATCCAAGATGGTTGCCATACGGTCAAAGATGGCCGCCACCCCGTACAGCGAAAACGTAACATTTGAACGAGAAGGGAAGATGTGGGTTTTTGGAGTATGCATTTGTACAGTATGTAAATAACTAGAGAAACAATTCTAGTAAACTATGTTCAGTGAAATTTTTTTACGTCGAAATCCATTTTAACTTGGTATTTACAGGGCGACAGCGATCACCCACCAGCTCCCAGCCATGGTGGCACATTAGATACGCCAAGTAGTTGGTGCGGAGGCAGTGTTGGCGCTGGTTATTTGCATCTGGAGGGAGGCAGATGAATGATTTGTTATTCATTCTCTTCCACTTCGCGGCACGGGCCTCAGCTATGGTGCGACTCTTGTTGTCGCCGTAGATGACATGTCGTGTGAACTGCTCTACCACCTCCTCCTCCTCAAGGTCAAGGCTCTCTTTCCGCAACACGACAGCAGCCGTCGCGCCACAGGGTTCTTCGCCACTTGGTCATACACCAACTTCTTACCCTTACCGTAGAAGCCTTAGTTGGCATCACAGCCAGTCATACAGTGCAGCTGCACAACACAGCCTGCCATCTCGTCAGGTAGCTGGCCTCGGCAGTAGATCGTCTCCTGCTTTCTCTTGATACAGATTATACCTGCAAGCTTCTGCCAGAGGACTGCTGCCACAACATAGGCATCTGTATCAATGGCATCAATGACAACAGGGCCAGTGCAGCCTGACTCGCGCAGAACTGCGAAAGCGGGGAAGAGGACAGTGTAAGCATGAGACTGGTCAAACCTGCGGTACTGCATCGTTTGCTGTATGGACACGTTGGTGCTGTGGGGGCCAACTGAGTAGATAGTCTCAGAATCAACACTCTGTGCTAGGTCGGTCAGGTAGTTGCATATCAATTTTTGCAGCTGCCTCTTGTTGCTGACTCTACAGCGTTTTGAACGCTCTGGCACAGGGGAAGGGTCTGCCAAGTTCATGTAGGTGTTGGGAACATGTGCCTTACCCTTCACCCGCAGGTCTCGCTCGTCGTCTTTAGTCGAGTATGCTGCGTCGTATGGGTCGTTCACACAGATGATACGGTCAGCATCGCCATGGCGTGCAAGGATGATGGATGACACCTTGTGCACGTAGTCCGTGTGGGGTGCCATCTTCCGTCTGCCGATCTTCTGCTGTTGGAGCTGCCATACTCCAGATCATGTCCATGTCGACAACAGCGACATAGGGTTCCTGTAGGTCTATACATTGCAGAGAGAGCTTCTGGATGAGCTTGCTCTTTTGCATTTGAACAAGGTCATACACTCCTCGACAACGCGATGTTCCAACAACTGGGGCAGGTCCACACATTGACTGATCTCAACCAGGTTGATCACTGCCTTAAGAGCAGTCCGCCCCATCTCTGTCGCCGTGAGTTCCTCCCCTGGCTTCTTCGCGCCTGGTTCCTTGGCAAACGTCAACCGTTTGCTCAGAGGAACGGATGCATGGAGGGAGGTATTCTTACTGAACATCCGCTCTCGCAAGAAACTGGTCAATGTTTCTTCCCCCGTAGCAGACGCTGAATTGAAGTCCGCAACGAGCTTACCAGATGCAGGCATTGCTGACTGTAGGGTGCGGAGGGTTGGTAAGGCCGGGTCGAACGGGAGGTATTCGAATTCTTGCATGCATGTGACTAGGTCCTGCACGCACTGCTCATCTTATTGCATCCGTTTTGGGCCGCATTCTATGTGCTTCCTTTTTGCATCTTTTCGATTGACCAGGTCGTTGTGAGCCATTCTGATCCGGGCCACATTGTTCACATTACATTTCTGGAGTGCACCAGCAGCTGATTCTCATTCTGGAGGATTGGTGAGCCAGCTAGGCTTCATTGTGCTGACCTTGTTCATGGTACACTCACTCCACATGTCCCAGACCATTTTGGAGTAGGGGTTGCCTGGGTGGATCGAGTGAAGTCAGTTCGAAGGTAGGCGACTTGATCAACAGAGCTGTCAGCATAGCCCATCACTGTCCTCTTCTCCGCTTTCGCAGTTCTGCGCGAGTCAGGCTGCACTGGCCATGTTGTCATTGATGCCGTTGATACAGATGCCTATGTTGTGGCAGCAGTCCTCTGGCAGAAGCTGGCAGGTATGATCTGTATCAAGAGAAAGCAGGATACGATCTTCTGTCGAGGCCTGCTACCTGACGAGATGGCAGGCTGTATTATGCAGCTGCACTGTATGACTGGCTGTGATGCCAACTCAGGCTTCTACGGTAAGGTTAAGAAGTTGGTGTATGACCAAGTGGCGAAGAACCCTGTGGCGCGACGGCAGCTGTCGTGGTGCGGAGAGAGCCTTGACCTTGAGGAGGAGGAGGTAGAGCAGCTCTTCGAGTTCACACGACATGTCATCTACGGCGACAAGAGTAGCACCATAGCTGAGGCCCGTGCGCGAAGTGGAAGAGAATGAAGAACAAATCATTCATCTGCCTCCCTCTAGATGCAAATAGCCTGCGCCAACACTACCTCCGCGCCAACTACTTGGCGTATCTAATGTGCCACCGTCCCTGAAGCACGTTAAATATGTTTCACTGAAGATAGTTTAAAGTATTGTTTCTCTTCTTATTTACATGCTGTATAAATGCAAACTCCAAAAACCCACATCTTCTCTTCTCATTCAAAAGTTACGTTTTCACTCTACGGGATGGCGGCCATCTTTGACCGTATGGCAACCATCTTGGATTTATGGGTCAAAATGATGTCATAACTTCAAACTGATGTCAGAATCGGAATCCTCGAGGTCGTTGTACCCGAAAAAGTGTCCTCATACATGCTTCTAGATGCTCTGGTATAAAAGTTACGTTTCGTTCTATCAGCTATGGCGGCCATCTTGGATTTATGGGTCATAATGATGTCATAACATCAAACTGATGTCAGAATCGGAATCCTCGTTGTCGATGTACCCGAAAAAGTGTCTTCATACATGCTTCTTGGTGTTCTGGTTTAAAAGTTATGTTTTCGTTCTACCAGGTGGCGTCCATCTTGGATTTATGGGTCAACATGATGTCATAGAGTCAAACTAATGTCAGAATCGGAATCCTCGTGGAAGACTTACCACTTAAAAGTGTCTTCATACGTGATTTTTGGCACTTTGGTTTAATTGTGAATTTTTCGAAATGGTGCCGGCGGCCATTTTGGATTTGGCCCTCTGGCGGAAAACGCTAGCATTTTTGAGAGGGACCGGGGGGCTAAATCTTTTTTAAATGGTCCATAGAAGTCAAATCAATCGTCAAACCTTAGTAGTCAGAGAATGGTCACGAAAGAGCAATTCTAGACCCTACTATACGCAGCAGAATGTCTATGGAAACTGATTTCATCCTCCCTTTCAGCCTGTTTGTTACAGTAAGGTCATTGTGCTGGATCTGGGTTACCTGATCTGGATTACTCGAAACTGGAACATACAAGGAGTGAATAGTGTTGACATATTGCTATTCAGGTCAAACAGTGCCTTTAGGAGTTGTCTGCATTAAACTCCTCGTCGTTAGACATGTTTTGCAGTAAGACACGTGGAATCTGCCTAGGTACTCACCAGGTGCACTGGATGAACTTTCACGCCCCTGTCACCGTTTCCCTCATTATGCAGAAGTTCACAGTCTAAGCATTATTGCAGTCGCAGAGTTGTGCCCCTTCATCAGCACATATTCTGGAGCTGTACTAATGGTTACTCCTTTTGGAATCTGAGTGAACGTCTTCATCAATGCATCAATGTTTTTAGGGGTGCAGAATGAAACGGTTGTTTTCACAAGGCTACCAACTGGGAACTGGCATAGAGCGTATCTCATGTTTATCAATCATACAACTGGCCTCTCCATCATGGCAACATCTTTGTCTTTTTATCTTTGGTGATGCTTTTACCACTGCAGGTGGGCCGAGGGTACAGACTCTTCCCTGAGTACATGTTTCACGTCATTGCCTAAATGAACGGAACAATACTCAACGATGTAGATAGATGCCATTGTATGCTTCTGTAAATGGATTTGTTTGGTGGTCAGTTGTAACTAGTATGGTATCAAGGTTGTATAAGCCCTTTTGTGCTCACCATGTGTGCCTTATCGAGGATATTGAGTTTGTTGTGTAGCTATATGTGGATTATAATAGGGCCTGTAAGTAGTTCACGATACATGGCGAGACTCCGCGCGACGAGAGCTGATTGGGGACTGGACACAAGAATAATATTCTAACGATGGATGACAGTTGTAGCTTCCGATTGATGAATATTAGAAAAATCACGTCATAAATATCTTGTGTTATACCTTTCTTATCTTAAATGTCCGATTTAACATTGCGTTAACCACACTATCATAGACATATAGCGATTTACGTAGTGCAGATAATATACACGATTTTAGGTCATGTGTGTCTTTTACGGGATTTGCATTTTACATTGCGGTACGTTGTGGTTTCGATAAGCACTTATATTTCACAAATTGTCTAAATGCATATAATCATAACACATGTATATGTTTGCCCCAAACAGGTTTACTGCGCGAAAAATGTCACTCTTCTTTATTAGGCAAGATCGCCAAACACAAGTACTAGCCGGCGATGCCATGGCAACCACTATAATAATCGATTACAATTCATGATTTCCGTGATCATTGTCACCGGCAAAGTGTTCCACTGCTTCTGCTTGTAATAATCCTTCGGGCAATATAACTGAAATACACTATTTGGGAACAGTTCGATTATTACAACCAAAAACAAAACAAAGCCCTATATGTTAACATGGAGAAAATGGACTTCCTGCCCCCAGCCTCGTTTTCGTGCGCGAGACTTACACGCCCTATTAGGCATATATCATTGCCCTTGAATATAAACTGGGACATTGGCATGGGGTATGCTCCATCTCGTCTGCTACATCAGAATTGCACGTAGACAAATATACATCCCCTAGAGAGCTTGTAGTTTTCTTTTACGTATGTCTGCTCTCCTGTCAAGACTTTTCGTCTTTATTATGGAATTCTTGTTACTGTATATGGTGACTAATTTGGACATCATATGTTTTAACCCATCATCACTGTTTCCGAATTTGATACTTTATTGACATGTTTAGGTGGACATTGTGTAGTTCGCAAAGTTGTCAAGTAACAGCACAATACATGCGACTAATGGGCCCCGGAATAATAATGTATCAGGTGTCGGCTTCCTCTGGAAGTCTGTCGGAGTGACGCCCATGCATGGTTTGTCCACCCTTCTGTCACTCATAGATAGGGTGCTAAATAATAATAATAACTTAATCGAATGCCCCGTTCTCGGGTGTATACAACACAAATCTTGAACATAAAATCGCACGTAAACTAATAAAATAATTATGAGTTTGTAACAAAAAATTAAGAACACAAAACCCAGATTTACGTACTTTAAATAAACATTAAGTATATATATATAATGCGAAGATAAATATAAGCAAATAATCATAACTATGTATGGGTGACAACATGCTAGCAGTATTAGTTTAACTCTACCGGGAAACAGGTGTTCTGACCGGAATCCTTGCTGTGGGCATCTCATTTCAAAACTTTATTCCCCACTTGATCAGGTTGACAGGCATATACTGACGAAAAATAATTAAGACCCTTGAAAGCACCATTACTTCATCAATGTTGATCTCGCCGGGGTTGGTAAACTGTGCTGAAAATAGAATTTGTCATGTCAAGCATGGATCGAACTTTGAATAACCGATCATGGTTGGTATCAGTGGGGGCATGGGTAAGGGTGTTGTCAGCCTTATGAAATTAGTCAGTGATCTTCCTGAAACGTTTATTGGGCATTTACTTTGCCACACCAGGTACGCCCATCCTCTCATCGCTAGACGACCACATACACTACTTCGGTAACTTGTGAAAAGCCATCAAAATAAGCATCGCTAAATAAACATGAATCTCGCGTCACCGGCTTTCTTACCTGCAATCTTGGTAGTTGCATATCGGTTAGTCTCCAACACGATAACTGAAATAAAACCTAACAGAATCATCAGAAAAAGAAATCAAAATGTCGACGGACAGTGTCACGATCGACAGCGGGCCCAGTCATTTGGCTAAAATGAACGGTATGAACCGGGCGGATTACTGTCTTCCATTCCGAACTGGAATAGGATCTGCAGCCAAATCTTCCCTAGCGTCAACATCCCACGAAATAGATCGCTTCAACCATCGATATATTCAAGTGAACGGATTTCAAGTTATACATAGTGGTCGTCAGTGGTTCGCTTAAACGAGCAATTCTCGAAAGAAAATAGTAAGCACTGCGGCACATACTTACGCAACGTCATAGACAAATCACAGCTGTTCTGAGAATGTTTTTGATTTATTTGGTAGTTCTTTTCCGACCTTGTAGGCGGTCTCCTTTGTCTCCAGTGACAAAGGGTTTATGAATTAATAGAACAGTAATTAAATATTTCAGATCATATAAAACAGAACATCGCGTGACCAAACGTTACGTGACATGAACTCTGGTAACAAGAAGACGATAGCTGTATGGGGGCAATGTTCGGAGAGACCTGAAATGCGAGATGTTGATAGGAAGTATGTGAGGGCCAGCATTTGGCGAAAGTAACGGTAGACGGCGAGGCCTTTTTCATAGGTAAATAGGGAAGTAAATGTTTTTGAATTTCTGTTCGTGGCCTGCAGTAATATTATAATTGTGTACAACAATATTAGCGGATGCCAAGCCACTCGCTCCCCTTTTGAATATCAGAACTGCTCTGAAGCGACGCGAATGCCGATAATGATCACAATGAATGTCTGAAAGTGAAAGAACTGTTTTAATGACATACGCACTGCCTTTCACTGGAACGCCAGCAGCACTGGAAATGAACTGGTTCGTCGCGTTTCCGTCGTTCAGTTTGTTTTCGTGTGTGTGAGCTTTCGGTGGACACTTGTCGCTTGTAATCTGTGATGCTGTTTTCTCGACAATCGGGTCTTCTTTACTGCTGCCTTGAGCAGTTTGAATAACTCATTGTGAGTCTTCTGCTTCACCCATTGGCCAGTTGTCTTTCTTTTGAACATGTATATCACAGTGCGATGGTTAGTGTTGTAGTGGCCTCGTTTCTGAGTATCGGCAAAGGCATTCACACCCACTAAAATTGTACTTTTGTTAGTATTTTCTTATCCATTAGTTCTACTGCGCACTGCTTAACCTTCTCACCATTTGATGTCGTAATTGCGTCGTGAAGCCTGTTAGAAACTATTTCAACTTCGTTACACATAAACATACTTTTATTTGTTGCTTCTGACAACCATCTAGGTTTCCCACTTCACTGTGTTTCCTTTTCGCGGTCACTCTGCTAAACATCACTATGTTGAACTCCAGTCGACATGCATCGTGAAAACTTGCTTTTTGAGACTAAAGGAAGACCGCCGACACTTTCAAAAGCTGTTAGGTTCTCTACAATGTTTACGAGGCCAGCTTCGATGGTTTCAGTCGACGTGGATGCAGCTAAACCCAGGCAGCGAAGTTTTTCACTATTTGTTGTTTGACAAATGACATTGTTGCTAATCTGTTGTGTCCATATTTGATTTTGCGGGAACGTTACTGGGTTGATATAGTTCGATACTTGTTGAGCTCATTTTCCCAATTATGTGAGACCTCCGGATATTATATTTGATATAAGTTTAGATCTATGGTAATACAACGCGCTTACAATTCTCGTCAATCGTCATACATATTTGCACATATAGGACAAACTTACATTAACGCGAACATTCAAAATAGTGATTGCATATGTTGTTTCGTATTGATACACGATTTCAATTTTTTAGTTATATCTAAAGTGCAGTCAGGCTGTAGTTTTTAAGTTATTTTGGGGCGGAACCAGCTTTCCACGTGTTGGATACAAATGTCGGGAAGACAACTATTTAAATATTTGATATATATGTTCACACCGTTGTATATTGACATCAACTTGAAGGCTATATGTCATGTATGACAAGTAACCTGCTCTATATCACGTATTTCTCAAAATATAGAAAACATTAGTCGCTGTCCATCATCTCCATGCAGCTATATTTTGACATAGACATCACGGCTCTGCATGGCGGGTGTGAATGTCAGACAAGGTCAACGGTAAACAATTCACTTGGTGGCCGGAAATACCTATATATTAAGCCCAAGATGATAGTTGTATATGACGCTTTTCTGAAGATACGTAGACTATTAGTTTATCATATCGTTTTATTTTGCACGCCAACATATGTCAATGTGTTCTGGTTTTGATAGCAAAGTGCTGCCTCCACATCAATCGTTACAGAGCAAGTACTACATATACCAGAATTTGAGGTACGCACAATTTTTTTAACTGGCTGCATTTGATTTACCCATAGGTCATGCCATATACATCTGACCAGTCGTGTATGTTTAGTGTGGTTGTATACATGCCAACATTTCGCTGTTCATGATGCGCAGCATGTCCTCTTGTTTGACCTCGTTTGCTGCAAAAGAGCACATGTAAAAGGCAGTTTACTAGAGTTGCCACAAGTCAGCTGTAACATGTACATATTTTTGTACTTGAGCAACAGTAAAGATAAATCTAGAAGAATCTAATCAAAAGTAACAACACTTTGTAAAATAAACACTTCAAATACAACTAAAAAGGTAAAAGAAATGCTTGAAGTGGACACAAAAGTACTTTTCTCCTATAACTGATGACTGGGTGGGATTTCTTAAGGACGTACTGATGAATGTGTGTGAATTACTGTTGTTGATCAAGCACGTAAGTGAATGCGTCTGAAATATTATTCTCCGCAGTTAATTTGAAAGGTTTTGATGTGTGAGGGGTCAACAGTAAGTTTTGTTCTTCATCTCGTGATCGTGAGGTACGCAAACATTTCTTTTTCAACTGGCTGGTATGCTGATTTGAGAGGGTTGCCCTCTGAATCATTATTAAGGAAGGTTTGATGTAAAAACACAGGGCACCCAAAAATAGTACGAGGGGTCTACTTTGACCCCCGCGCGCTCCGACTAACATACATTTAGATTGTGTAAGGTCGGCGGTTTGTGCTTTGTCTTCCTTGCTCCATCAATCTCTTGTTTGTGACGGTGTATATGTAAATGGGAGATCACGTGGCAAACATCTCCCGAGCTTTCTGTGAGGGTAAAGACTAGACAATTATAAAGAGGCAAACGATTGTGTCAGCTCTGTGGTTCGGTACTGTCTTAACCGTGTATCATCTCAACGGTTAGGTTCTGGGTTAGGACAGTTAAGATGGTGCAAACACGATGACAGCAACTCTACGAGTGCAATTTAGGGGATCAATGTAAACATTATATTCCTTCATAATCAGATGCACAAGTTCGTAGGCAACTGCAGCGATGCTGTGAAGCCCAAATAACAGTGGAATGCACATTTATTTATTGGAAACAATGTATTTAGCCTAACGTTATGCATCTAATCAATGCCTTAAAATACCGTCTTGTTTGGTAACCTCATTGTGTCCGGAATGTCAATTTCGTTAAACCAAAACATATTCCAACAATAATCATTGCTGGCATCGTTGAGGGCTAATCGATGCTGCTTGACTGGGTGTTTTACCATGTCATGGCTATTCCCATGGCTTCGTCATCATTCGATAGGAAATATAGTATTAACAAAGGCTGGGGTCGACTAGGTCCGGGTTGGTGATGGCGCCTGCGCTATCGCCGGACAAATCGTATTATTAACAAGAGAACACGGGATAATTACCAGAAGAAAAAAACATGCAGTTCGTTGTACAGGTTTTGCAGGAATATTAAAATCACGTGGGCGTCATACATTTCTAGTTGTTTCCAGCACTCGGCAGGGTTCTATTAACTGACGTGTATATATGTTGGTTACAACGCTATGATCTTACGAGGCTTCATTAAACTAGTCAGTGTTTTTCAGAACATTTAGGCCAAACCGACCTTTCTATGCTGGCACTGAAGATGTTCACTGCCAGGGTGCTTGTCGTCCTCAGTGGTTCTTTTACGTCTCAAATTGACACTTTAACGTGATTCTCCGATTCGTAGTCGCCGATGTTGAGAGCCAGGTTTTATACCAAATATATCATGACTGCAATGACCGGGTATTAAACCCGGGCCGCCGGCGTGACAGCCGGAAGTGCAAACCTGTACACTATCCGCGCAAATAGGCGCGGACGGATGGGTATAAATATTAATATAATTATCATCTTCATAAGATTAACCTACCAGTGAAACAACGATAACTGTAACTCATATGAGGACGTTTTCTTTGCAATATACGAATTACCTGTCAGGGAGCTCAAAGTTGGACGTAACCTAAAACAAGAGGTCAACAAGTTATAGAAGACATCGACGTTTAAGCATACCTTACAATGATAGACTGTGGAAATTGACATGTGACAACATCACTGGTGCCATGCCAACAAAGTTATTAATTAATTGCGTCATAAGAGTGACCATGCATTACGCAAAAGGGACCTGGGTTGAATCTAGTCATACAAGAAGAAATAATAAGCAATACGGTGTGTTCATTTTGTACAACACATTAAAACATTTATAACTCAACCTCCACCTGGCTGTGTAAGACTGAAACCTTTAGAAAATCCCGTCAATGCAGACACCAGTAAATGTCCTTATAGTTCCACACCAGCCTGGCTATGTTTTAGATTGATAATTTGGGGATGACGTCGTCGACGAAGGACAACACGCAAATGTTCCGGTCCGGCTGGTATAGTGATACAATACAATACAATACAATACAATACAATACAATACAATACAATACAATACAATACAATACAATACAATACAATACAATACAGTAACCTTCAATGGTCCCCAGATATGCACAAGGGATAGCGATGTAAGGTTGTATAGGGGTCCCAGCTCTCTTTCAATTGTTCGTTCAGCTAGCTGACAGTGGCCTCCCCGTCGGCAGCAGGGACCGCATTCACGTTCTTCAATTTTTCAATTTTGTATTATTTGAAAGTGATAATTCACTATTCTGCAGTTTTGACGAATATATATATATATATATATATATATAATATTATATGTAAGACTAAAAACATTGTTGGCTAAAAGACTAAATTAACTAATACAAATAAACGTGACAAATAAATAAAATTTATAAAAACGTGCAGTCCATGGTTACAAAACTGGCTATTACAGTGTCAATGACTGGATTATTGTGGAATGCTTCTGCGGTAGACGCCGTAACTGCTTCACGTGTCGGTGGATCCCACAGTGAGATTGTATACCAGGCTTCGCCTTTTGAAAAACCTTGGAGAGCTAAAAATCGTCCTCCTCAAAATGCCCAGGAGAGCTATTTGAGAGCTAAAAATCGTCCTCCTAAAATGGCCCAGGAGAGCTATTGATATATGAAATATGTATTTATCATGATATAGCGCAGGGCATTTGTACGAGTACTGTCTTGTTGTAACATTTGATTGTTCAATAAAGTGACTGTTTTGAAAGTAAAAATGAAATTGTATTAACATGTTTCATGTAACCGTGTTTTTCGTGACGAATCTGGTGCCAGTTACATATCTTCTAAAGTCATTCACTGCATGCCCACGAAGCGATGATTCGATTTTGTGGCAATGCTTGGCGCATGTTTTGCACCATATTTCAACCACAGACTCGCGCCCACAGTCTATCTCCGTCTTGTGGCCGATGCAGCTTACAGTGGGCCACCGTAAGAACGTTGACAGCTGTAGGCCTACAGATACGCCTGTAGATGAGAATTTGACACCACTTGACCCGGACGAGGCCATGTTTGTTTAATCAGCAGTGAAGTGTGAAGCGCCCACAGCCGCATGCCGGAGGACGCTCGGAAATTACCGAGAGTCGTTCGGATGCACTTTCTGTATTGATTTTTCGGGCAGTGATGCCACACGCATGCGCACGCCGTTTTCCTGACGAGCCTCATACTTTACTTTAGGTAGAAAAACTTTACACAAACTGTCGCACAGATCCCATATTTCGCCAATGATTGACCCATAGGATCGTATAACCGTCAGTAACTCAGACTGAGGAACTAGTTTTAATGGAATTTCTACCTGCAACTTCCTCTTTTGTGTCGCCTTTGAACATGATGAGGGCACGGGTTAAAACTTATATTGTAGAACGTCACTGTGTTTGATGTAGTAGGACGGTTGGTAATAATCACACGGCTGCCGATCAAAAATTGTGGTCGTCACGGCGCGCGAATCGATTGCACGACGTATGGTAGCGATTTTCTTAAACGAACAAATGTTTCAATGTATCGGCAAGAGCTACGTCGTCAGGCACCTGAGCTGATGCAGATCGGCCCAGCAGTGCATTGGTGACGCCGAACATTGTTTTCATATTGTGTCCAGCCTCACGTATGACTGTACATAAGTGACTGGCCTTCGTAGCAGCGAGTGGTCGGTGATATTTTCCTCGAAGCGTCGTATAAATATGTCTGTGGACAGTGAATAGATTTGGCGTTTTCGTAGTTATGATTAAGTTTAGTATGTCTTTACTATGTTACCACGTTCGGGAGTATCACCACTGATATGTTGCACAAAACTGGATGTATCAAGCGGATCTGCTAGGTTAATTGCAACAGTTCAGGTTGAATCTTTATATCTATAGCGTTGAAGTCCTACACCCGATCGTTTCTGTGGGATGAGCAGTAGCGATTAGCGACACTTTGGAGACGTCATCAAGGAAAGTTCTGAAACACGAATTTGGCGGACTGTACATTACGAGTACACGAGATGGGCAGTCGCTGCGGGCGTTACGTAGAAACACGAAAAGCCACGACCACTCGTGTAAATGTCCCTTTGTTTCCGAGCGCCGCCCCGGGGGATGCGTCTTGTTGGTAACCTCACAGCAATGCCAATATTGTCAGTCATCGGCCGGGCTGTCACAATGAATGGCAGCAGGGTCTTCCATATCTTTCGAAAACCAGTTTCTTTCATGATTCAATGGCCTGAAACATGTATACCAAACAAATTAATTAATCACCATACTTATGCATGCTTAACAATAAGAACAACGCATTTTGTGATATTTTAATAAACAGCACAGAAGTTCACCCACTTTTAAGCACTTTGTAAAAAAAAAATCAATTACATACTATTACAGTTTTTTTTAACATAATTTTGTTAAACTTCTCAATGCCATCTTCATAAAATGATATATCAGCAATATTTATAATTAATTATTATAAATTAATGTTAATAAAATAATACCATGCATTAGGAAGCAGGTGAGCACTTCAAAGAAATATAGTAATAATTATAATAGGCACATTATTGCTTACCTACATTTTGTATAGCTGTCGTGTAGGCTGCGTACACCTTTATCTTCGTCTCTGATGAATGCAATATTTAATGGCAACGGTACAACGGTATGGTCAGGTTCACATTAAACGAAAACAGGTGGTAATGCAAGTGAGCTTTCATTAACAGGCACGACACATTATATACATTGCCACAAGGCAAGTAGCAATCAGTAAGACGATGTTTCCCAAAAGAATGGCGGTCTTGTCGATGTCTCCCCAACGTCTGGGTGGCATGACGTTGCACATATCCTCAGTGCAGCATGTTCCACGTGTCTGCCAAAGATAAATATACAGTAAGTTAATATTTTATTAATTTGACGGCGTGCATATAGTTATATCGTGCCTTTAGATTAACCATATCAACTTTGTTTTTAATGTCTATATATGTGAGTGTGTACTACATTACAACTATGTGATTTTAATACATATGTATTTAATAAAATGTTAATATATGTATTAATGTGTTTAAATTTCACATGTTACTTAGTTTATTATGGTGTACAGTGTTTGCTTGTCTCATTTCATGTTATACAAGATTTCATAGTTCAACTGCTAATAATGTTGATCCTTCGAGTACTGCGTATAGGTAACAGCTTTCTTTTTAAAGTGTGGTTGCTCCAATAATAATTTAATAAAACACTTTATTTAAACACTAAAATCTAAAGTACAGACTCGGTTCAGTATTTAAAACAGTAGTTAAAAATTATAAGAAATAAATATAATGAAAGTATAAGTAAAATCATATCAATACTTACATCTAAGTCACTGTTGTACGAAAACTGAACTAGTGTAGTAAATTAGTGTAGTCAAGAAACAGAACGATGTGTTTATAAATATTTGTAGGTTGTATATAAAATACCTATAGGCCCTGTAGGCAATTACAGAATAAATAAATATATAATATTATATATAGTTGCTAATTAATAATAAATGACTACAACAATCCAATATTTGTGTCAACGGTAATTTATTAATAAAAAATAACATATATGTGAATAAGTAAACTATTACTAATAAATAGTAAATATTACATGCGGCTTGAGCTAATTAAACATAAACGGTGAAACGTGTAGAAAAACTAAACATTACAAGCAATCTTGAAATAATCTTCTAGCATCAAACATGTGAGACAGACACCATCAACTCAGCAGTTGTAGCATGCTGAAACAATTCCCATTTTCTTCCCGTAACTCTCCCATCACGTTTCCTCAGTTCACATTTCAGACGTGCTAAATATATTTCTACATATTGCGACATAATGATGATAATTTGTACTAAAAACAAATGAAAAGGCTCATCTTATTTATGCCGTGCCGATGGAGTTCTCGTTTATCGTTTATGACCCTGAAACTGACTTATACAGTATCCCATTTATAGGGCACACCACGAGAAAGAAAACATTAGAGTAACAACTAGAAATACTGAAGGGAAGAGATCAACAGGATGGAAGCGAATAAAAATAACTGATAGTCGGTCAACACGGTATGAAATGAGCGGAACAGAACTAATAAGAACAACGAACGAAAGGGACTTTTCTGCGTTTTTGTTTCTTGAGGCATTATTTACTGATGGAAATCAGAAAAGTGTTTGTGGTATCTGAGTTTGACCCCAGTTGACTCGAAAGGCGGTATTCGTTCATGCCCTTGTCACTTTATTCTTGCTGTCGCAGGGATGATTCATTATCCAGCCTGATAAAAATGAATATTATGCAAGCACAGTGAACCGTTGACTTTAAACACAGTGAACGTGTCGCATAAAACCGAAATCTTGCGAATTTAACTGAACATTCATGGCCATGCCTTACAGTTACACGAATAGTATAGGCGGGGCCCAAACTAGAAAGTCCGCATACGCGGAGCTATTTTGTTGATATGTTGACAGGGTTAAGTGATTAATAAAATAGGTAATGAAATATAGGCATAGAATCACATGAAATAATTATGTTAAGCACGATTAATTAGAAATGGCGTACATTCCATGTAAATGTCCATGAACATTTGCACGCGGACGTCTGAACATGGAATGTGGTTTTGCCAGAGGTCGTATATTATTGAGAAATACGTCACTTCCTCGTCGCCACTTTGAACCATCTTGTTTCGTTATTTGCTTAGGCACTGCGCTGAGCTTACTAAATGTCCTCGCCCCCCACCCCTGCTCTTGAATTTGTGTGTTCTGTATTGTTAATTTACTTTTTAAATTGATGTTTGATTAATTACTTGGCTAGTATGTGTCAACCTAACCGCAATGTTAATATGACTGCAGTAATCCACTGAAACTTACGTACGTTCGAGAACAAATATCCAAGTTCAGTTACCACCAACATACACAATTTAGATATATACATGATATATACATGATAATTCATTGTTGCAGATTTTCCACAAACATCCATATATAATCCTTAATCATGCTTGATGGGAATATTGAATACTTGTCATGAGTATAACCCATGTTTAATGTCTATCATATGTATAACCCGTTTTTAGATTAATTGTTAATGAAGTTTGGGATTGTGTAATATATGCTCGAATATTATTTGGACACATTCTTGACACCCTGCAGATAGTTCGACTTGAACAGTGTTCTTTTAAACATCAAAAGATAGCAGATGCCACTAGTCTGGTGCGAAATCCTGCCACTGCTTCTCTTACAATACTCTCGAACAGCTTGGGTGTGAATGTTGGAATACCTGAAGGTAAATATCCCACGAGAGCACTGACTGAATTACTGTACTTTTACTCTGGCTAAGTGGTTGCTAGTATTTCAAATTGAGATGATCTGTCGGTGCAGTCGAAGGCGAATGTTCACGAAGGAAGGGCGAGTCTAGCACCGTTTTCCTGACTCAATTCTTGCTCATCCCAAATAGGTAGCAATGGCATAATTAAATCTAGATATTTTACCCATGTGAGGAGAATTCGTCAAATTCGTGATAAATGTGATGGGGGAAATTAGAAAGCATCACCTGCAAGGTCTTCTTTTGCACAATCTTGTTTCAATTTTAGTATAAATATCATGCCTTTGTCTTCTGACTTGTAGGAATGCCATTACAGTTGCTTCGTCAGAGTTTATGTGATTATATGCTTGATGAAATATTGAAATGAGCTAAAGAATGTAAATTATATCAAACATGTTTTATCTCGTTGTCAGTCATTTGCAATGTGTCCAACGGAACGCGATTGAAGTGTTCAGTTAAATAACCCGCCATCAAACATTTCATATCATTTCTTAACCGAGCAAGTATTGTTCTCAGCAGACTGCTGGACACCATATTACACAGTTCATCATTACCATCGATATGTTGTTAATAGATGCAGAATACATTGATGCTCTAATCATATGAACTTATTAGACTCTGGGTATCAATCATACTTAAACCGAGTGAATGACAACACAAGGCCAGTTATTGAAGTATTATGTGTAACATATAAGTGTTATAACATCACTAGGTACGATTGGAGTTGCAATTTGATCTACATTAGGTAAAAAGGGGCATTCATTTTGTTTTCAGGACTGCTTCACCAAGGTATCGTTGACAATTCGCAATTTGTGCATGTGTTTAAACTACTGTTCTGGGCTACATTACCTTTGTACAACGTTTGTGCAAACTCTATCGTTCCATAGAATTCTTAATGAAGCTGACCAATTTTGTTTGAGCCACAAAGTACGCATTGTCAGATTGGTGTAACATAGCCTTGCATTAATTTTTTCAACAACGTTTATTATTGAACAACAGTCACACATTTCTAAAATGTATACAATAATGTTCGCCATTGTGTTGAATGCATTTCTTTTTATTAGTTGGGGATGATTTATTAACAAAGGGTGTTATTGAAAGATGACACAACGTTTGCATTTACGTCATAACAAATACATTTAGATATGATCTTGACAGTTATGTTTAACTTGTGAGCACAATAAGGCTGTGCGGTGTTATGACCGGTTCACTGCAGTAGGCCAAATGCTTGTCCTATGGAAAGTAATTTGGGTCACCTTATCCAGTCTGAAATCACCATTTGACCAATATGTTGTAATGGCAGCTTGTTGATAAACCTAAATATTACAAGTTCATGTTATATCACATTTGAATATTTAACTTCTGCTAAAAGTGCAAACATCAAATATAAGCAGGATTGCACAGGCAGTGGTAGAGAGCTGCAGGAGTCTTGGTCGTGAGGCATTCACTGAAGTCACATAAATATACGCTCGCCGAGTTTGTGCAAGTGTTCTCACATTGTCATTCCTCATCTTGTTAGTTGTGTTACTGTAAGGTGTCTGGTAGAAATATATTGCACAGTGTCTGTTATATTGTCACCGTCGGTGTAGGAAAAGTGTATTGTCCTTTGTCGTTCTTATAATAAAAATGTACCACCTTTCCAGCAACGTTCGTCTGTCGACGTCACAAACGATGAAATGACGTCACCGAGCTAGTTAATGCCAGAGCGCTTTTCATTTTGACAGAGCCCGACCATATCGTCATAGTTTCCGACTTCTCTATTATATCTTACGTTGGTTTTGGCATTGTAATTGCGCACGAGCTTCGCCAAACATTATACAAAAACTACTGAGTCATAGAACTGATGGTTATCATATCACCTTTTTCAGTGTGCCATATAAACTGGATACTTACGTGCGTTTTGATTGTAGGCAGCATTATAGGCTGAGTTAGATAATATATTCCACTGAACTAATAATGGAAAGACAAAACGAACAAGACCTTGAGTATCAGTAACGTTGACAAATAACCACAGGAAATTGCAAGAGTTGGGAGAGGACTGGTGGATGATAATATATACACTCCAAACACATAAACATCATCAATTGTGTTATCGAATCCCTCGACACTGTGGACAAATGTTCATACTCGGGGTCCCTCTAACAAAGGGCGACTAGCTCTTTGCAGTCGTCTACTCTTGCAACATCGTCTTAACCCTTCATTTGCGTTTGTGTTTCGAAAGTTAGAAGTGCTTTTGTATACGTTTGAAATAATATTGCAGTCGACGTCGTAAATACAGAAAAAACGCAATGAATATACATTCAATGTGGATAGCGATATACGGTTTGAAACACATATCTAGATCTTTCAGCACATAAGTAACATCTCTGGAAAATTAATTTAGTGTTGTCATCCTATATAAATGTGTTATTAAATACTGTTAAATACTGTACCTAAGTATTTGTACTTCGCATATGCATTGCCTTCCACTCGAACATCTTATAATGTTAAAGATATCTTCCACTACAAACCTAGCAGTCACCTTTACCCCCCCCCCCCCAAATGTATTTACATTAACAAATCATCTAGTTCTGATTTACATTTTGTCTCCAGAGTAAACATTAATATTTGAGTTAAGACGTGTGCTCTATATGCACGACTCTTTGGAATTTCAGTCGTCTTTGCGTTAGATCAGTTGAAACTATTACTTACACAATTCCGCCGCTATTCAAAATCGTACCGTTATAACCTTGACTATCCACCATAACTTCATGGCTCATCAATGCAAATCCTGACGACTGGAATATTGCACGTTGTACGTCGTGTTAGTTAAATAATTTCATCACAGGCGCAATACCAGCGTTGAAAAAGCACTGGCCCAAGTGCCAACAAACTGCGGAACTTCGGATGTTGTCATAGCGACCTCACATACATAATTTCCAACACGCACAAAAGTACGGCCTCATCAGTATGACAATTGTGCATGCGCCTCGCCACGTATACTGTACTCGTGCAGTCTCTGCAGTAAGATGTCGTGGCTGTTGGTGTCAAGTGTTGCAGTTAAGTCGAGGAGCACGATAAGTACCGTTTGACGAGCTTCAGTTGACTGTAGTTATGTTGTGAATGCGCAACAGTGCCGTTTCCGCGTTATGTCGTGGTCGGTAGGCACTCGGTTATACCTCAAATATATTATTCTCATCAAGAAGCGCTGCAGTTTCGAGACAAAGCTCTGCATTATCTTAGGGACAATCGAAATGTTGGATACTAGGCGGAGAAGTCAGACAGCACGCTGACATCGGTGCCTTTTTTTCAGCACAAGCGTAACAATGGCGTACTTCATCAAGTGTGGTTTTACAACAGTGGACACAGACGCATTAATGATGCATGTAATAGCTGGGTGCGGAGCTTTACTATTGTGTCTAAGCAGTGACGTTGGCAGCGGATCCAGCAGATGCGAACATTATGTTCTTCACGACTACACGATAATTCGCTCTTTTTATATGATTTTGAAGCCGTTCGATAATCAAAACCAGTATGCATATGGTATGTTACATCACCAACTGACACTCCTTTTGAATTTTCCATAATCATGTGGAACTCATGAAAATTGAACGAAAGGACGTGACGTTCAACACAGCCTGGCGTTCCCTTCCTTCCGAAAAGCGCACATCCGGATGAGCAGATGGTACAACTCGATAGCTAGCCTTGTCCCACCAAGCCGCAGTATGGCGCCACGGTTATATATTTCGATCGCTTGACTTATAAAATATACGTTACGTATGCGGTATTATATATTACCATATGGCACATAGCGCTAGGCGTAATAACATCACTTATGCCAATATAAGCACGTAGCTGTGAACACTGTCTTAATATTTCCTATCGTCGGGACTTTCATCGCAAAATAATCCCTATGCCTGAATGCAGAGAAGTAGAAGTCACGATCTATTTTGCAATTTAGAGTATTTATTGTCGTAGTTTAGTGTGTATAGTAGTATTGATGGTATCTGATAATATAGCAGTAACATTTATCCATCCGTCGGTTCGCTATCCGTTGCACCGTAAACTCTAATTCAGTTAAACATGTTGTTAATCGCAAATGAGCACTGGAAATATGAATGTCCAAGTAAGTTGACACGTCCAAATATTGATTATGCCCTATGCAAACAGGATTTCATCATACTCAATACGTACGTAGTTTTCTCAAAAGTACTTTTCTACGAAGCCTTGTTCTTTCTATATGCGCTCTCCAATGGTTACACTACTGTCGTAACGTAGGGTCGTATTTGACGTAATTGTGTTGTTCGTAGACAGTGCAAAAGTCGTACTCCTTCCAGATTAACGATGCTAATGGTCATACAGCTGGGCACTTTCCCGTATCAGAGGAAACAATACCGTAGTTGTCATAAATATCGCATAGTATTTAATCACCCACAACAAACGTCATTGGTCAGATTGCCTCAATAGACCTATGTACTTACGATAAGTCAAAGTTAAGGTTTTATCTGCTGATCATTATAATAACATTCGATAGACTCTAGTATTCTGATATGTGCCCTAATTACCAAACACAATCATAATTCGTGACTGCAATACATTATTAGTCATCCTTATTGTTGTCAATTATATTTCCATTTATCCCATGGCCTCTTAAGAATACCATTATTAACGTTCTTCAGCATAATATGTATCATTTGATATCAAAACGGATTGATTTGTTTTTATTACAAATGGATTATGATGTTTAAAAGACAACCGTAGTGTAACGGATCAAGAGGCTTACACATAGATAACCATAATCTGATAGATCAAATCCCTGCCCCGTTTTGGCAGATCAAGTTGTGCGTACATCTTACTGATTGTCGGTCTCACCCTGGTTGCAGTGGATGTCTCCAGGTGGCTCAATCGTGGTCTGAGCGCAGCGTATTTTATTGCATGTGTTTCCGTCATGTGATCCTGAATTTCTGGTTGTACAAGAACATGAAATGATTGCATGATACTATCACCGCAGATTCTCCAATCTCTGGATCATCCAACCGTCTCATAACTTGACTGTGTGTTGTGATATGACAGCAAACATCAAATTATTATTACTTGATCCACCTTGGTAAGCAACTGAAGACTGCCTCTTCGTCAACGGTTGTGTTCGCATTCCTGGTTGACATCAAATGATACATAATGAAATGCCACTCGTGTTGTAGTAGTATGTAGCCTGGTTCCGTTTTTCTCCTGGTCTCAGGGTGACTGGTTCTCAGGTCATACGTGTCTGCGATATATGGGGACCCAGAGTCTTTAGTATGTGTTCCGGTCACTAGCAAAGAAGACTGCTTCTCCAGCTTCGAGATGAAGCTCTAAGTCAGCATTTGTAGATGTACCTCTCTCTAAGAATAGGGAAGCATGACGGACCGGTAAATAGTAATTTGTACTTGTGTTCTTCGTATTTACTGGAGGCCTTTGTCACGTCAGCGCTAGTTTATCATCAGCTTGCTTTCCCAGCAAACATATATTTGTTGTGGGCTGTCCGTGAAAACCTCAGCCAGGCCGGTGTAGTTTTAAAGAGTGCTACTTATGAAAAGAGGCATGGGAACGCAGAGAACGTATGTAGTTTGCCTCGTCCAGAAATAGGTCCCGCTCATGCGGCACGATACAGGTTTAAAAAACAGCATCCGAGTTGTTGCTGGGTTACGCTGTCATGATTTTCAAAACGTGTGTATGTCCACTTATATTTTGGTAGATGGCATAATTATATTCATGATGACACAAAAACATAAAATGCCATGGATGGAACTCCAAATACAGAAATGTGTTTACCACCAATACGGAAAATCATCGCTTAAAGACATTGTTCACACTTCATGCTGACGGCCGCCAGACAGTCTTTCACCAGCTGCCATATGTGAATAATCCTTGTGTTGCCCATTGAGCGTAGTGAACATAACTCGTCATCAGTATCAGTGTGAAAGATAACATTCCATTGCATTTAGATGAAATTACACTGGCTCTGTAGAGATGGTTGAACATTTCAATATAAATTTAAACAAATCGTGCTTACATTTCCATTACATTAACATGTATTTTTAATGAATTACCAATACCAGTTGCATGTAGAAATTCGTAACTACCCGGTAATCATAATTAAATTAGGTAACTAACTGTTCGTGTCTGGTACACACTGAGTGAACCATCCCCCAACCAAATGTACTCTGCAACAATTGAAGTGGTCATCTTCGATGTCCTCCAGCTGGCACTCCGTTACCAGATGGGTGATGTTAATTTTAAGCAACTTTCGCTTCTTGTCATTTCTAATCTCATGTATCTGCTGGGCCAGAGGTTTAGCCCATAGCATAGTGGCATCATTTCCCTCTCCCTTCCTTTGCATTATGTAAATATCATGATAGGTAATATGCATAACTGTGCGGAGTATGCACTGAAGAAAAGTTCATAACTTCGCTATAGTTAACCTAAGTCCATGCAATATGTATTAATAAGTAACATAAGTCTGTGCAATGCATTGAAATATGTACGTTGTGTGGAAGTGCACAAAAACCATGTATTGGGTTTGCTACGACACCAGTCACTTCTGCCATGATCAGAGTACTCTGCCACTTGCTGACGAGTCCAGATGACCCATGCCAGGACGCCCAGGAGCAACGCCTGTACATTTCAGTTGAATAACAGCTTTCATTGTGTGAGCATATTTTCACTACACATAGCTTCCAGTTGAGCAATGCATTTGATGGAAGTATAACTGTAGCCGCATCACCCATTTCTGCTGATATCACCGCTCTGCCTGTTATTGAAGAATGGAAACACCGCAAAAAGTACATCTACAATTAAAAGTATACGTGTGTAAGTTTGCAAAATGTTGTTCGATGATGCTTGATTAATGACAATGATCTTGTGTAGATAGGATTGATCTTTCATTCTTACCATAACGTGTATGTACCATTACGTGTGACCATACGTGACAGAGTCCGTCGGTAACATGGTCCTTACTTTCTGACACTGTCTAGATGCATGACAATTATATCCATTCGTAAGTGGTTTTTCTACTACTGATACAGTGACATTGTCTTTTTGCAAAGTGCAGGAGAAGTAACCTTAGGAATTATGTCGTTCACATAACTGCACAAGGTCATCAGTCATCATAGGACACATTCTTGATCGGATCAACGACATACTTTGAAAATCCATTGCACATGTCACATTTCACCCTGAAACATGCATACAACTACCGTCACATTAAGAGAACACGATTGCAAATGTATAGGTATAATCCATGTAAAGTATGTCAATGTGTAAAATAAATGCAATAGAAACGTTAGGAGCCATTCTATTGACAAGTGTCCAGCCCTGAACAAAATTGTGTAAGCTTTAATTATTGCATGAAAAGGTGTTTATGAACCGCTGTGAGGGAAATTCCTAAACAAATTAAGTTACAAACCCCCTTGAAACACCACATAGGCATACGTAATAAGCAACATTGTCGGCATTGTTGGAGATATTGGTCCTCAAACACACAGACGGAGACAGAGAGAGAGACAGAGACAGAGACAGAGACAGAGACAGAGACAGAGACAGAGACAGAGACAGAGACAGAGACAGAGACAGAGACAGAGACAGAGACAGAGAGAAAGTCCGATATTGGTTAATCATTGACATTTCACTTATTTACCTTGTCACGAGTCTTGCTTATGACTGAAGTTGAAGCAGACAACCCACGTGTATGTATCCACGAAGATCATCTAGAAGATTGGCCTCCACCTATGGCATGTCCAAATTCGCTCCTTAACATCGTCCTCCTGATGTGGAGAACATACATACCCGAAATGTTTACAAATTGTGTTGTTTTTGCTATGTATGTAGCAGATATACACCGTAAATTATATTAATGCAAACAATTACAATAATTATTTTCCATGAATTCCTACGAAAATAAAACGACGAAATCTCGAGAGAAAAACGCCTCTGGGAAAATCCGTGCGTCTTATCTGCGCTGTTTGTAAATATCCGTTGGATAACATTTAAATGACACGGATTTTTGACACGCTAGAAAGTAACCTTTTGCAGTGCAATGCTACATAGAAAAGTCACATCAATTTGATAATAGGGAACACCTCGATTCAATCAATTATAGGAAACGTTTCCACAAATAATTTCATATGGGCCATATTTTTTACCACTACACATTATAATTTGTTCTTAAATGACAATGTACAAATGCATGCATTATGCCATGATTTATTTATCATTACACACGATTTGTTCTTCAATGGCAATGCACCAATGCCTGCATTACGCCATGATTTATTTATCATTACACACAATTTGTTCTTCAATGACAATGAACCAATGCATGCATTACGCCATGATTACAGCATTTACAATTGCTGCAGGATTTGAATATAGGAATAATTTCAGAAAATGTCTTCAATCAAATATTAAATCAAGTTAATCATATCAATATAACAATACGTATCAGCCATGACATATGACAATCGCAGCTCCACAAAACAGAATCGACAGTACCTTAACGAAGGTGAAGGCGCTACTATTAAAACTAGCGGCAGTTGCGTTGCTTCACAAATTTACCTCAGCAATAATTTTACTTTCAAATAGTATGGCATAAATAGTAATACAATAAGTTGCGACGCCTTTAGACGACGGATTCACTCACTTGGATTATGCGCTGTGAACTTTTAATCATATTTTCATCTTGTCATATAGCCACGTTGTATCAGTTTGTGATACAGCCAGTTCTTGCAAGTCACTCACAAAACGTAGGCCTTTTGACATGGGATAATGGCAGCAAAGCCAACTGTTGACGATGGCAATACGCACAAAAAAGTGACAATGCACTGCACCGGAAGGGCTTCCAGAGAAAATGATGGGAGTATTCTATTTGCCTCTCCGACCTTTCAGCGGGCCGAAATGTGCTGGCAGGGATAGCCGTAAGTTGTGCCATATGTCCGAATTGTTAAGAACACGACCGTCGTGACCCCTACCTGGCCATCATGCCATGATGTGTGTAAATGACAGGTTGCTGTCACAAACAGCTTGGAGCAGAACAGAATGCGTCTGTTTGCGATTGTAGTAAGATGCTTCATCAACAGCTGGTATGTTCACATGTATTCCATCAATGCATCCAAATACAGCTTTAAAAGAAAGAAGACATTTCTTACATACCCTTAACAATTTATATAATCAGCAATGGGGGGATGGTCACTGCACCAAGTAAATGTAGCACCACCTCGAATGTATTTGGTCTCATGCGGAACGAGGCAATGAAGTATGCTGGCAAGTAATATGGAATTTCGTATGTTGCATAGCCACTTACTCGCTGATTGTCATCACGTAAACTGTCTTGGAGGAGCAGAACAGTAAATATAAACATGTTTATTTAAAAGCAAAATATAATTATATAGTATGCCAGTTACGACTTACGTCAAGACAAATGGGGCATAAAACCCATAGGCACCAAAACAAGTGTTTATATGTTGAAATAACCCTTAATAATTTATAAAATATAACTTAGACATCAACGCGGCTGATGTAAACTCATAAACGTATTAATCGATAGCATGATCATCAACGTCATCATCACTTGACAAAAATTAATATTTACAGAGTAAAGCCACAGCTGTGTTTCCGTCCATCTGTGAACAAGCTGGTTGCTTTGCGTCCTGAACATCTCCGGTGTTCTCCGAAATCTTTTATTGTTTTACCCTCCGCAATCTCAGCTGCCGCGGAGTACAAATATAATACGGCCGATAGCATGTGCACGAGGTGTGATGACGTCACACACACAACATCGTAATCGTGACCGTCAACGTCATATCCGGAAGCGTTACCACGTACTCTAAAATTGGTGGTACTCAAGCCGACGGAATGGGCACATTAAGGTAAACCACGCTCACATAATTCTTCAAATGCTTTCATTTCAAATATCAGTGGCAACACATAATATCAATTTAGGAACTGTATAGAAACGGCAAGTCTCACTCATTGTAGACACCGGACGTCACACCACCCTCCGATGCCCACCTTGGACAATATATCATATTCGCTATAGTGTTTGTCAGGATCTCAAAGTTACCACTGAAATATTGTTTTCGTTTGGTATTGAAATAGTTCTGCATTTGTTTAAAAGAGTGCTCTCGTGTGACTTCTATGGGCAGTCTTTAATGATGGAAACCAGTAAAATGATCCAGATGATTTTTGCTGTTATTTCCTTTATTTCCATTATTTTCAATTACAATTCCAGGGTTACATTAGTACGTGCCAGCCTTTATCGCCATCCTAAGAGTGACTGTGCCAACATGTACGCCCACTATTAATAAACAATGCCGTTAAACAATCTAGACGACTTTTTAATGATTTCTTATCTGCACAATGTTTCTGCACGATAGTAATATAACTTGGCATTTGGTGTTTTTATACTATTGCAAAAGTATACCCACCGTCATTCCCGGTATGTTGGGATGTTGGGATGTTGGTTGCTCTGACTAAGACATCAACGTGCACATTGCATTTATCCTTGATTCTATTCTCTAAGGCGTCTTCGCTCCTACCTTCACGTAGGATGATAACCGGCCTGAAACTTATTCAAATATATAATGCCTCAATGACTATCAGACACGTATTTGAATTATGACGTTCAGAAGTATTTGTTAATAATAATAATTGTATTACATCAATGCAATAATTACACAACTCGGAAAATATTGTTTTCGTATGTATTATCTAAGTAACATGACCTTGAATATGATATCTGACCTTGTCATTGCCCTCAAATTACATAAAAAGTGGTATTACGTGTGATTGTAGGTCCATTGATTATAAAGTTATCTTTCTTTTGGGCGCCGGCAACCATTTTGGATTTCTCAGATTGCTCAAAGATATCCTCTTGATACCCGCTTAATATCCGTTATGGAGGTCATAATGATGTATAGTCCTGCGATAAACACTATATCAGTATGTTCAAGGTATAGGTGTCTAGCAACCTGCCTATGTGGACACTATAAACACACATGTAGTGAAATATAAATACACATACATGGTAGTGGAAAACATGAAGTTGACTTCAAATCAATGAATGGAATCTCTTTTAGACCATGCCATAGGGCTTTCATGTGTAAGGGGATACGGATGAGCGTCCTAGTACCGTGTATGAAGCGTTGACGTTTGGCATCATTCACCCTGTGCACACATGTTGTCTTGCTATGCATGGAGGACAGAGTCGAGGAATCTTGGGTCGTTCGAAAGAGCAAGTAGTGTTTCGGTTTGCATTCATGCTGCCCTGGCAATTTATTCCTGATGTCTAGGAAAGATGACCTCATATCACACCCGGTGCCAAAAATGGAACAGTACTTCCCAAATGTTTGTTTTGTTTGTTAAAGCTACGCGCTCTCACTGATGCGGTTTCTTCAGGTGTTCGAATATATAATTATATATATATATATATAACACTACCTACCGCATTGCCTGTACAGTGCCAACATTATAATACCGCATTACCTGTACATTTGTAATGATGTCTATTACACAATTTTTCACGGTCAAATATTCGTAAATAATGTTCAGTATGATGTCAGTCAACTATTTATTTAACTTTAGATGCTTTCTTAGTTTATATTGTGTATTTATAAGAAACATAATTTAGGTGTACAGGTAATGTTTTTTTACACTAACAACCGCATTGCCTGTACAGTGCTATATAATACCGCATTGCCTGTACTGTGCCATATAATACCGCATTACCTGTACATTTATAATGATGTCTATATCACAATTTGTCACGGTCAAATATTCGTAAATAATGTTCAGTATAATTTCAGTCAACTATTTATTTAACTTTAGGTGCTTTTTTGTTTATATTGTGTATTTATATGAAACATTTAAAGAAAGGTCAAGGTCAAATGTAAGTCAAAAGATAAGCTATTTCATAATTCCAATTTAAATCATTTAGTCTTTTTTGCAATCTCTCCTTTCTCCGTTTCCTCATATTGATCACTTTGGTCTAGATGACGGTCCACGGGTACTTCATTGATGGGTTGCTTCTCTTAAATTCTTCGATCTCTTTCTTATCTGTGGACAGAAATGTTTGTGAAATAACTGAGCAGAACAAATTGTGAATCTACTGCACCTATCATTCTAAAAAAAATCAATACATCATTCATCAACAGCATCCTTATCATGCAGACACAGAGGTGGTAGGAAAATAATGACATAATTTTTCCACCAGTCTTACTGAGAAAAATATAATTGTGTTTCTCACTGAAAGGTCAGCATTTGTTTCATTATTTTTTATGGCAATACATCAATTACTTTATTTTTTAAATTAAAAAACATGTCCCCTGCATACATGTAATAAAACTAACCAGGCAATCTCGCTCCATCTTTTTCTCCAAAGTAATCACGGGCCACCATTGTCCGTTTGGCACTCCATTTGGTATATGTTCGATCCTTAACTGCAATGGAAAACAACATATGTTATTTGAGAGAAAGAATTGACAATAAATGTAAACGAAGGTACATCAATGCAGTCAAACTCATTTCATGATCACCTTAGTGAAACGGTTACATCATATTTACTGTGAGCCTTGGATAGTACCAAACTTTGTTTGTGTAACAGAGAATTACACGAACCCAAGCAAAACTAAATATAGTAACGTCTCTAATTTATATACATAATTATTAATAGTCAATTGATGACATCAGATTAAAAAACTGTGTCTGTATGATATGTATACTTCTAAAACACATTAACAGTACACTGTTATATATATATATATAATCTCCTCTCTCAGGCTCCATTTCTGGTTAACTATTGACTCGTTATGGCCTTATTTGCTAGTCATTCATTTCTTGCCGGCAAGAACAGTCCACAGCCCACACATCATATAAGCATAAAAGCAAGTGATTGCAAATGAGTCTTGAACATTGTCCTAGATTATTTGTACACTTCTCATACACATTAACGGTAAACTGTTATATATAATCACTTCTATCGGGTTTCGTTTCTGCATCTCCACATTTCACACCAGATCGCACACTACTGCCAAAGCCTACAAATGTGGGTATACATTAAATATTTTGACTTTAAAAATAACTTGCAATTTCAGCAATTCACACACTGTTTAACTACTGACCCTTTATGGCCTTATTTGCTAGTCATTCATTTCTTGCAAGCAAGTACAGTCCACAGTCCACACTTCATATTAGCATAAAAGCAAGTGATTGCAAATGAGTCTTGGACATTGTCCTGGATAATTTGTACACTTCTCGTACACATATACATGTATATAAATATGGGACATACATGTTAGTTTTAAACATTAAGCAATGTGCAGTTTAAACATTTCAAAATGTGCACATTTCGATTTTTGTTCCTCTCCTTTCTGACTAATTTCCTGAAAAGGGAAACCTATCAAATAGTCCATGCTAGTTTGTTGATGCACTTGTTTTGTTTCATCATGTTGACATTAGCAAATATAGTATAAAATAAAGAATTGCTATGCACAGCTATAACATAATAAACCTTTGACCTAACGTTCAGAAAAGTCATGTTTTATTTGATCATTAGATGATAATAAACACACCTGTTTATTGAACAGACTATGCAAGCTACTTAAGATTTTCATGTAGTGGACTTGTGGCCATAAAAGAACATAATCACTGATGGGAAAAATAGATTAGAGCAAATGTGTTAGTTTATAAGTAAAGCTTGTAAGTATCAAAACAAAAGAAAAACAAACCAACAAAATAACACATAAACAGCATATCTTTTTAACAATACCAGGTAGTACAGTGCAATGCATATTATGTATAGAACATTAATTTGACCCCAAACAAGTAAAACAAAAACGTAACAGAATGCATAAAATAGCATCAAGGTACCATCATCAATTTGCTGAAGGAATTTGCCAACAACAGTGCCTCAATACTCCAACAGGAAGGTTCCTGCAGTGTGCTCAATGCTTGCAAATATTTCAAAACCTGCCAAATAGAACAAGTACAGAACGTCTTATATAACACCTTATATACACTGTACTACTGTCATGTTATAATTGGATATTGGTTTAATGTTTCCTTGTGTAAGCCACTGGCTGAATTGTATTTGCTGTAGTCGAAAATCACTAGACTGGTTCAGCTTGAAAACAATGTATACAGATCAATGTTATTTATATAATTTCATTATAACTAATTACATCATGGTTGTATTCGTAACCCACTGGAATAGTTACCATGGTTATGTGGTTTACTGAAATTTATACTGAGGTAATGCATGTGGTGGCAAGAGAGTGAGATGGAAACACAAAGAGATATGTGAAACAAGAATAGATGATGGCATTTTGGTGAAGTTGGGGGCCCTTGGGGGTCAAAAACCAAAGCAAACAGGCAAGATGGATATTCTTTTGTGTTGGCTTTATGTTGGCCACATGAAGAGGATTATGTAAGTATCACGTAAATACAGCTAATACAAACCTTGCAGTTTTCGGGACTACCCGAAAGCCATCCTTGTCAATGCCTAACTGACACCATCAGATGGCATCGTCAGTTGGCAATTTCTTCTGAAATATCAGAAATACCAATCATACTTTAGAAGTTATGATAATATTTTAAAGATAACATATATATCTTCTTTTTTATTTATTTACCAACATGGTCATATTCAGGACTATTGTCCAATACATGGGTGATTACAAAATGGCACATTTTAAAGAAACATGGAGATTTTAAGACATGTACAGTAAAATTACATGTTAACGTAATGATAATACAAACAATGAGAAAACTGCTGTAACGTAAATTGTTATTTACCTGTGTGTGCTGCCTTTGTCTAGAAAGACTTTCCTTCACCTACAATAAAACAACGTAGTGGTCATACTTCTTTTAGTGAATACAAAATCAAAATTGTAAAAGGTAAATTTAATATAAAATAAACATAACATATAGAAATTCATATGTTGGGATATTTCTACATACTCCAAATCTGACAGATGAAGAATTGTTCTTAAGTCACCACCTCCTGAATTAAAGATACAAGATCAGTTATTTTTTATTTTTTATTACTGTTCCATAAGCACTGTATATAATAGAAAATTCCAATAGTTACTCTGACTTAATGACTTCCTTCAGTATGTGTATACACAACCAGTTGTGTTTATATGCAAATTACAAACATAAGTAGGGGTTGAACCTACTACACACACAACACTGAGACAACATAAAATGTCAAAAAGAACAATAATATGTTTTACTTGTTACATACTTTTTTGCAAACTTTATATCAAGTTATATTTCTAGTGTATGTGTGTATAATATATAAGAAATAATAAGTGAATAAAATAAGTTCAGACTGACGAGCATTTTTGTTTGACTTCAATTAAAATACATGCACTTGGATTTCAAATTCATACAGTACAATTATAAGCAAACTAAACCATACTGCAGAAAATTATTATTCGGATAATCACATACTGTCGACAAAAGTTGATTCCTATTAAAAAATATGTATTCAAACAACTGTAACTGTTAAAAATATAATTTTTTATATTTCCTACAAATTAGCATACACATCACGTTTTGGTATGACGTCGGTCCAATGGGTTTTAATTTGACTTCTTTGTATAGGACATGATGTAGAATGACACAGCGAACACATACACATCCATAAACGGTGAAGAAAAACACTGTTTTAAAAAGCCGTAATTATTTAGGCCATTTTAGTTAAAGTCGCGCGAACAATTTCCGTGCCGTGAGTCGAAATGGTAATGCACTGGTTGTAATAATTCCAAGATTTAGCCAAATTTAGCAAATTAACATCCGACATTAAAACTCCAGATGGCATGTAGACAAGGAAGCCTTCGGCATATTGAGAATCCAACCCATATGGCATATTATCTACGTATATTGCGCTCTTCTGAGTTATTTGTAGATGTTGGAATATTGGAATGATTCGCAAGCACATCAATCAGCCAGTTGCGGAACTACTCACCCACGCGCTCATTACTAGTAGACTGGACGCGTGCAATTCACTGCTTCACGGCCTCAACAAAACACAGCTAATACGACTCCAGCGATTACAGAACACTGCTGCCAGACTTGTCACGCTCACCAGGAAATGTACTCACATCACACCCATCCTCAAACAACTACACTGGCTACCAATCGAACAGAGAATCGTCTTCAAAATCTCCATGTTTGTGTTCAAGACAATCCACTGTGTCTCGCCCGTTTACTTGTGTAACCTTGTTAAACTGTACGAACCACTCCGTGGAAATATGCGCTCTGCAAACAAGCTGCTGTTAACAGAACACAAATGTAAAAACTCGCGGGGAGCGCGGTCGTTCACAGTATCCGCAGCAAATGTCTGGAATACACTTCCTAACACCATCAGAGCCAGCGCAACAGTCTGTGTCTTCAAGACAGCATTAAAGACACATCTTTTTAAAGCGTATTTCGAGTGATACGTTCCCTTGGACATGTTCTGGACTGTATATATCTTGTCTTGTCTTGTCTTGTATGTATACTGGCCAACACTCCTGGTGGAGTCAAACGGTCAGGGTTGGGTGCGCATGCTGTTGGGTTGTTAGTCGTGTATTAAGGCTTGTTTGAAATGTTGTGGTTTAGAAATGTTAACTATTGCATCTGGCAGGGAATTCCAGTCTCTTATTGTTCTAGGGAAATATGAATATATTTAGCAGTTCTTGCTGGCATGGATGGTGTTGAAAGCTTTATTGTTTAAATGTCTAGATAGGCGTTGTACGGGCTGGAGGAGGTTATTGACAGGCAAGGATAGGTGTCCATAGATGGCTTTGTGGAGTATGGTGAGGCGTCTGTTTGTTCGTCTGGTTTTTAATTGATGTAGTTGTAATTTGTTTAGCATTTCTGACACACAGCCCGCTTCTGTAGATGTATAGTCGTTGAGACAGAAACGGGCTGCGCGTCTTTGAACCATTTCTATTTGGTTTATAAGGGTCTGGGTGTGGGGGTCCCATACTGAGGATGAGTATTCTAAGAGTGGTCTGACTAAGGTTTTGTAGGCTGTTGTTTTGATGTTTATGGGGCATGAGTGGAGGTTGCGTCTGATGAATGCTAGGGTGCGGTTTGCTGAGGCTGTTATCTGATGTATATGTATGTTCCAGTTTAAGTCTTTGGTGATGCATATTCCTAGGTATGAGTGGCTGTCTGTTTCTTGTAGTGTTGTTTTTCCTAGGGTGTAATCAAATTGTTTTATATTTCTTGCATGAGTTAGTCTCATCACAAAGCATTTGTCAGGGTTAAAGTTCATTTGCCAGTCATGTTCCCATTTAGTTAGTTCATCTAGGTCTTTCTGTAGTTCTTGTGAATCTAATTGGTTGTTAATTTCTCTGTACAGGACACAGTCATCTGCAAACAGACGGACTGTGCAGTGGATATTGTTAGGCAAATCGTTGATGTATATTAGGAAGAGAAGAGGGCCTAGTACCGTGCCTTGTGGTACTCCAGACTCAACATGGGTCCAGGGGGAATGTGCACCACTGACCACCACTCTCTGATCACGGCATGTAAGGAATTTTGAAATCCAGGCATGTATTTTGTTGTTGATGCCATATCTTTTTAATTTGTTTAGGAGCCGGTTATGAGGGACAGTGTCGAATGCTTTTGAGAAATCCATTATGATCATGTCTATTTGTGATTTATTATTTAGAGATTTTATGACACTAACTAATTTTTATTTATTTTTAAAATTATTTTATTATTATTATTGTATATACATTTTTAGAAATGTTTACTTTACACCGTTTTATTGCTACTTTATTTAATGGTAATTATATTATTTAATTTTAATTTTTTCGGGTCTAAAAAGGTAACTCTATTGGCATTACTAGTATTGTTCTAACATGATGTTTTTATATGTAAAAGCGCCACGAGCGCCACTACGTGGCGGATACCGGCGCTATTGAAATTGCCATTATTATTATATTATTATTATTATGTTTTTAAACACGCCACACTCCCTACAGGGACCATTACGCAACGTCCATCAATATAAATAATTTACTTTAATATAAGTCATAAAATGCAGCGAATTGAGGCTGCAATATTCATAGCACCTTTATAAAACACGATAAATATAATGTACGTTCTAAAAATATTCGTTGTTAGGTAAATTCACCAAAATAACGTATCTAAATTCAATTTCCTGCGCCAAAAACCAAACTCGAGCGAGCATCTTCGATCGGCCGTTTAACTTTCATGTTTTCTGCTATTCTAACGTAGACTTCATTAAGCATGCCACGGCAAAATTACAACACACAATCAATACAAGCAGTCTTGATAATAGTAATAACCTGTTAGATACATACCAATCTCTGGCCGTACGACATTATGCTCCTGTAATGCAAACTTTCGCGAAGTGTTGTCTCGATCAACGCGAACTGACGCATGCGCACAATTCGTTTTCAACATATACGCGAACAGAGTCAGATGCGGTCAGTTTTTAGCGAAAATACAAATTACGTCAATATTTCATTTTTATTCGCGCAACGTTTCAGTGATTTTAGTAGCTTTGTAACTGCGCAATCTAATCTGAAACATGCATCCTATTAAACTAGCATAACAACATATACGATATTTGTATATGTACAGGTAATGCTCGACACCAAACATATACGCGCTCAAACTTCCCGTTCGTACAAATATAAAATTATACGCTACAACACGCATTAAACTGCATAATTCCATCAAAAAGAACATACTAATGTATGTGACTAGTCAAAACATCATTAAAAGCACTAGAGAGTTGTGTGTGGAATGTTAAAACATTGCCTGTACACGTAATGTATAGGTAATGTAACTGTACAGGCAATGCGGTAGTTTTTGGCATCGAATGTACAGGCAATGTGGTATGTAGTGTAATATATATATATATATATATATATATATATATATATATATATATATATATATATATATATATATATATATATATATATATTATGTCTGGATTAGGCGCCAGTGTTTTCCAACCATCTCATTTTTGAAACGGTGCGTCGACCCATTGCGCTCAGCTGGTTAAAATGCCAGTTTTCAAACTTCGGTAATTTCGATGCCGAACATCAGTTTCGTCCATCTCTGTAATGACGTTCATTAGGTCACGCTCTGCACAGCTGGAGAGAAAGTCGTCTGAAAGCAAACGACGCGAAGTAATCAGTTTATGTGATTGTTTTGCTGTACAACAAGTCACTGTGAGATGAGCCTCTGACAAGAGTGTTTTAGCTGATCATTTAGCATGCTTATTACAGGGGTAGAAACTTATAAGTGTACAACTTCACGTCTACTACCTTTGAAAACATATTTCTTCATGATTGTATACCATACCACGTGACTTACGATATACTTGACTTGTTTTGTTTGTTTGTCATGTTGTGTGTTTTGAAATATATTGATTGAATTGAATTATTGACATCTTTACATCCGCTCTTTAGAGCTGTTCTAGGTACACCAAAGCTGCTTTTTTGAAACGGAAGCAATGGCCAAAGCCGTTGAGTTTGTATCCCAGGATTTTCGCGTCGACTTTCGGATGTATTTCCGTGGTATATTCTGAAAATAAGATATAGTAATTAAGTCGAATACTTTATATGGTGCCAGTAGTGTAGTCTAAATCGAATGCAACGCATCACGGTTTACAGGTAAATAATGAAATTACCACAGTGTAAGGAACACCTATTCCAGGGATAATTATTATAACATACTAAGAAAAGCATGATTAGCAATGCATGGGATAAAACTGCTCCAGGGCCCGTTGGCACCTGTGTTGAAGGGATCGTTTTAACACCACAATGACAGCGTATGGAATGACCCGGCTTTGCTACAAGTTTGCATATTCACAATAAAATTGCGTAAATGGATAGTGTTCAATATGGATTAGTTTTTAGCTTTTTTAATATTTATATGTTTTTTGGCAAAACGCCGCAGGACATAGCGGAGACAAACGGGGTGGCCATGTTAGACCGAGGGAGGCATTTTACCCTACATTTCCTTATGTGGATGTTTTCACATTTTCTCTCTTTTCATTCAAAAGGCTTATTTCGATATTTCTTAATTAAATTACTTAGTTTTGCCAGCGCAGTTTTGACCACTCTTGTCACTGTTTGAATTTCGTACTTTATCACATGCACCATTTCAGCAGAAACAATATAATATAGGCACTGATGCAAGTACTCACATACATTGGCGAACTGCAATGACAAAGCACACTATTTATAGTGATGCCTCCTGGCGACTAGATTAAAACTAAAATAGAACATCACTGCAAAGCAGCCCACTCGAGGATTGTATGTCGATTACATTTTACTCGGGCAGTACAGTAGAAGCATAAACACTTATGTAGAAATAGCAGGCCTAAATAGCAACCTACGCAGGCTAGACGGTAGGCGTTGACATACTCGTTATACAGCACTACTGAATAGTAACCACGTTGTAACTCATCCGTCGAACAAACGGGAGTAAATCGCACGTAAACCCAGACGCTGCCGAATTACCAGACAGGCTTTTGCAGACACAAACGTAATCCTCAATTAAAACATGAACACATAATCCTAAATTATTTAAATAATTATATTTATTTGCGGCCAGGAAGTAGCTGGAAATGTAACTTTTGAAATTCATTGTTATACATTATTGCCTGCCTGTCAGGTGCAGCACTCCCAATTGTCATCAATCAAGTGTAAAGCATTGTTATACATTATTGCCTACCTGTCAGGTGCAGCACTCCCAATTCTCATCAATCAAGTGTAAAGCTTTGCCGTCTAGAGGTTTACTAATGTGTTATGCATCTTACATTGCCCTTAAATGTGTTTTAATGTGATACCTTTCTCAAAATTTGATTACAGGTGAAGCCAAACAAGCAACCCATAAAAAGTTACGCATCAAGATTGTTATGTTGCTCGGTAAGCTCTCAGTTAATCTATTGAGCCTCCAAGTTCCCCAAGAACTTGTAATTGCAGCATGCACTTTTTTTTTTAATGTCCATCAACACTTCTCTACGATCTGTGTCTGGAAACATGCATGCACCGTGTCATAAACCATTAGCGGTATGCAGATTTCTATCATAACAAAAAACAATGTTATACACTATACAGTTTTTCTTTTATAACATACTGACTACCCAATTGCACTATTTTGGTGTTGTTGAAAGACAACTGTGGTTTAACCATTGTGATCATGTGACATGTAATAGTTGCCTTAATCCTTAATATTAGATACGTTGCAATGAGCTTATTGGTGGTCTTAACAGTCGATAGATACAGAACATGTCGTCGTGGTGTGGAAAGAAAATTGAAAAACGTTTTCAATAATAAATTGACCCACAATGGGTGTATAATTATAATCACCTGAAAACACATTGTTACATTCCTATATTAAAACCTCTTCATCTCAATAGTTTTACCAGATCGTTTGCATATCCTTCGTTATTTCGTATGATGACTTCTGTGCTCATGTTGAGGGCAATGGCTGCAACTGTCTGTTGACATGCCCGTAAAGTCGATCCATTCCAATTGCACCAACTCACTGAGACGTTCAATTGTGTTCTTTGCAATGGTGATGACACGTCGTCATCAATTTTGGTCTAAGCATGTTCATTGTATAGGCACGCAGGTAGATGCCACGCAGTCTGAAGTGGTGCTTGTTGGTGTTTGACAAGGAGTTAAAAATAGATACTTCATTTTCTGTTTTATCATTAGATAATGCTGGTTCGGTAATCCGTATTACACACACTGTTTATGTCAGCTGTCAGGAAACAAGCGTCAAATGCTTTTGACATTATTTGTTTATTCCTGTTCTCGACTGATGTATAATTTAGCCCATTCCGTCAGCAGTTAATAATACTAATAAGAAACCTTTATGTTGCCAGGTCTTTTTTGATCTGTCGTTGTATATGGGTTAGGTCGTAGAAAAACGTACAATTGGGGCTGGACAGGCAAAAATAATAAAACTCACAAAACCTTTAAACAACTTTATTACACTTGAAGAACAACTTATTCCCTTCATTTAGCACCAAATTATACTGACTTAATCCTAGCGGTTCAGTTTCTAGATATTGTCAAAGAAAACGTAATGTGATCGGCAAACGTCCGTGATCGAAATAAATTGAACAACAATTAAAGACCCTTTAATATATCAGATTAACTGCAAATTTTGTTTTTTAAACTAGCCATGATATGTATGTTTGAAAGTACAGAAAATGAATAAGCACATTAAAGAATCTTTAAAATTATATGATAATCAACTTTCACCGATGATTGAAAATAGCGCAAATCTTTGGAAAACACTTTTTACTTTACCCTTGCATACTCATAAATGCTCTCTTACACATGAAAGTCACTCTACACAATCTACGACATATCCACTTTACAAAATATGTGGTCCAGCGCACTCACAAACAGCACCGTTGTCTCATAGCCGACATATACAAAGTCATATAAAATTGCGTAGAAATCACGGACGTTTGTTACTGGTATCATTTACTTAAGACACTTGTACTAAACATCTTCATATCATCTCAAAACGTCTTCTACATGTACAAAAGAGGTTGATCTTTGGTTATAGCTTTATTACGACAAATTAACATTTGTTGTGAGGATATATTTATTTGTTGTGTCATTATAATTATAAAAAAAACTAAGAATTACCACTTATCATTTTTATGAAAAGTGTTCACGGGGTAGACACATATAAGTATTTCACTTCATGTCTACTCCTTTTCAAAACATATTTCTTAATTGTATTTCATTCGTACCATGTTATTTATTATTTGTATTTGTATTGCTTGCTTTTTAAATGTGTGTGTTTTGAAATAAATTGAATTGAATTGAATTGAATAGCTATTCAAGTATATATATATATATATTTTGACCATTTCGACCATTCAC
Source organism: Oasisia sp. SBJ-2009 (assembly GCA_964017155.1). Taxonomy (NCBI): domain Eukaryota; kingdom Metazoa; phylum Annelida; class Polychaeta; order Sabellida; family Siboglinidae; genus Oasisia; species Oasisia sp. SBJ-2009. The sequence continues at coordinate 10,061,195 of OZ024863.1, forward strand.
TGTATGTGTCATGACTTTGAAAATTAAAACATTTTTGTTTAACTTTCCCCAGGTTACAAGTGCTCTCAAATACAACAGAACCTCTTCTATAGCCTTAATGTACAAGGCCAACATGTTTACTATTAGTTTTAACAGTAATAAAGACCTTTCCAACACTTGCAGGTGAACAGTATGCCTGCTTACCATATATACATACAACTCACGGACGTTTGCGTAACATTCACTGACGTTTGCTACTGATTTGACACTTGTATGAGTACTAAGCATCTTCATATCATCTCAAAACATCTTCTACATGTACAAAAGAGGTTGATCTGTGCATACAGCTATATACAAGTATATATTTCAACCATTCACTGTATGTTTAATGATTTTGAAAAATAAAAACACTTTTTTTACTTTCCCCAGATTATGTGTCGTCTCATTTATATAAATATATCACAAAACCTCTTCTATACCCTTAATGTACAAGGCCAACATGTTTACTATTAGTTTTAACAGTAATACAGAACTTTCTAACACTTGCAGGTGAACAGTATGCCTGTTTACCATATATACATAAAAGTCACGGACGTTTGCGTAAAAATCACGGACGTTTGTTACTGGTATCATTTACTTAAGACACATGTATGAGTACTAAGCATCTTCATATCATCTCAAAACGTCTTCTGCATGTACAAAAGAGGTTGATCTGTGCATACAACTATATACATCTATATATTTCTACCATTCACTGTATGTGTTATGATTTTGAAAAATAAAAACCCCTTTTTTTACTTTCTCCAGATTATGTGTGGTCCCACTTATACAAATATATCACAGAACCTCTTGTATACCCTAAATGTACAAGGCCAACATGTTTACTATTAGTTTCAACAGTGAAAGCGATCATTCTGCCAGTTTCAGTCACCTTCTCATATATTTAAATAGTATATTTAAATAAAAATCACGGACGTTTGTTTTAATTTCGACGCCAGTTGTAAGGCCAATACACAAACTGGAGTGAAACTTTTGTTCACAATTGAAGAATGTGGTACAAGAAACGAGAAATGCTATAGGAAATAGCTAGAAAATTATAATTATATGCAGGAGAGGTAAACATGTTGAACAAATGTCCGTAATTTGTATCAGTATAATTGTGTTCATGTGCCACCCTAGCCAAGGGAAGTGGGTGTGGCTAAAATGTTTTCCAGCCACAACAATGCAACAACGTACCCTTGTCCATAGGTGGTTAAATAATATGGTGCCCACTTTCTTAACACCCAAATTGGGCTATTGAAATATAATTCACGGACGTTTGTTTAAATAAATTTTTCATTTTAATGAGAATTGAAAACTTTGTGCCGGCCCAAATCATGTTAAAATGTCATGGAATGTAAACTGTGTCCACTTACTAGACAAATAATAAGTTTGGGATTTTCTACATTTACATTAGTTGAAATAAGATACATTTAACAAATGAAGAAATGCTCAAAAATGCATTTCCCCCCGTTTTTTCTAATATATAGGCCAATAACACACAAAATCCTCGTCGGACTTATACAAATTTACCTTTTTCTGAAAGCCCAAACAATTCTCTATTGAACGATACTAAGAAGAATTAGATTGGTATACAGGTTTTTACTCTATACCCATGTATAGCTGAAAAACTGTGAAAATAGTGAATTGTACGTTTTTCTAAGACCTCACCCATATAGCTGTTGGAGTGGTGAGTGCGCTGCCGACAGTTTTGGAAGCTGTTTTCACCACTCTGTCAAGCCTGCTCCTCTGGCGCTAGCTGATCTCCCTCCTCAGCCCGAACGTCTTTAGTTGGCACAGGAATGCAGCCTTTGTTGTGCGTCTTCATTACTGCATCTGTTTATCCCCATTCCATGTCACTAGTGCCCAAAATGTGAAACAATCCGCCTTTTCGATAGGCGAACTGGTGTGCAGCCATACTGGAGTTGGTGACAGATTTCAGATTCTTCAGGACCAGTCGCCCCAAAACGTTTTGGACCAATGATGCCATATCCGGGCTCGGAAGCCATTCGGCGCATTCACTTTGGGCCTCTTCGGTACAGGATGCTCTTGCGTAAAAGGACCTACTAAACTTTACATCTCAAATACGACACATCACTGATTCTATTCGCATGTTGCCAGAGGCGAATGCACTCGTGTGCATGCAACACTTGTATTTAGCACGCTGATGTTGGGAATGTTTTGCAAAGAGTAAATCGAATTGAAATGTTGTGTTATGCACACTTAAGGTAATGCCATATGGTGAAAAGTATTTTTTTTATTTATTAACCCAGTTTGCTGAAATCTGAACATAATGCTTATAAATAGCAATTTACGAAGTTGTTATAATTTTATTCTGCTACCAGGTGGCGCTCAACATGGCATCCAACTTGATTTTCAGTACATCCACGATCATTTATGTATCAGGATAATGGCTTGGCAAAATGTTCTGTAACTTCTCACATAGTCTATAAATAGACACAAGACTTGATAGATCCACTTTTTTGTGTGGGTATTTAAAAATGTGTATGATTGTTTTATAACAATTTGCTATCAAACACTCCATACTCTGTTATCTACATGTTTATCCTGAGAAGTGAATCTATCAAATCCTGTGCACATGCACAAAGTATGTATCCTGAAAAGTTAATAAGATTAGGTCAATAAATAGCCGATACAGATAAAACAAGAGAAGTCCGGTTGATATGATAAAAACATCTTTTTCGAAAATCGACGTTCGAAGTTCCAGCAATACGTTTTACATATACAAAGACAGATGCAACTCTGAAATTACACACGTATGTTCTCTGGCTATTACTCTTTCTAGTGATATCACTATTATATACAAATAACAGAGTAGCATAAAATATGATATAAGTTAGATACGCCGTATATATGAAAACCATCATAGTGACTTAGTTTATGTTATCCTCACATGCAAACAATAGAGTAATATTCCTGAAATTGAACAAGTAAGCCTAATATTCTTCCATAAGGTATACAACAAATAAACACTGAGTAAGTAATAAGATGAAAACATTAATACAGAAGCACATAAACTAACAACTAATGTGTAAATCATAGAAAAGACAAGTAAATATATAAAAGAAAGTACTGCTCCAGTATGCTGCATTGTTCATGTCCAGTTAAAAGGCGCCGGTAGCACAGTCTGCTGTTGACTGGGCTTCAGCTTGTCGTGCAAGTCGCCGAGCACATCGCGCTGTCTTGGTCGAAGCTGTCATATGTCGGTCCGCTAGTTGAAGCCGCCTCGCACCAGTGTTTTTTGCGGATGCCATCAGGTGCTGCCCTTGTGCAACACCCGTCACCTCACATAGGTGTCGCATCGTAGCCGCCACCCCCACATTGAATTCTGCATCAGCAGCACATGTGGCATACAGAACGCGATGCACACACACAAATCCTGTCTTTGGGCACTTGGCCCAAACCTTCGAGTGCAGACTTTCGTTTGGGTTCTGTGTCTGCCCACGCAAGCAGCGGGTCAGTAGATCGTCGTGATAGAGTCGCTCGTATACCTCTCTCACTGGCTTCGCGACTTCCTCCGACAGAGATGTGTGTACTTTTGTACGGTGTGGGCGTGACGTCTGCCCCGCGGTAGCGAGTGCCTCCTGGTAGAAGCACCAACTGTCAGCTCCTACCGGGCATGTATAAATGTCAAACCTCTACCCTAGACACATTGTGAACTGCACATGTTACCCCAATTTACAGAAAAGGAGACTGGGCCATACCATCCAATTATCGCCCAGTGTCTATCACATCAATCTGTAGCATATGGATTGAACATATAATGTTTGGCCAAACCATGGAGCATTAGGGCAATTATGTTATTTTACAGATGCTTAGCATGGCTTTAGACCCGGTCGTTCCTGTGAATCTAACTCGTTATCGCTACCGAAGATCTTGTTAAATCGTCTCAAGAAATGGTCAAATGGCAGATGAAATGTAGCACACTAAAAAAATCCGAAAATACTCTCCCCCACAACACAATCAATGATGACTATCATGCAGGAAGATGTGCACTTTCCATGGTGATAAATTATCCATTCCTTGGTGTAACTATATATCTCACAATGTCATGACATAACCTAATAAATAACATTACCTCCCAGGCCCACAGAGTGTTTGGTCTTATTAGGGGAAACCTAAGAGAAAGTTACAGAAGT
>OZ024863.1:10070372-10227872 GCA_964017155.1 Oasisia sp. SBJ-2009
AGTACCCCGATCGACACGCGACAAGGCTCCTTGCCGGCTACTCTGCAAGTTATGGTGGCATTGTGGACGTATGCGAGTTTGTTTCTAGAACTTGGTGGCTGAGACCATCCGTATCGATCAGTCAACCGCATCCCGAACCATCCACCGTGTGACCAACGCTTTGTTCGCTCGGATGCATGAGTGGGTACAGCTACTGACGCAATAACAAGCCGACCGACAGAAGGCGAGTTCCTCCGGCTAGCGGGATTCCCCACCGCGGTTGCATGCATCGACGGGACCCACGTCCGCACGAGCACGAATATGTCAACAGGGAGAATTTTCACTCGATAAACGTCCAGGTAACGTATGATTTATCAAATAGTTTAAATTTCACAAAACCTTTATGCAATGTGACTCTATTTTAACATACTATGTATTTACTGAACTACTTCTTGAAGTACTTGAATGACCATAATTTTGTTAAATTATGCGAATACATGATCAAGATTTAAATACAACTTCATAATTAAAATGTAATTACATTTTATTAACTATTTGTAATTGTATGTGACACTATGTAAAATGAATCGGTTGTATACATTTGTATTTACATACTTCCCTAAATTATTAGATTTTTTTCAAATAATATTTCAAGTACTTTTATTTGAGTATGGCTATTATTAAATGAAGAGTTAGATTTCATTTGCTTTTCTTCAGTCAAAAATGTCAATAGATCATTTGAAAATTGACCACATTTTCTAGTAAGAAAGAAAACCATTATCACTGAGGTCATACCAATGAAAGCAGGTTACATTTTCTAGTTGTCACCTGTGAGCAACTTGGTTTTGTTGCTAATAACACTCCTAACACATATATGGTCTGAGGGGAGGTAGAAGTTCCTCAGAAATTATTACGTGCCTATATTGTTGACATTTGACAGCATACCAACTGTAGCTATGTAGGAATATATCATCACAAATATGATGATGTATTGATTTGACCACATATACAGGGTACTTGAAGTATTATTATTATTCACTTATGTGAAACACCTATGTACATTGTACACTGTGAAACAGTTAATTTTGCCTCTTGTGCCAGTCACTGCTGGCTGCCTTTATAGCTTGGAGAAGTTTCCTCTGATTAAAGTACACTGTAACTACATTATTTGCACAGGCAACTTAATTGCAATTAGTAACACCAGACATCTGTCCCCAGCCACCAGCTCCTACTATTGTTTGTTCAAGTGCTCCTTGCAGCTGATAACACATGGCTACACTTTGAGGGCAGGGTAGCTTACATAGATGTCTGCATGCTAGGGGTTTATTGCTTGAATGGAAAGGCTGTTTTTATTTTGATAGATCAAGGGAATGATGTAGGATACTTGGATCTTTTTACCTATGCACCGTTTTTTATTTGCAAAAATGTCCAGGTACTATTTTACTGTAGTCACTTAAACTTAACAATAAAGTGGTGTTTGAAATGCATCAGTTACAAATTCAACACTTAATAATAAAGAAATAATTGTATTTCACCCCTGTGCTATTGACCACCTGTAAATAAAATGGAAGACACAGTTTTGTTTCATGCACAAAGCATACACAGCATAAAGTATTAAAAAATACATTGACTCAGATATAAAAACATGCACATTAAATGAGTGTCATCTGTCTCTGTTGTAGTTCATATGTGATGCTGACATGAGGATTATGAACTGCATTGCCATTTGCCAAGTGGCTGGATTCAGTGCAAGATTCCAGAATCCTGAGGGAATAGCAGCTGTTTCAGCATTTGAGTCGCCACAAAAACCATTGACTGGTGTTTTTTTGGGGGACAGTGGGTATATATTCTCTCACCGATCCTCAACAGGTGGAATTAACAGGAACGGTCATACACAGATGCCCACTGTATCAACGTGGTGGTCAAAGTAGCAGTTAACTGCTGCTGTAGTGACTCCACTTGCATAAACCAGCTGGCCCCCTAGGTCAGGCTGTGGTGGAAGTTCTGGCAGTGGTGCAGGCATCACAGAAGATGATACATCTGGAATGCCAAAACATGTTCCTTTAGTAACTTATTTGAATTAGCACATGCACTTTGTTATTGGCATTGACATAGTCACTCATGTTTTCTTAACTGAAGAATAGAGTCACTATACCTGTATGTTACCCGACATGCTGTTTACTCACGTAATATACAAGATGTTCATTTAATTGATAAAAAATGTATGTATACTCCCATACGCCAACATGTGTGTGTGTATGTGTCTGTGTCTGTGTGTCTGTGTGTCTGTGTGTCTGTGTGTCTGTGTGTGATATGTAAGTATGATTAGTGTTTAGAATTTAGAAGGTGACAGATCATTGTAGATGTGACAAAGTGTGGATACTGACCTCTGTCCTATTATGTAACTCTACCAGTCACCAACTCTAGGGCTGACCTTGCTTTTGTGTATTGGTATTGTAGTATAATTGCCCTGGTTATGGATGCCTGCCACTTTAAGGTGGCTGCCTGTAACTTGAGTCCCCCCCCCCAGTGTGCTATTTTTATGATGGCTCTCTCTCTCTCTCTCTCTCTCTCTCCTGGTAAGTTTCCATTATTAGGATGCTTGATGCAACCCACATTGTTTACATAAGCTGTTTGACATTGCTAATTAGATATGAAAATCAAAGATAAATAGAGATAGCTCACCCCATGCATCATCGACTGGCAGAGCCATAGCCTGGCCATCACCTGTGTCCAACATGAAGCTGTCTGTGCCTTGCAATGAAACGTGAACATTATAAGTTTTGTAACTATTACATATTTACGCATTGTGTTAATATATTATTTCCATTGTATCATGTATGAGTTGCATGTGACTGTACATAAGAATTATTTCTGTATAACAGTTCTGCATAAGAGTTGCTTTCACAATACAACTGTCTGTAACATTTATACCATTATAAAAATTTGAATATAGGCATATGTTTGATTTACTAATGGATATTGAACTATATAAAATAAAGTTTCATATGTGTCATTAATGTATTTGGTTCATTTTTATCGGAATGAGAATTATAGCACTCCAACAATAATTACACATACTAGTATATATTTTAATATAAATTTATTTTATGTTATAATTTATGCTATCAACAAGTCTGAAAACAGTCAGTCCTCGCTTTAGTGCCCTTTAGTTTTGTTATAATAGGCTATGTCATAAGCGCACATCACAAAATAAAATAATTACATTTAAATATAAAACACTGATTGGGATTTAATTTCATTTGTTTAATTTTCTATTATTTCTTTTACCAAAGAAGACATAATAGTAAATAAGGAATTGTACATAATACGGTAACACTTGAAAGTACAACACACACCACATGTTGTTGTGCAAAATCATTCGTTTGACTAGACATGAATACTCACCATCAATTCCCCTTGTCACATCGGTTCCTTCACCAGTTGTATCCATGATGATATCAGCATACAGCGGAGGTCAGTTTGGTGGTCTGTCTCCCACTTTTCCTTGATCACGTAGTGCGTTTTAAGACTGCAGATTTAAAATCTTTCCACGTTTGTTTATGTCGTCCTTCGTTCTTAGCGTCACCCCGAATGAATAGTTCACTTTACTGTCTTTAGAGGTGAGCTCTCGTCAAACTTCACCTTTTGGCTTTTCTTGTTTGTTACCGAATTTTGTAACTTGCTCATCAAAATAGTTTTTTAGTTGCCGATTCCCTCAATTAAACATATTATTTCGTCATCTCGACAGGTCGGCTTACGCTTAACTTTTTTCTCTATGCCCTTCCCACCTTCGCCGACTTCCTCGCCCGCTTAATGTAAACAAACACTGACCACGACGTACGATGAACCCCGCTTTGACCATGTGCGTCACCGCGCGCGTGCGCAATGCGGCAGAATTAGCTCCTCAAATAGCCTCGACTACTCCTCAAATGACTCTCAGAATCGCAGTCTGCAGACCAACTATGCGGCGGCTAAATCGCACTGCGACCGGCTCGTGCATACCGACTGAATCACTCGCTAGGCCACGGCACAGTTAGTCTGAGGGTAGTGCCTGTGCGGCGCGTAAGCTAGTCTGGGGACATGCATATCACCCCTGCATTCTAGACACGTTTTCTCCCTGCTACGACGGAAAGCTTCGCAACACGATACACTTCCACTGTTCGTCATCATCATCATTCATTTTCTTTCCCGATATGTTGTTTGTGATCATCTTATATGGCGAGGAGGTCAACATGTTGGCAGTACGATATATAGTGCTGGTCACCGGGCGTCCTTTCGTTGGCTGAGGTGGGCTCAATGTTATCGTGGCTTGTGTGACTACACCAAGCAGGATGTTTTCTTCCAAGGGACTGTCCAGGATAAGCAGCTACGTCGCCCTGACAATGCCTTACCAGAGGTGTATTTACGGAATACCATAGGCCCTAATTTCTACCGGCTCCTCTCATAAATCTGTCCTCTTTTACCACAGTTAATGCATCGTATAGCCGCTGGTCATAATAGGACACACTTGTGGATTATCGTTTATATTTCCGAAATATGGCTGCAAGTCACCAAAGTTAAATTAACATAATGCTGTTATACCATGCTGTAATGATCAATATAAATAGCACTATATGTTACTGCAGCAATTAACATTATCTGGGTAATAGTTCATAGCAATTTCTAGAAGTCAGTTAGTCGTGAAGATAATAAACGGGGCAAAGCTCCCCGGGTGTAGTTTGCCCTACGTAAGAGGGGTGCGGTTTGCCCCAAAATTATTGCATCATCATCATAATAAAAAATAACCTATATGGCGTTATCGCCGGCAAAAACGCATTGCGTCTTTACTAGTATACGATACTCTATTTTCATGTAGCTAATTCGCATAATTGGTTACTTAACAAGTATAGTCGCTGAGAACGTCTAAAGGTGTTCACTTTTTACAGTAATATGGACGAAACATGCTAATTTGTGTAACTTACTTAGATTTATGTATGTTCTGAAATAATTGCCATCAAGATGGTTTAGGCTGACAATTGCTTTCACAAATCGGTAGATAGAGCCGCTAAAACGTATATGTTACGATTTAGGTGGGGTGCGCTTTGCCCCATGGGGTGCGTGTTGCCCCTCTCTACTCTAGTAAACGTGATTACCATCGATGGCACCATAGCAGTTGGGAAATTGCCACTTGTTCGCTGATGCCTGCAATAGTGAAAGTACATGTATTCACACTATATGTTGCAAGGACGGGCAGGCAGGGCAGCAGTACCTGTAACCCTCAGTAATTATTTTATTGTTCAATCAATACACCAAACGTTATTGTTACCTTCAAACAGTCATCTTTCATTGTTGCATATGTTGCGCACACGTCTCTCGTTGTTTAAATATACGTACATCACAATCTATGCAATATTACAACTATGCATGTAATTCCATCAATCAAATTGTATTTTCATAGCTTTCTGTTTCAACAACACATTATTTGCTGGAAGATGGCGGGGGAGGCTTCAGTACATTTGGTTGTGTCTGGTCGTTTACAGTCACACGTCCATGCACTTATACATTTTTCAACAATTCAATGTAACTGTCTAATACCCCTACAATATCACTTTTTTTATTAAGAACGCAGTCGTAATTTAAAGTCAGTTGAGTTGAACCATTGGCTGAACCGTTTTATAATGCGAAAAAAACACAGAAATTAAAGTACTTTAGGACAAGATCAATTACTTCGAAACATACCTCAAGCAGATAGATATATAAGGTTAAGTGCACATATTCAGTTGTAATAAACACCAATTACAATCGGGTATTAATTAGGTTCCTTGCAGCTAAAAAATATTCTCACAAGTCAACAAATACTAACAGCAGAAATATTAGGTACATTGTCCATCACATAGGTAAAAGTGCTGAGATGATATCATTTAATATCCTAAATACGCAAACTATTAATATTCTTTTATATAGCAGGTCAAAGTCCGTAGGATGTTTCGACAATTATAGTCGCCTCGCCGACATGTTATCTTAATCTTCATCAATGACAAAGTCAGGATTTTATTTGGCTGATACTTTGTATATCAGATTTTGTAATATAATTTCTTTTTTATATTTCTACATTTTCCCCTGTGCGAAATAATGTGCATGAGAAACATTCATCACATGTGTATTCTATAAAACGTAAACGTCCAGTCATATAATATTACCACTAAGTACAATTCCGCTACATATCTCGTGTGCTTCTGCAGTGATTGGATTCATTCGATATGTACACAACCAGTAGTGTTTCTATGTAGACAACAAACTGTTGAAACACAAGCAGGAAATGAATCTCCCACACACAACATGGACAGCAATACACCGTTCAGCACAACATTTGCACAAACGTTTCCTTATATACCTTTACCAATAATAACTCGTTACATTTCTAACATTTAATACTTTCATATGTAATGGTAAGTTTGGCCACCGCATTAGCTACGCTTTGGTGTTTCATTGTTTGCTAGCCTCGGCTCGACACGAATTTTAAACATAATATGTCCGAGTATTCCTCACCAAAAATGTCGTCTTTACAACTATAAACTAGTTGATAGTAAAGGATTATGCACATACACTGTATGTTCTATGCATTGTTATGTCAAGGCCGAAGTAAACTTAAACTACTGAATAGCATTGCCTTCTTACCTAAATGTCAAATCTTGATTTCAACTGTTGATTCAAAATGTCAAGTAGCCCATACTCAGGGACACAGAGCAAGAAGCCTATATAGGAAGTAATTATTATTAAAATATAAAAAAACATTCACAAAGGATTATTATGTTTTTACACGATCACAGTGCTGTCGCATAGGAAAAATAGCAGTGGATTGGCCATTCATTGTTTCACGCTATTTGATCTAACTGCATCACAAGGTTCCTGTGTTTTAATTCACCGTTAACTGCCTTTTAGTGCATCACCGCAGGATGAACTACAACTTGATCCTTAGAATAGTACGAGCAGCATATAATATTTCATCCAGAAAATGGCACACGTAGTTAAATGAGATAAATTAATGGCAATGTGCATTCGGTTTCTGTGTGAGAGTATGCAAGGTTCTATTACTCCGTGCGATTTGAAGGCGTCCGTGCATTCCAAGGAATCGTCTTTCAACATGAACTTCGGAAGGCTCATTCACAAATGTTGTTTTCTTTATTGTTGGAGCGTTCCAACTTCGGTCCCTTCTTCGCTCGGTGTATTCGCATCTTTCCGTAGACTTTTCTGTGTCCTTTCCTTCCTAACTTCCGGAGACAAGTCAAGTGTTTTGACATAGTATTTTATGCGCTTAATTGTCTGCTGAATTTCGTGGCCAAAATACCTGAACGGAATTATACGATAGTATTCTCTCATGGTGATGGGAATGTAGCACAATAGACCTACGTATTGCAAATGGGATGTTAGACCCGCAACAAAGCCACGTATGTTTGGATCTGGGGCAAACGTTGCCGTCATAGCGCCATGGCATACGTTACAATGCTTCCTTCCCCGCAACAACGTAGACAATATGTGTATGATAACAATGGATAACCCTATTACATCGAATTTGATTCAATACATGTTTAATGCAATCTTGGTTTAACCGTCAAGTGCTTAGACATTTCAAAGGACCATAACTAACTAAATCACCTTCCATTGATATAACTGCATTAATGTCTTGAATTAGCCCTTCGAAACATGGTGGTCGGTACTTACGTTGAATATGACATGCCAGTGTTGAGAAGCATCTTTGAAGTCCGACAACAATTGCAGTTGCTACGTACTTTCATTGGAAATTGGCAGTACACGCTTCTCCCCATGTGCTCTTACTTTGAGCACGTCAACGATGTCATTGACTGCTTCAGGAAGTTGGCTGACACCAGCTGGAAAACCGCAATATGCAGTGTAAAATGTCTTTACATCTTCTCATGACGCCACATAGAAATACACCGTATATATACTGTTTGTACGTTCAGTATCAGTATGTACACATGTCGGTATGAAGCCCAGTGCTTAGACCTACGATCACAGGTCCAATTAAATAGTTTAATAGTATTTCTAATTGCTTAAACCTGTATCAGTAATAACATTACAAAAACACTTCACGATCATTTTTAATTTGTTTTCTTGGATTTCGCTTGTTACCGCCATCAGATAAATATATTATAATGACAGCGCTTTGTGAAAATAGTAAATTCTAGTCTGGGCTAGCTCTGTAAATATCGGCCGTAACGCAGACGTTCAAAGTCCATTTACTGCGCACAAGCATCTCACCTACTTTATATTTATAAAAGAATATTATCCTTACTTACTTCAAGTGTACATCACGACACGAAGATAACTGCTACACATTAAAAAACATGTATAACTGCACAATCGAAAAACATAAACACACGGTTATGCCCACGGCCCACAGTGAGTGAGTGCACCGTTTGCTCAGCCTCGGAGTTGAACCGACTACTCTGTCTCTGACACAAATAACCATAACTACAATACACATTTAAACTACATGTGGATAATATTGCTTACAATATTTACTATGATATACTAACCCATTTATGACAAGGAAAGCTAACACCATTTATGCAAAACATTAATCGTGACACATTTGTGACCCATTAGACAGAATTCCATGCAGTAGTTTTTCGTTGAAAAATGGTGCAAAACCAATTGAGCGAGATCTGTGCGCGAGAACGCGTTTGGTTCCATAGTTCGTATCTAATTGCTCTGGCTGTATTGGCTTGAGGGTCGTTGGTCGCTCTCCGCTTGCCATCGTGTGCGGGACAGTGGAGTTATTGTAGTTGGCAGGTGGTCGACGATATTACGTATATAGATTACCTCCAGAGTACATTCGTTCCTTCAAGCACAACTATCAAGCAAGCAGCCAGTCAGGGACGTTTTTTCCATGTGATGATAACAGTTCCCTTGATACGATCAGCATGGCTTTCTATCGTACGTTAAGACTGATATTTCTTCCAATCGTGTAGCTTGGTACCGTTCATGCGGCACACGACACCAGACCAAGAGATGTGTAAGTCAGTCTGCTACGGTATGTGCCTCTCTGAGATGGGTAAGTTCTCTCTCCTCTCTCTTTGCTGTCCATCGTGTCCGATGATGATATCAGTGTAGGGTTTCGTCCGTTACATGCTTTGCTCGTTGTTGAGAGACTAGTCCAATTTGAGATGTAAAGCCTCTCCCGCAATTAACACAGAAGGTGATAGGGGCAGAAGCATCAGGAATGCCATGTCGTAGAATGTGATCATGTTGTTATTTTTATGATATATTTTCTTCAATATGGCTTTTTCCTTTGTGAATGGCCTGCCTCCGCTGTTGTCGATCTTGTGCAAGAGTCTCCCAGAGATGTCCACTGCGATGTGTGTAGCCTTTAGGTGTCGTTTGACTGCATCTTTGTATCGCAGCCGTTGTCCACCACGAAGACGTTTCTCTTTGGCTAATTCTCCATAGAATACAGCCTTTGGGTAGTATGCTGTCATTCATACAAATGATATGTCCAGTCCAACGCAGTTGGGAAGCCGTTGGAGTGGCTTCTATGCTGGACATATTAGCCCGTCTCAAGACTTCAACATTTGGAATGTGATCTTTCCATGAGATCAGCAGGATTTGTCGTAAATGCACTTTGGACAGTTTTATAAAATGACAACGATAGAGAGTGTATGTCTCTGCTGAGTACAGTAGTGTTGGAAGCACAATTGCCTTGTACACCTTGCACTTTGTGGAGACTGAAATACCATATTGTGACCATACAGGCTTCCCCAGTCCTCCAAAGGCTCCAGAGGCAGCTTGAATACGGCTGTTAATTTCCACATCAATTGAATTGTCAGATGCAACAGTGCTGCCCAGGTAAGCGAAGTTCTTAAATTATTTTAGTGGCGTGCCGTAGATTGTAACATGTGGATTGATTGAGGTTTTGCCGGGTTGTGGTTGGTAGAGCGTGTGCGAATTGAACTGGACGCTGCCATTGCTGTATTCTGATTAGTCAACTGGGTCACATGTTAGCGATAGCGGCGACGCCGTGCGGAAGAGCCAGGTTGAGAATTTCTGGTAATTATCCAACATGTACAATTAACTTGTTTGGCAAATCTGAATACATTCACAACGGAAACATATATAATACTCATTCTACATGTGTGTATAATATCCAAAGTGACTTTTTCTACTTAAAATAACTAACATAATAATGCTATTTATTTCAAATGTATTCAGATACCCGATTCGCGAGTTCGATTCGCGAGTTAACAACAACACAGTTCCTAATATTATCTGACGCAAGCAGAGTACCTGGAGTCCATCACTGTTCGGACGACAGCTCATGACTATGTCATGATGTACTAAAACTACTGCAGCATAATAGTTTTTGTAATACTGACATCAATCAACATAACACTGATACCACATGTTATCACAGGAATTTTGTACAAAGACCCTCTGACAGTTACAGTAACAGTTCATCGCCAGTACTCGACCTTGGAGTGCCAGTCCTGCCAATAGGATGATGTTGGACAAATAAGTACACTTTGCACCATTCATACCAGGAGCTCGATCGTCTTCACTTTCTTGAATGGCTTGTCGGCGTAGGATGTTCCCGGGTTTGCTCGTGCGTACAGATTGTATTTCTCAGCACATACATTACACCGATGGTTGTTGTTCTCAACACTGTGCGTTGTGTCTGAAATTCTTTCTCGACCAAGTGGATATCCTGCCATTATATTTGCTTATCCCCCACTTTGTGGATCTTGTCAAAGTTCGAGCACGGGAATTGATTCGTCACAATGGTGGAGGTACGTTGTGATATTTAGTATTTTTCTTGTGCAGCGCATCGATCCGCCATGCGGGAATTAGCGCTATATAAAAACTGTATTATTATTATTATTATTATATGATAGTAGCGATCGCGTTTGAATACGTCAGATATGCTAGCTGTGTTGGCCATGTATGCCACACACACAGGAACTGCGGACGGACGTCAGCCAGTGAAACTGTTTTTGTTTTTTGCAATCCTCTAGCTCTAGGGTGCCATACTGGCACCCTTAAGCATTTTTGTATAAAACTACTGATATGCAAATTAGTTTTCGCCATTGAAATGTATAGGAGCCTCTAGTCTGGGAGCCAACTGCCATTTCCCCCCTTAACCTTGCATTGTTGTATTACGTTTTTTTACTGTTGATTTTGGTAGCCAAGAGTCTCTATTTTCAGAAACTGCTTGACGACATGTTATCACCCTTGAGCAATTTGAGAAATTCAAGTTGGCGTCCAAGATGGCCGCCATTACATATAAATGACATAATTCCCTTTTCATCATAGGAAGGTGATTTTTGTCTCTATACCTAGGTATAACAGATCAAGCTATCCATTAGAACTAAGTATTATATTAATATCTTATTACACAGTGGTCATTTCCAAGATGGCCGCCGTAACACTAAAACATATCTCCTTAACTATTTACTCCAAATTAGTCGTGAAGGTGTCTATAACTGGGTATTTTGGAGACACATCTATCTGTATCAGATCAAAGTTCATATACTGATGATGTCATCTAGAAATCCAAGATGGCTGCCAGTTTAAAAGCTCTGGTATATCTTTTATACTATTCAATCTTGGAAAAAATATGAAAAGGTAAACTACCACAGGTGTTATATTATAGCAAATGTTATTTAATTTTTAATCTGAATTGTCACACAGAGTACCAAAAGCATAGTATACAATTCATATTTAAGGATGGCTACCACTTATCCAAATAATTTACACTGTTGTACATTATGTTGCCCGTGTGCATCGCAAAGACATGCAATCAACTATGATGTCGGGTTACAGCAACCCCGATTATAGAAGGCGCACAATATTGTGCATTTCATGTTTGCCGAGTTGCAAATACAAGCACGTGAACTGGGTGCAAGAAACTATGCTTCAGTTTGGACAAAATCGCCAACAGTCGCCATATTTTGATCTCATGTATATAATAATAATAATAGTAACTTCTTTTGCGCCAATATCCTCGAAAATCAAGCTCAGTGGCGCGACAAAACCAGGGGATTAATCAATCTCATAATCGAAAGCAATGCGTGAGTCGTCAACGGATGGATGGAAAAGCTAGGAGGCTAAGGAGGATAGGCAGCATTAAAGAGATAGGTTTTTAGATGTCGGCGGAATGAAACTATATTACCTTGTGATTTAACACTGGCAGGAAGCGAATTCCACACCGTTGGTGCGGCAACCGAGAAAGCTCGGGTCCCGGCTTTCGTTTTCACCCGAGGGATGTAAAGAGGGTTACTACTGGTTGAGCGTAGCTGTCTGGAATTTCTTGTTGGAGTTAGCATTGAATTTAGATATGCTGGTTGTGTAGATGAGAGTGCTTGATAGGCTATTGTACAAATTTTGAAAATGATGCGATAGTGCACAGGTAGCCAATGCAGTGATTTTAGAAGCGGCACTGAGCGAGAAAAACGAGGAGAACGCGTGACTACCCTTGCTAAACAATTTTGGACACGCTGAAGTTTTGCTATGTCCTTGTTTGCGGTATTGTAAAGGAGGGAATTGCAGTAGTCGAGTCTGCTGCTTACTAGAGCTGTGGCGATGGTTTTAGCAACGGAAAGTGATAAAAACCGGCGGATACGGCGAAGATCACGGATATGGTAGAAACAGCAACGGCATGTTTTCGAGATATGTTGTTTGAAATTGAAGTTTTCATCAAACGTTACTCCGAGATTTAAAACTGAGGCGGCTGGTGTGATACTCTGACTCAGAATATGTGTCGGGAAAAAGCCATTGAGTTTTGCCCGCTGTGTTGAGGTACCAATGATGAGAAATTCAGTCTTATCTGCATTTAGTTTTAATTTACTATTTTTCATCCAGAGGGAGACATCTTGGAGACAATCCCTGAGCTGGTTTAGGGAGCGACAAGTATCTGGTGTGGTCAGAGAAACATATATTTGTGTCATCTGCATAAAGGTGATGATCCAGGTTGTGACTCTGGATAACTGAGCTTAGTGGTGTTGTGTACAGAGTGAAAAGCAACGGACCCAAAACAGAACCTTGGGGGACACCACAAGAGGTGGGCAGCATGTCTGAGAAGCAGTTACCTATTTTAATGGCTTGCCGTCTGTCAGTAAGGTATGAAGTAAACCAGCTCAAGGCTGTGCCAGATATCCCGTACCACGTTGATAAGCGTGTAATGAGAATGTCGTGGTCAATGGTGTCGAAAGCGGCGGATAGGTCAAGCAGGGTCAGTGCAGTAACTTTGCCATTATCAATGTTAAGGTTTATGTCATTGTGTACTTTTAAAAGAGCAGTTTCTGTTGAGTGAAATTGTTTGTACGCAGACTGTGATGCATTGGTTAAACCATGTATGTTGATGTGAGAAGTAAGTCGATTTGCAACAACCTTTTCGAGTATTTTGGAAATGAAGCTAAGGTTAGAAATAGGTCTGTAGCTGTTTAGATCTTCTTTTGACAGAGTTGTCTTCTTAAGAATTGGATTTACATGTGCACATTTAAAGTCTTCAGGGAATAAGCCGGAGCAGAGTGATGCATTTATTATATCTGTTATTGGTTTAATTAAAACGTCAAGGCATGCTTTCAGTAGTATGGTCGAAAGTGGGTCAAGATCACAGGATTTATTTGGGGATGACATAATTTTTTTCACTTCAGTAGTTGTGGCTGGTTCAAACGATGTGAGTTTAGAATTTAGTTGTGGAGAGTCGGCATTTATAGTGTCTGAGGTGTGATCTGTGAAGGCTGAATGTATCAGGCTGATTTTGTCTTTAAAATGACTTGAGAAAGAGTTACACAGTGACTTGATTGATGCATGGGTTGGTAGAGAAGGAGCAGGCCGCCTGTGTAAAATCTGATTGATGCATTTCCATAGCTGTTTTGGTGTAGCAGAGTTATATTGAGCGATAATAGGGAATATATCATATACGACGTTGAACTCGTCTCAAACTTATAACTAATATCAACAGTGGGTCAAACAGGTATCCACTGTACATTAGCTACGCCCTTCGACGATATGAAGCACTTAAAATGTGGTGAAAGATGGATCTAAATACCGTATTTCTTAAATACGGAAATAATAAGCTTTGCCAGACGCCATCTTTAAAAATGGCGCGAATTGTTATGTTGTTGAAGGTGATAAAATAACATGGTTGGTATCGCTATCCACCAAGCTATCCAACTACGTCAAAATAATTGCTCTAGGTGATGTAGTGTTTGATATATTGCAACATTTGTATTGACGACCGCCATCTTTAAAAATGGCGGAAATGAATGCCGGAGCAGCAAAGAAATTATATATTTGAAATCAGAATACCCTAAATCATATATACTCATATACCACAATTATTGCTCTGCATGCCGTATTTATTAAGATAAAGCAAAAATAAAATTTCGAAAACGTAGTTTGTGCGTTGTCGCAAACAGGGTTAATGGACCATGTTATGCCCACTTCACCATGCTCAAACTTATTTTTTTATCAATGACAAATCCTGCGTGATGAATGGAGTCAGATCTGACACGGTTATAACATGTATTGGTAGTAGGGTTCAAGGAAATGTGCTTCAGTTTGGTCAAAATCACCAAACATCGCCATATTTGGGGTATATTTTTGGACCATTAACCCCCTTATCGCCATAAAACTGCCTAAAATACATTGCTACATGTCTATTTCAATGAAATACATTGATATAACTACCAATTCTAAAACCTAACTGGGCTGATTTCATAAAATAAGCAAGTAAGTGAAAACATATTTTTTTCATATTTTGCTGCACACAAAGGGTTAATTCACTATGTTGTACAAGTTTACTGCAACTACAACATCGTTTTTTTTATAAACTAGAGATTCATACGGTCAAAATTAGACTAGTCCCAGCTTGTTATACCTCCGGTAGGGGTATCTCCTTAAATAGAGCCCTTTTCCAGCTTCGGCCGCTGCACTATGAGGGAAGCATGTGATTTCGGAGGACTCTGGCGCCGTATGCATGGCCAGGGACTAAGTCGCGAAACTGGGTATAACTCGGTTGCGAGGTCGCAAGTTCGCTAATCCGGTATGCATGAGCACCGCATAGGCTCGATTTTAGGCTGTTGCCCGCACTGCGACCGCCTATCTCTAGGCCCTCTAGCTAGGAGGTGTAACTCTTAGGAGGTGGGTATAAAAATGGCGGCCGTAGTAGTTTGGAGAAGTCAACACAGGAGGAATTTGACGCGAAATCGGGTATTCCGGGATAGGAAGAATCCATTGGATATGTACGATGACGGAGAGTTATACGACAAGTTTAGATTTCGCCGTCACGATATCCTAACAATCGTGGATGAACTGCTAGACGACTTAGAGTACCCCGATCGACACGCGATAAGGCTCCTTGCCGGCTACTCTGCAAGTTATAGACACGTATGCGAGTTTGTTTCTAAAACTTGGTGGCTGAGACCATCCGTATCGACCAGTCAACCGCTTCCCGAACCATCCACCGTGTGACCAACGCTTTGTTCGCTCGGATGCATGAGTGGGTACAGCTACCGACGCAACAACAAGCCGACCGACAGAAGGCGAGTTCCTCCGGCTAGCGGGATTCCCCACCGCGGCGGCATGAATCGACGGGACCCACGTCCGCACGAGCACGAGCATATGTCAACAGGGAGAATTTTCACTCGATAAACGTCCAGGTAACGTGTGATTTATCAAATAGTTTAAATTTCACAAAACCTTTATGCAATGTGACTATATTTTAACATACTAGGTAATACGTATTTACTGAAGTACTTCTTGAAGTACTTGAATGACCACAATTTTTTTAAATGATGCGAATACATGATCAAACATAGATTTAAATACAACTTCATAATTAAAATGTAATTACATTTTATTAACTATTTGTAATTGTATGTGACACTACGTAAAATGAATCGGTTGTATAAATTTGTATTGAAATACTTCCCTAAATTATTTGATTTTTTTCTCAAATAATATTTCAAGTACTTTTATTTCAGTATGGCTATTATTTTAGTTAGATTTCATTTGCTTTTCTTCAGTCAAAAATTTCAATAGATCATTTGAAAATTGACCACATTTTCTAGTAAGAACGAAAACCATTATCACTGAGGTCATACCAATGAAAGCAGGTTACATTTTTTAGTTGTCACCTGTGAGCAGCTTGGTTTTGTTGCTAATAACACTCCTAACATATATTTGCTCTGTATGGTCTGAGGGAAGGTAGAAGTACCTCAAAAATTATTACTTGCCTATATTGTTGACATTTGACAGCATACCAACTGTAGCTATGTAGGAATATATCATCACAAATATGATGATGTATTGATTTGACCACATATACAGGGTACTTGAATTATTATTATTATTATTCACTTATGTGAAACACCTATGGATATATGTGTTTAGTATAGTATATATGTATACTATTTTATTTTTATTTACTACATGTTTATACTATTTTACTTATTTATTCATTTTTAATATAGTGTGCAGTTGTGTGCCAATTTTTAGTCTGTATTTTAAAGTATCATTTTTGTTTTATTAGTATATCCTCATTTCATCAAAGTAGTATTGTATTAACTTTTTAGTATTATTATATATATATATATATATATATATATATATATATATATATATATATATATTATGTTATTAGTATGTATTTTTATTATTATTATTTTAGGAATAATCATTGTAAAGCGCCCCAGAACAATTATTTGGATGGGGCGCTATATAAGAAATAAACTATTATTATTATTTATTTATTGTACACTGTGAAACAGTTAATTTTGCCTCTTGTGCCAGTCACTGATGTTTCCTCTAATTAAAGTACACTGTAGCTACCTTATTTGCACATGCCACTTAATTGCAATTAGTAACACCAGACATCTGTCCCCAGCCACCAGCTCCTACTATTGTTTGTTCAAGTGCTTCTTGCAGCTGATCACACATGGCTACACTTTGAGGACAGGGTAGCATACATAGATG
The DNA here is from genome assembly GCA_964017155.1 of Oasisia sp. SBJ-2009. Lineage (NCBI taxonomy): Eukaryota > Metazoa > Annelida > Polychaeta > Sabellida > Siboglinidae > Oasisia > Oasisia sp. SBJ-2009. Next base: position 10,087,329 of record OZ024863.1, read on the forward strand.
CCTGCATGCTAGGGGTTTATTGCTTGAATGGAAAGGCTGTTTTTATTATGATAGATCAAGAGAATGATGTAGGATACTTGGATCTTTTTACCTATGTACCATTTTTTTATTTGCATGTTTAATGCTATAAATGTGTTTAAATGCAAAAATGTTCAGGTACTATTTTACTGTAGTCATTTAAACTTAACAATAAAGTGCTGTTTGAAATGCATCAGTTACAAATTCAACACTTAATAACTAAGAAATAATTGTATTTCACCCCTGTGCTATTGACCACTTCTAAATAAAATGTAAGACACAGTTTTGTTTCATGCACAAACTAGTAATAACTACACAGTATAAAGTATTAAAAAATGCATCGACTCAGGTATAAAAACATGCACATTAAATGAGTGTCATCTGTCTCTGTTGTAGTGCAAGATTCCAGAATCCTGAGGGAATAGCAGCTGTTTCAGCATTCGAGTCGCCACGAAAACCATTGACTGATGTGTTTCTTGGGGACAGTGGGTATATATTCTCTCACCGATCCTCAACACGTGTAATCAACACGAACAGACATACACAGATGCCCATTGTGTCAACGTAACTGTCAAAGTAGCAGTAACTGCTGCTTTAGTGACTCCACCTGCATAAACCAGCTGGCACCTGGCTCAGGCTGTGGTGGAGGTTCTGGCAGTGGTGCAGGCATCACAGATGATGATACATCTGGAATGCCAAAACATGTTGCTTTAGTAACTTATTTGAATTAACACATGCACTTTGTTATTGACATAGTCAATCCTGTTTTCTGTAACTGAACAATAGAGTCACTATACCTGTATGTTACCATGGTTCAGTCTTACCCGACATGTTGTTTACTCACACAATATAGAGTTAAGATGTTCATTTAATTGATCAAAAATGTGTATATACTCCCATACACCAACGTGTGTGTGTATGTGTCTGTGTGTTTGTGTGTGATATGTAAGTATGATTATTGTTTAGAATTTAGAAGGTGACAGATCATTGTAGATGTGACAAAGTGTGGATACTGACCTCTGTCCTATTATGTAACTCTACCAGTCACCAACTCTAGAGCTGGCCATGCTCTTGTGTATTGCTATTGTAGTATAATTGCCCTGGTTATGGATGCCTGCCACTTTAAGGTGGCTGCCTGTAACTTGAGTTCCCCCCACTGTGCTATTTTTATGATGGCTCTCTCTCTCTCTGTTTCTGTCTCTGTCTCTCTGTCTCTCTGTCTCTCTCTCTCTCTCTCTCTGTCTCTCTGTCTCTCTGTCTCTCTCTCTGTCTCTCTCTCTCTGTCTCTCTCTCTGTCTCTCTCTCTCTCTCCTGGTAAGTTTCCATTAATAGGATGCTTGATGCAACCCACATTGTTTACATAAGCTGTTTGACATTGCTAATTAGATATGAAAATCAAAGATAAATAGAGATTGCTCACCCCATGCAACATCGACATAGCCTGGCCATCACCTGTGTCCAACATGAAGCTGTCTGTGCCTTGCACTGAAACGTGAACATTATAAGTTTTGTAAATATTACATATTTACGCATTGTGTTAATATATTATTTCCATTGTATCATGTATGAGTTGCGTGTTACTGTACATAAGAATTATTTCTGTATAACAGTTCTGCATAAGAGTTGCTTTCACAATACAACTGTCTGTAGCATTTATACCATTATAAAAATTTGAATATAGGCATATGTTTGATTTACTAATGGATATTGAACTATATAAAATAAAGTTTCATATGTGTCATTAATGTATTTGGTTCATTTTAATCGGAATGAGAATTATAGCTGTGACAACTGTACTTCAACAATAATTACATATATACCAGTATATGTTTTAATATAAATAAATTTTATGTTATAATAATTATGCTATCAACAAGTCTGAAAACAGTCAGTTCTCGCTTTAGTGCCATTTAGTTTTGTTGTAATATGTCACAAGCACACATCACAAATTAAAATAATAAAATTTAAATAGAAAACACTGATTGGGATTTAATTTCCTTTGTTTAATTTTCTATTATTTTTTTTACCAAAAAAGTCACTGTAGTAAATAAGGAATTGTACATAATACGGTGACACTTGAAAATACAACACACACCACAGACAGTAATCATTCATTTGACTAGTTATGAATACTCGCCATAAATTCCCGTTGTCACATCGGTTCCTTCACCAGTTGTATCCATGATGATATTCTGATTCTGATGGTTTGTAGTACAAAACCCCTACTGAGGCATCACGCACTAGTTCAGCATACATCAGCATACATAGGTCAATTTGGTGGTCTGCCTCTCACTTTTCCTTGATCACGTAGTGCGTTTTAAGACCGCAGATTTAAAATGTTTCCCCTTTTGTTTAGGTTGTCCTCCGTTCTTGCGCCACCGAGCGAATTCACTTTAGCGGTGAACTCTCGTCAAACTTACCATTTTCTTGATTGTTACCGAATTTTGTAACTTGCTCATCAAAATAGTTTTTTAGTTCCCTCAATTAAACATATTATTTCGTCATCTCGACAGGGCGGCTTACGCTTAACTTTTTTCTCCATGCGCTTCCCACCTTCGCCGACTTCCACGCCAAGCTTAATGTAAACAAACACTGACCACGACGTGCGATGAACCCCTATTTGACCCCGTGCGTCACCGCGCGCGTGCGCAATGCGGCAGAATTCGTGGGGAATCCCTGTTTCGAAGCTCCTCAAATAGCCTCGAATACTCCTCAATTGACTCTCAGAATCGCCGTCCACAGACTAACTATGCGGCGCCTAAATCGCGCTGCGACCGGTTCATGCATACCGACTGAATCACTCGCTGGGCCACGGCACAGTTAGTCTGAGGGTAGCGCCTGTGCGGCGCCTAAGCTAGTCTGAGGACATGCATATCACCCCTGGTGTACTGGTCTTGGTGCATGGTCCCCTCACACCGGTGGAGCAGACTACGAGCCCAGACATGCACACCAGACCATCTGGGAGCCCCCTCTGTGCTTGACTGTGGGAGCAATGCACCGTGGGCTGAACCTTTCTCCTGGCCAGCAAAGTGGGGCCACTTGCGGATAGACTCAGCCTTCAGCAAAGGTTTCTGTGTTGCCACACAGCCCCGTAGCCCTGCCGAGAGCAACCTCTGGCGAACTGCCCGTGCTGACAGCTGCACTACCTGCTCGGCTTCCATCATCGCACGGAGTTAAAGCGATGTAAGGCGGCGGTCCATGGGGACCGGTGGTCGCGCGGTAGAGCGCCGGACTGTCAATCGAGAGGACGGTGGTTCATTCCCACCTACCGCCGTTTCGAAACTTAGGAAATTTCGTTCACCCGACATTTGCCTGTGTCTTTCGGAAGAGACGTTAAAACCCGGTGGTCCCTTTTATCTGGTGTCAATGACAGGGGAAGTAAAATATTCCACACAGGGGGTAAATGTGTAACCTGTAGTGGACTCACTAATTCTAGAGACTAGGATAACTCCTGCGTTAGCCCAAGTTTGGGCTGTTTGTAGGTAAACCATAATATTACATTTAATATTAAAAATGAAAGTATTATCCAACATCAAATAGAAGAAACACCCTATTATAGCTCACCTCTTAAATAACGTATTATTTTGCAGGTAACAGTCAAAATCTGTCAAAATAAAGTTTAAGCATAGATACACACCATACATTTGTGACAAACTCCGTGTAGATGACTGCTCAGCAGAAAGTGGCACATTTTAGCAAAAGCGTGGAAAAATTCACATCATTCTAAAGCAGACTAAACGATAATTATCCAGTGATCCACTAGATGGCAGAAGTTAAAGTATAGTAGCCAAGTACTACTGCTGTTAACTTGAGAAGTGGCTAGTAGTTGGCAGAACTGGTAGAAAAATGTTGCTCTTCCCATGACTTTTGGCCGGTATTGTACCTGCAAGGAGGCGCCACTGGTTCATCTCCTCTTCGCCAGGGGCACTGTTCACTTTAAAAAAATACGAATTTAGACCATGTTAGTTCACGACCTATCCGCCACTGGTTCATCGAATTGAGAAAGTACTAGTTCACGATCCATCCGCCAGGGGCGCCACTGAACCAGTACCTATCCACCAGGGGCGCTGTGTGACCTTTGATCCTGACCCATTTCTTGACCTTTAACCTTGCGCCGCCCCAACGTCCCCTGATTGGTACCTAGTATTTCGTGCTCATCATCAAAGTACGACATTCACACAGCCCCGAGTGAGTATGGTGCCATTACAACTATCTGCGCATACACCAGGTACGTTAGTGTCATTTATGCAGCCAAAGAAATGGCCGAAATTTAATTATGAAGCAATCTATCATGCTTGCCAAAGCGGCACGTCTCTCGTGCAGAACAAGTGTGTCTTCTGTTGGTGGTAGCACTTTCAAAAGTGTAGTCTTGTTATTCAGAAACTAGTAGACGCTAAGCTTCCCGAAATCTGATCCTTCGGACGCGTCGTAGGTGTACATCGCGATTGTTAGGTATCTTACCTGGTTGATTTCTGATGTGAGATGAGTTTGTAAATAAGTCACATATTGCTGCGATTAACCCACATTTTCTTACTAGTGAAATATGGATGGCTGTTTTAGTTGGTTTTTACTCGTTCACCAAGGCTGTGCAGGAAGGGTAGTGCACGACACTGTGCTGGTCCAAGTGCCGCACTCATTTCATTGTTGTCTGGTGCAGTTGCGGATAAAGCGGTGTCACGCAGTAGGAACATTCGAATTCCTTCCGCCATGGTGGTGGTGGCAAGTCATTGCGGCCTTACGACTACAAGAAGGAACGAGAGTTTTAGTCATGAAATATTCAATATGCGTATTCGCGTTTTCCCAAAATTGTTAATACGAAAAATCAAAACATGTCGTTGCAAAGATTTACCAGTGCTGTGGTCGCCGGGGCAGGGGCCAGTTTCATGTAGCCTACTTAGCGGCTACGAACGTTTACTTAGTGATAAGAAGTTTACCATAGACTATGTTGCGTTTCATGTCCCCTACTTAGACTACGCAGTAGATGCTATGCACTACTTAGCCTACGCCACCTACCCCCATTGCGTAAATCCACTAAGTACTACTTAGACAATTACAAAATGGCGGCATTACGACCTGTTCATCGACTTATTGACGAAGTAAGACGACGATTACACCGGGAGCGAGTGTTCAGAGACAGGTCGCACACCCTTTCGAAATTTACGACGACGCCGAGTTATTCATGAGGTACTGGTTTCGCCGTGCTGACATCATGAACCTAGTAGATATGGTCGGTGACAATGTTTCGGTTGCTGGTCGAAAAGGTTCGCTGACTGCATCGCTCCAAGTTCTGATCGCGTTGCGATTCTTTGCGTGTGGAAGCTTCCAGTTAGTAGTTGGCGATTTGTTTGGTGTTAGCAAGGCAACCATATCTAGAACTATTCGCCGAGTGGCAGCAGCCTTCGCTCGCCTTGTGCCGAGACAAGTTCGTTTCTACCCACAACGCGAGACGGATGCCATGAAAGTTGTGTTCCATGCTGTAGCGAACTTTCCGAATGTTATCGGTTGCGTCGATTGCACGCACGTCAAGATCGCTACCCCGGCCGTTAATGAACACGAATATGTCAACCGGAAAAATGACCACACAATAAACGTGCAGTTGATTTGTGACGCCGATGCCAGCATCATGAACTGTGTTGTTCGTTGGCCGGGATCAGTCCATGATGCACGCATCCTGAGGGAGAGTGCGGTATTTACGATGTTCGAGACGATGCCCCGCCCACTGGAAGGCTTCATCCTGGGAGACAGCGGCTACATGCTGAAAGACGTATTCCTTTTATAGTAAACTGTTTACTGTATCATGGGTTGTATTTTATCTTATGCATGTTGTCAGTTGGAATACGGGGCAAAATAAATCGTGCATCAAAGAATTTTACTTAATGAAGATGTAAGTATCCACGTTACTTCAATTAATGTTTTACTTACACTCAGCTACCTTGCTTAATTAGGCCCTGGGATTTTTTTTAAACATGCCCTCATGTTCCCAGGATTTTTGAGCAATTTTGCCTCTAAATCTATTCAATATTGATACAATTACAAGTTGTGTTTATTTTGAAGAGTACTAATTTCTCCACATGCCTGTACACATAGAAATATGATATAGTCATAAAATGTTGACACTTGATCACAATTTGCAAATCAAACAATATTTTTTTTTACAACATTTGAAAGTTATTTTACTTAGCGACTGACATTTGAAATTGAACCCCTGCAACTACCCTAGTCAACCCAGTGAATAAGATGCAGCTATAAATGTTAACTTTGCAACAATGAATACATTATAAAATTCTGACGGTTATTTGTCAAGTTACACTATATTTTGTTAGGCAAAATATATGAATAAACATTTTCTAAATGGTCGACATTGTGTTATACAGGCATGCATTGAAATATCTCTGTAATAAAGACATTGGATCAATCAAATTAGTTGCAACTGTGTTTATTAACAAACAAAACACTGGGACTGTCCATGAGGCAAGCTAGAAGCCATGGTGCTCCCTGAAACAAGGTCCTGACTTGCACAGGGACACCCGACACAGTGTACATCCATAGGATGTTTCCACACATCGCTTCGATGGCGTGCGCCTGTTCGCAGAAATGCATGCATGGGATGCCTTCTTCCTGCCTTCAAAGAGGACAAGGTCGTGTCCTTGAATAATGTTCCTCTCTAGGACACTGGCGACTTCATGCATTGATCCCATGGCCGCTCGCTTGCGCGACGAGAAGTTGTCGCACATCTGGTGCATCACAGCCATCCTGAAGGTGAACAGGGACCACTCTCGCTTGTTGCTTGGCAGTGGCCCGTTTGCTAAACACTTCAGGATGTACGCATTGACCATGGCAGAACTTAAGAGGCCGAACAGGACGTACTTCCACCACTTCCTTCCAGCTCGACCGACGTTGTAGTAGCCCCGGAACTGGTCCAGATGGTCCACCCCTCCCATGTTCTGATTGTAGTCCACAATCATCATGGGCACAGTGATCAGTTCATTTGGGGTGAAACGGGTTCGGGGTTTTACGGTGTCCCTGCCAGTGGTGTTTGTAGCCACAACAAACACGTCTCGCCTGTCGTACCACCGACAGAACACGATGTCGCGATCCGCTGACAGCTTCTCGCTCTGCCCCCTCTGCAGTGGCGTGTCCGAGATTTGTTTCGGCAGGCCACGACTGTTCTTCCGAATTGTACCGCAGAAGTACGTATCGGCATCATGCAGGTCACGGATCAGGCCGAGGGATGAGTAAAGTTGTCAGCGTAGAGGTGATGGTTACGCAACAAGTAGCTTGATGACAGCTTCATGACGACGTTGTATGTCAGCCCCATCCCTTCAGCTAGACGATCATCGCGCTCAGTATAAACATCCAGGGCCAAGCAGTACCCAGTGCGTGCGTCGCACAACACCCACAACTTGATGCCCCACTTGATGGGCTTCATCCGCATGTACTGCTTCCAGCGCAGCCGACCGTTGTACTTTATCATTGCCTCGTCGATCGATAACGCAACACCAGGCGCAAACAGACGCGGGAAGTTCTGCTGCAGTGTCGACAGAAATGGCCGAACCTTTCCCAGCTTGTCGACACGATATTCCGTTGCTGGATCTGTCACGTGGATGCAGTGCATCAGCTGCTCGAACCTGTTTCGAGTGATCCGGGAGCTGATGCAGTTCAGTGCCGGATCGGTTGACCAGTAGTCTCGGTACTGGGGCCGCTCGTTGACTCCCATCAGGATGAGGATGCCAAAGAAAAAGCGCATCTCCTCCTCCGTTGTGTCAACCCACAACCGACCTCCATGCACCACGGCGTATGCGTGTGTTGATGTCGCCATGTCCGCAAAGACGTAGCGACCCAGGACCGCTAGCAGGAAGTCAAGGTCTGGTGCATCGAAGGGGATGTCGTGCTGAGGTCCAGATTTCTCACGGAATTGACGTATCCGAGGAGTCGGCATCGCCATCGACCAACCCGGTGGTGGATAACCATGGGCTGGACGACCCATACCCCTGCCACGCCCTCGGCCACGTCATCGCCCACGAACTTCTTTGCTGGATGTGCTGGGTCAAGGTGGTTCTACGGTGTCACATGATTCATCTGAATCAGACACGAGAGGCGGTTCAGGCTCCTGAAATAGCAAAATAAAAATTCATATGTTACATAGTACTCAGGGACTTGCTAGTATGATAAACTGTATATCTTACGAAATTTTCAAGTAACACGCACTAAGGGAGTTGCTAGTATGATAAACTGTATATCTTACAAAATGTTCAAGTAACACGCACTAGACAAAACGTTTATGTACTCATGCCAAATTAAAAACCACATATTAGCTTTATATAGTATATGTATATTTAAAACAGTGTTAGATGATTCTCCTAATCCTATGTTGTATTGTATAATACATATTTGTGTTTGATTGTGCTTATATTAGTGTATGTGTGTTTTGTGTGAAATACTGGTCGAAGAAAACAGAATTCTTCTTCATCTTCTTCTTTTCTTCTTCCTGTAATGAACAAAGAGACAAAATAAATAAACATGAAATGAGATAAATATAAATTAATTACGAAAATATAATTATAAACAATTATGAAATGTGAACAATATGACAACATCATCAAACACAATAGCTGGTGGCTGAGGTTAGAAGTAACATCAACATAACAGAAGTGCAACACATCCAGACATAAACTGCCAGGTACACATGTACTGGGCACTGACAGCTGTACTCAGCATATAAATGTATAATTATTAGTTATGAAATGTGAACAATATGACAACATCATCAAACACAATAGCTGGTGGCTGAGGTTAGAAGTAACATCAACATAACAGAAGTGCAACACATCCAGACATAAACTGTACTCGGCACTGACACTGACAGCTGTCAGAATTTGGCAAACGTTTTATTCAGCATAGAAATGTAAAATTATTTGTTATTCATACAAGTGTATGGTTGAAATATGTCATACATCCAGATAATGTCAACAACAGTATATAACATGAGTGTAAAAATAACACAAGTAACGGAATCGATGTACATCGAACGGTCATAGTCCAGCTCAGTCGATGCCGAAGCGATGACATTCAACGTTACATTGTCATTGACAGCCAACTTTTAGCGAAACGAAGGAAGGGATCATTTTTACAGAAAAACTACTTACAAGGTCGTTAATTTCCACATCCGACCCCGCTTCCATTTCCCCATCATCGCTATCGCTATCCGACAACATCTGTGCCACATCAGTTGCCGAAAACATGACGAAGTTCGGCAAAGTTCGCGACGAAGCACTCAAAGAAAATCGATGAAAACCGAAATTTTCAATATGGCAACCCATGTACGTGACAAGCTGGTGTTATTGCAGACTGTATCTGCTAGGTTGTGTTAACATTTTGAAGCGTTTAGTGCAGTAGTTAATCGCCAGGAATTTTTCAAATACAAGGTCCTGGTAGCGGTCGGCCGCGGCCGTTGTGGGATCTAATCGGTTAATAGAACACTGTAAGTTTCCTTTATAAAATCATGTGGAGCCCAATAACATCTACATCGTGTGATTTTATTCCGCAGTAAGTGTCACACTGCATTTTCTGTTAGGTATGAACCTGGCAAGGCATGCCAGATTATCATGGCGTGCATCGTGTTGCACAACATTGCTGTCAAGGTGTGACTGCCAATGCCTGATGAAGGTGAACATCGAGCGGATGACGACAATGACGACAACGATGGCAACAACGAAGGAGGAGTTCCAACTCTCACAGGCAGAGCAACCCGGGACAGATTGGTGCAACGATATTTCAGCGGGTACACACATTTTCCAAATCATATTATATTGTTAACATATTTTATTTTAATTATAACTGTAAATTTGTGAAATGTCGTCCGCTACGGTTGGCACTAAAACAATGACACATTTCATAGGCTAATAACCAATAGCAGTCTCTTGATAGAAAACATTGTTCAGTCGTCTGATTCAATGTCTGACCCAATAGAGTCAATCACCTTAGGCGATACACCCATTTCTCGCTCTAGCTTCTGAACTAGCAGCGTCTCTTTGAAGGTAAGCAAACTAGTCAATTTGCATTCACGTTTAATTTTCTTAACCTCTAGTTTTAGTTTTGCCACCTCCAGCTTCACTTTTTCTCTCTCCTCTGCCACCAGATCGTGGTAGTTGTCTTGTACACGTCCCCTCTTGTGTGTGTTCGCCAGGTGAGTGTTGCTAGGTGCGACTACCTGTTGCTAGGGTGTCAGCCTGGATGTGACCGGCGTCAACGTCACGTCACAAGCTTGGGAAGTGTCGACTGGGGTGGATGGAATCATAGCGTCGGCGGGAGTGGACACCACCATCGTGTTGTCATCAGTTGCCATGACTACCGCATTGACAAGAGTGTCGACCTGAGTGTTGACTTGAGACGCTTCTGAATAACAACCATTTATGTTACACTTGCGGTAGAAACAACGGTTTTCTTACGACTAATTGAAACCATGTACATCTTATAAAATAGTAAGAATTTATGTTTTCATGTTATGCCTGATTATTGTTTACATTTCAATAAAAACCATTCTGACTTATTATCATGTGTCCTAATCAAGCATGACGTCATTAATTATATTACAGAGTAGCTGTTCTTCCTTATAAATGTAATTCCATTGATAACTTTTATAAACTGTGTGATTATTTAATAAATTGTGTTTTACACACGTCACGAATACGTAAACGACGGCACTAAAACCCTAGTTGCGTTAGAGCGCCCTGTGTCGGATTAGTCATTGTGGTACCTAATTGTGTTCTATTATATTCAATGTTGATGATGTTAACAGTAATTTCTATATAATAAAAAGCTCTATCTAATAAGTTACAAATTAAGCCTGCGTAGATTATCTATTACTATTTGCACACATACGTCTAAATTACGTTTGATATGGTAATTATGAAATGGTCCCGACACACGTTTTGTAGCCGATCGACACATCACAACAGCCGCATGCATATATCTAGTAGGACCATAGAGGAACAAAGTATAGAGTTGGGACTCGTGCTCTTTTGCGTTATTTCCGTATCCGCGCGCCATCTAGCGGCGTCGAAGTAAGAAATATAAACAAACGCACGTGTCAATATTCGGAGACAGTTAAATATCATAACAATATGTATCTGCCAACCATGCATTTATCGATCGTATAAAGTAAAGGTTTTAAATAATAAGAATAGAGCACATCGTGTTTTCGTCCTATTATTTAGGGGAAATTGACATAAAACCTAACTACGAGCGGCCCCATTGTGCTACATAAAACCAGCCATCGTCATGAATAATTTGTTGTTACATCATATAAATGTGGACCACGTGTTCTGGTGCAGCTTGGGCAAACAAAAAATATCAACAAATAAATAATTATGGTAAACCTCAAATGGTATGGTGTGCTCGGTAATGACGTTTCAGCAAAACAAACAGCGTCCATAAAATGACGGAAAGATACGAACCAATCATCATAATGCAGTTTGTGTCAATTTCTTCAGTAATGTATCTTTTTGCTAATTTTTGTGTGTGCTAGAATTGTTGATGGTCCTGTACAAAGTTATTTGAAAATATGATACATATTATGATCATTCAAAAATGAAAATATATCAGCAACTTCTTTCATAGTATTCCATTGGGTTATTTTTTGTATTATTCCATTGGATTTTTTTAAAGTTCAGTAAACCAGATGGAAGAGCTCACTTTCGATCGGCATTCTTCACACACTTTGTCACGGATCCTACGGACTATATATCCACCAAATATATGTAACAATATTGATTTCCTGTGAGGAAAGACCCTCAGGCTCTGCAGGTGCTGAGATCTCTGATGGGGCTGATGGTGATACAGGCTCCTTCGATGCTGAGATAGGATATGTGGCCAGCAGGGTAGATGGCAGGATCGAGTGATATGCGGTCACTGAAGTGAGGGTAGACACACAACCTGACAGCCTCGCTTGTGATGATGGGGAGGGAAGTACAGCCTGCAAATACAAATAAACTTCTTAGTCATTGCGGATATGCAAGAGCATTAAAGTTTCCGACTTGGTACCTCCTCTTATCTATATATAGATAAGCAATGGGCGCGCGGGGTGTGGGGTGGCGCTAATTACCTTCCGATTCCATTAGCCTTCTGCGGTTTCTCTTCATGTTACCATCTCTCCATTTGACGCCTACGTCTATAAGTTACGATACATTCACAGTCACACTCGCAGCTTACGTTTTCGTATCGGGTTGCCCATTAAAAGAATAATCGAATATAGTAGAATAGTGGACAATATAATGCGGAGTACTATTTATATGTAATGTTAAATTAATATAAACATTTAAAATAAGTGCCACAGAGCTGATTCCGCCAAATTCCGCCAATCACATGTGCTGGTCATAATAATATTATAATATAATAATTAACAGTATCTGTCTACGCCATATCTCTGGCAATAAAACCATTAAAAGGCGCGTTACGTTTATAGGAATATGGAGATTACCCGACAGTTAAAAAGTAGATGTAGTTGTAAAATTAATTAATCAATATAATGTTTTCAATATAAATAATTAATATTAGTCTTATAATAATACTAATACTGACAAAATTAACTATATTACAAGTTAAAATAAATAAATAATACAATAGTTGATAAATAGTAGATATTAAAATGTTCGGATATCATAGTTATCATGCAATTCCTATGTCTTTTATAATTATCGATCGTCCTTTCAGTAATTACATTGAAAACAATAATTGAGAAAAGATCCAGTACTATGTAATTGGTTACTTTTGAAAAAAAAAATTTATTATTGTAAAAAATGTGTGTGTCTGTGTGTGTGGGCGCGCGCACGCGTGCGGCGTGCGTTCATTCGTGGAACCCCATGTGTGTGTGTGCGTGCGTGGGCGCGCATGTGTGTAGACGAGGAGTTGGTGTCAGTGGCCTTAGCCGAGGTAAGATCGTTTATTGTCAATGAGGCATTCATATTGAAACAACAATGTATCCATGTATATAAGTGTATGTGTATTATACCATACATGTGGTAATTCCAAGGTAATGAACTATCGTAAAATAGTACAATTCTGGGTACCATGTGGGTGATGAGGCAATTGCGGTGATGAACGAGTAAAATAATGTGATAACCCCTTCGCAGCGGCATACGTACTTCCTCGGATTATTATTTTGCCCTTGATGGGTTGTACTATAATAAAGTTCATAAATTGACCTACAGGATGCGTATTCACATTTTACAGCCACTAAATGATTATTACCAGATACTGACGAATTGATACATCTTTGACAAATAATCAACAATAAGCTTAAAAACGATCAGCAGGTAGAAAGTAGGTATTTATGTTAGGAATATCAGCAGACGGTGCCGCTACACTGACTATGCCTATGACTATGTCTGAGTATGACGTCTACGACGTCTCCCATAAAAATATAGTCGAAGCTACGAACGAAAGCACCCGTTAAGATAATGCTAAAGTTCAACTTACTTTCAATAAACAACGCATTAATTCATAATAATTGGTATATCAACATCATTAATATGTTAAGTAAAATTGATTTTGCTGCAAAATTGCAGCGTCGTATCATGTATGTGTTGCGTCCACTAGAACTGGCCTTTATTTGCAAAATAATTTGAACGTGGCCTGGCTTTGGAATTGTATATTCATGACTTCATGTATACTACTGAATGTACACACATTATTTATAACTGATTTATAAGAGCATCTTGAGGCATTTAAATTTATGTGAACTTGACTTGGTTGACAGTTGTATAGTTGACATTCATCCATACCACAGTACAGAGCAATGGAGCACCAAGTATTGCAGGTGTAGGTAATGAAGATAGTTTGATGATGTTGGATGCATGATGGAGGTATGACTAAGAGCCACAATGCAAAAAAATTCTCGTGCATTTTTAATGTTACTTAGTAATAAACTGTCTTATTTATTTATTATAAATAGCCAACTTATCACATACTTGGGGGTATTGGCACTCAATTCTTACACTTCGGGAGGAGGGGGGCTATATAATATATATATAATATATATATATACTGGGACAGGGGGTAGAAACATTTGTTTACCAGCTGTTGGTCTATAATATAGCCCTGCATATGTAGATTTAATTATTTCGGTTGCAAATACGTGTATTGATACAAAGTAGAGCACATGCATAAACAACACGTACATTCCCTTTCGATCAGTAGCGCTGCACTTACACCATTATTATTATGTAAATATAGTCTCATTATCCTGATATCACTACCTACGACTGCAACTACAAGGGACTTTTCAAATATATTTCAATGTGTCGTAAATTTATAAACAAAATTTCTTACAACTAGTTTAGTCATGAATTAACTGATTACGATTCATACTAGCGAGACAGAGTGCTGGCCTACGTTTGTTTTCTGCGTTGTGTGAAGGAGCATAGATATCAGCAGTTGCAAATGTACCGTTTGCAAGCTTGTTATAACTTGAATTTACAGTTACTTGTCACGAGTAGACTGAATAAAAGTGCATATAACCCATAATAAATAACACGTAGTTAAGTTCGTAAACATGACAGACATTTTCGGCCAGCGGGAAAAACGCTCGAAATGAAATCACCGCAGCCGCAAGGAAGTGACCTAGATTCCTATAGCATGCGCGTGCAGGGGAGGTACCAACTGGGAAACTTTGTGTTTTGCGATTTTCCATGTTGCCAACTACGTGCCCGCAAGACGGCGCTGCGTTTCGAATGTCATGCAATGATTAATACAGTCCCGTCTCTATAGGCTTCCTCTATGTTAGTATGGTAGAACGTCGTCGGCATCCCAATTCTCGACAGTTGTCAATGACCTTGTGACTAGGTGTCGGCTCACGCCATGTGCCCCAAGAAAACGGGCTTTCACTTCTGAAGGTTATGTGTTTGTGTGTTTGTGTGTTTGTGTGTTTGTGTGTGTGTGTGTGTGTGTGTGTGTGTGTGTGTGTATATATATATAATCAGAGCATGCATCTTTATGCCCGTGGTCATGAAGGAAACGTTGACATGTCACAGCATATAGTATACAATGTAATAACAACAACAAAAATGAATGAATACTTATATTTTTATAGACGATATATTGGCAATCGAGAAGCGGTTGCAGGTGGAAGACAGGCGAGTGGCGCTGTTGGAGTGCTGCCTACAACGTGTGGAGGCCGCCGGCGAACAAGAATCAATGCAACAACGATATTAAATATCGAGAGTAGCCTACACAATACACGTGACGTGGTAGATAATAGCTTAGGCTGCTGCGAATTGTTAGATGACCCACATTTAGCTAACAGTCGTGGGGCGCAAGATGCACCGGTGCAGGTTGCTATTAATCGTTGTCGAACGTTGCGTACCTCTGTCACTATTGACATCGAACATTGTCTTCGTCACCATTGTCATCTAAGTCAGCACATTCGCCGTCGGTAGGTCATTATGCCGTCGCATGCAATTGTTGCGAAGGCGAGCTGTTGCAATGATAACCTTAGCGCACTTACAAGGACGAAATGAAAGATGACCGGCTGACTTATGCAAGCACCGGAATCGCATCTTCCACACTCCAAATCCCCTTTCCACAACGTTTCTGGGCTTGATATAATATTAGCCTTGTTGTATGCTCGTTCTGCACGAGATTGCATTGGAAATGATGTTCTTACAATATATTTCATGCACATTCACTATATGTCGCACAAGATTGGGAAAACAAAGTTAGCATTATGGTTGCATAAATTGAAATCATGACATTCTGTTAAAAGTCTCAGTGATACGAGTGCGGGACCTTTAATGAAACCATTTCCTCCACGTTACCATGATAACACATACTGTATTGTGTCAAAATAGAACATGTTTATGTTATCCAATCTTTATATAAAAACTTGATTCTCAGCTCAAACATTTCAGCATGAAAAGTACTCTGTACACCATTTACATGTACCAGAAGAATGTGGAAAATGACTGACATTGGCTGCATGCCACATTTGTAATTTAGTTAATCATTAAGTATATATGATCCGATAAAACATGATGTCCAAACCATATAGTTTTCATGCATCTGTTTCATAAATGTGCACACCACCAATTTGTTTTGTTAGGATCTATTGCATTTTGTAACTATTATTTTGGAGCCATCCATACAGATGTGAATTAATGACAAGATACCTCAGTGTTTGCTATTGATAGTAGATTGTAACCAAGTAAGAGTTAGTAGATTTTAAATATTTGATTGTAGTTCAATTTGAAAACGTCCATAAAATAAAATACAAATTCCACACAAAAACCATTTATTACATGATTAATTTAGTAGCGCCTACATTTTTAGGGGGCTACAACTACAAATGGCTGAACTTGAGCCTCTTGGTTCTTTCTGTCCTTCTTGTCACGCAGAGTAGTATTGGCCTGGCGAATAGTATGATGCAGCCGGATGTTCACCATCAATCCCACAATATGAGAATGCAACTTGCATCGATCACACACCAGCTTGGGATCGACACATTCCAGCAGCAGGGACACAAGGGCTGCTCTCACACCTGATCCGTAGAGGACGCTGTCTACTTGGTTGAGGGAGACCGTTTCCATTTGCTGTAACGAGGTGGCCAGGACAGGTTGGAGCTTGCAGACCAACTTTCACTTCCGCAAGGTTTTTGGTTATGAGGAAAGTGTGGTCTGGCTCGGTTGGCGAGATCTCGGAGCTGATCAGGGTCCTACCTAAGAATGTTCTTCTCCTGGAGACGGAGGTCGTCCAGCTCGGAAGCCGTCATACACCCTACAGATGGTACCTCTGCAGGCAGGCTGGGTGATTTGGCGCTGACTGGAGGGGCGAC
Source organism: Oasisia sp. SBJ-2009 (assembly GCA_964017155.1). NCBI lineage: Eukaryota > Metazoa > Annelida > Polychaeta > Sabellida > Siboglinidae > Oasisia > Oasisia sp. SBJ-2009. The sequence goes on from OZ024863.1 coordinate 10,104,172, forward strand.
AATGGTTGGTAGAAGCGACGCCTGTGGCTGTAAAACATATGATGTTCATGTAAAATCAATGATGTTCATGTAAAACCAATGATAACAATGGGCTAATGGTAAAATGCTTAAATGACATGTAAATTATTCAATTTTAGCATGGTATAAAAATTCAAACAAGTACTAGTATTACTAACTGTAAATATTTATTAGTGTGATCAGAGATAACCAAATATAACTGAGTGGCAATCTATTGATGGTATTTTATGCATGAAGCTGTGATAGCACTCTACCAATTTCAAGTGATGCCTTTGAACGAGTGTAATTTTTGAGTGAGATGAGAAACTCATTGACATCATCCTCACAGTTCGATGAAGGACACCGTCCACCATGATCTTAAATTTATTGGATGTACATACAATCATTACAGGACGAAAATAGAGGTATTCTATTTAATAGAGGTAAAGGTATTGGAGTCTAAATGATACATAATAATAATTAGTTAACTGATATTGCGCCTATATCTTTAGAAACCAAGCTCAGAGGCACATCAACACAAAAAGGGTTAATCGATCTCACAGTCATTAAACAAATCCAGTTGTCATCAGATTGACTGATGCGCCAGGCGGCTATGGTGGATAGGCAAGGTTGTATAGGTATGTTTTTAAATGACATGACGGCGGAATTTAGCAATATTTTCAACTGATTTCACACTAGAAGGAAGCATATTCCATGAAGTAGGCGCACCCACAGAAAAAGCCCTAGTCTCCAATTATCGGTCACGCGTTTGCTTCGATTGATTTAATAGAATAGTGACTGAATATTAAACACATTTTTGCCTATATGGGTATCTGGGGAATCTAAAAAACTTATATCGCGTATGTTCTTGCGATTGTCCTTGCATTTATGAGCCGCGCAGTGACGTCCATTGAACCTGGAAAACCAGCCGGCTTTTTCCATCAATGCGGACTGTTACTTCCTCGCCGCTTGGCGCGCTGCGGCGCTTGGCGCACTATGGCACAGATAGGAAGTGCCGCCTCTTATTGATTTTAAACTCTTTGGTCACGGTTTCATGGGGTAGCCACTGTCGCCGAGAAGCCATCCCCATGCACTCCCGCCTCAAAGTTCGCATATATCTCGCTGTTTAGCAGCACAAACGCGTCATGCGTACTGCCTGACCAATGAACAACCACATTCGTGAAAAGCAGATTGGCGTCCATGAAGCCTTGGACATTTATAGCGTGGTATCCCTTTCGTGACACGTACACCGGCTCATTATCACTTGGTGCTAAAATTGGTACCAGTGACCCGTCTATGGTACCCAACACCTTAAGTCCAGGACCTGCCCTATGTGCCCGTAGACTTCGTACTTAAGAAAGTTTGACTGTTTATTTGAGTAATATATACATGTCTTTAAAATTCTACTAGGTGTAAATTTCAAAAACTGGGCATAACACGGGAACGGCCATTTTTAAAGATGGCCGCCAAATTAAATGTCCCCGTACCTTGACAACTACGTCATATATAACAATAATTGTGCTATGTATATTTATGTTCTGGGGGACAAGGATTTCAAATATTGTATTTTTGGACCTCTCCGATATACACTTCCGCCATTTTTAAAGATGGCGGTCGTCAAGACAAATGTCAACATATTAATACTAAGTGAAATAAGAGCAATTTTATTTACGTTGCTGTGTAGCTTGGTGGATAGCGATGTCAACGGTTCTATTGTTGACCTTCATCAAACTCCAAATTATTGCCATTTTTACAAATGGCGCCTGTCATTTCCGTATCTTAAGAAATACGTTATTTAATTCCTTGTATCACCGCATCTTAAGTGCTTCACATCGCCAAAGCTTGAAGCTGATGTCAAAATATATGCACTTAATTCCGGTGTCTTTGAAGTGAATACATATGTGAGGGCCGAACGCGCCATGAGCCAAAACATCTCAATCTGCGTCATGCATGGTAAGAAATACGACGCTAATCCCGCTCTTTAGCCACGCTCACTTGCAACATCATCAAATCAAATCTTGTGTTGCATGTACAATGGACCCACTGTTGACACTAGTTATAAGTTCGAGACGAGTTCTACGCCGTACATGACATATTCCCAAATATCGCTCAGTTCGTTTATCAGTTCAGTTAAATCATGTCCAAAGGCAAGATCATTAACTCATTAACACTTCTTATTTTACACCCTGCTGTGGGCAGACAATTTTAAGATGGCAACTATCTGTGAATTATCCTGCATGTTGCTTGCATTAAAATTCTAATAACTCGACAACCGATGCACGAAAATATATGAAATTAATTGCACTGTACATGGAATGATTGTGTGAATAAAATGTGTTATTAAAATGTATGTGTTGCAATCAATTACATTTCAGATCTTGAAGCAAACTTCAACAATTATAATGAACAAATAAATAAGCAACTTCATCATGCTAAATATTGAAAAAATATTAGAACACATAACAGTGATCCTGTGGAACTAATGTAGCCATGTATGTTAGTTTTATCCTAGTAAAACATTTATCAATTTTTGACGGTTAGTTTTCAAATTATAATTGCTTTTGTAAACAACGCCAACGTGTCAGAAGACAAAAATCATGCCATAATTTACAAAATGGCTATCGTTTACCGATCATGTTGCCGAATGCAATGTTCTTTTCGTATGTAAAATCAACACTCGAATAACGAAAGATAGCACACTCCTTTCACAAGTAGATGCTCCCTTATCAGAAGCAATGTGAGCATAGTGCATATTAATCAAATACTATAAATTAAATAAACCAAACGAAGTACGGACGGTGATCCGATCAACAAAATGGCTGCAAATCGGCGAAACGAACATGCCGCCGACGGGTCATCTTCTTCGTATCTCAACAACGAAAAGTCGCACAGACAACGTAGATGGACGATAACAGGGTCTCCGTGATCGCTGTCGACATTATTCACGTTGCACACATCGAAATCCGACTCGAAATCGTCGATAATTGATCTCAGTAATATCCGCCAAATGCCGCACGATGTCGGAGGTCAACTAGACGAACGCACTTCAACATCCTTCCAAATAAACTCACTTAATTCGCAAACGAAAACAATTTTTCACAAGATGACGACAGCACATGTTTCCGTGACCTACATAGAGCTTAGGTCAGCAGTTTCAGCTGGCTGGTTAAAGTAAAAGAGGGATCTGATCGCGGTAAACGAAAGGCCCACGAACTGTGATTTTACTGGGCGGTTTTGGACGGTCTGCGCGTACGAGGGGTTGGGCGGTTTTGGACGGTCTGCGCAGTAAAGAGTTAATCGATATGCCATCTATATTTAACCAAATGCCAATAGAAGTTTGATTTAGCATCATTGTTTGAAGGCATTTCTATTATACACCGATACCACATGTTCATACCCTACCATGATGTCAAACAAAAGTATGTTTGTTGTCGTGCCGTATTTCAGATTAAAGAAAATAACCATGGCCGAGCGAAAGGACACAGATGCGCTACAAGTAGGGGGAATATCGGTATCTGCGAGGGTCTGGCATTGAAGACTTATAGAGACTGAGGATTTTGGCAAGCTGACTCTGAATTATGTGCTGGAAGGCACCCATTATGTTAGGATCATATTCAAGACATGTTTCAGTCTTTCCAGGAGTGTGAATCAAAATCTGAGGTATGCCAGTACTGGGGGTCTTTCAGCAGATGGTCCTCATTACCAACCATATCATACATTCGTGAAGGCAATTTTACGCTGCACATGTCGTCTGTAGGTCTCTTCCCATCTTCAGAGAGAGCGACTCCCCAAACTACCTCCAATGTGGTACTTTCTACTTCGAAACAACAAAGCTCCTGCAAAGTTCTCACCCGGAGGTGTTCCGGCGATTGATGTGTGGCCAGTTTGTCGTGAAAGACCGCCCTGGTTACTTCAATGCCATGGGACTGAGATGAAGCTTGAGCAGTCTATCCAGAGGTCCTCAAAGAGCAAAGGCGGAATCGTGGGCCAGACTAGAAACACACCTGTTGTCGTTGAATGGCAGCTAATCATTCTTGAGAATCTGTTAAAAGTTCGACAGCGAACAACACCAGTAAGTAATTCATGTTTCTCCACATTTACAAGATCTCATATACTACACAAAATGTAACAACTGTGTATGAATATTTATGAAAATGCATTTATGATTGTATTAGAAAATAACATCATGTTTGTGTTAAGGGAGTTAACCACCATTTCATCCATTTTCATATTGTATAATAAACATTCGAATACTGTAAGACAATTCTGTGAAAGTACTGAAGTGAGACAACTTATATTTAACCAGTTTGTTACAATATTTGTTTTATTTATGCAACCTACAACAGCAAAGTAGGCATTAGGTTGCATTGTGGTATAATGTGAAAATAACAGGCAGACTTAAATGCCTAGGTTATAATTTTCAGTTTTCAAATGTTTAATGCATACCTCACAATATTGTGTTTTTGTGCCCTTTTTGTTCAACAATCTTGATAAATATTTGTTTACAGAGAGAGTAAAACAAAAGGAAGAATGCAGCAGGATGATGAGACGTTGACGAATACCAAAGAAGACACCAAGAGGATCATCCTGGAATAGGACAAATTAAAGTTGGAGATAGAGATGTTGAAAACCCGAAATGATCTTATAAAACCCCAAAATGAAATGACCAAAAAACAAAATCGTAACCTTGATGTTGAGTTTGATTTGGCCAAACTCAAAAAATTACACCTTACCTTAAAGGTACAATCCGAATTTGGTGTTGTCGACTTTGAGTAGAATTGATAAAGATAGCTAATACACACACACATATATATATATATATATATATATATATATATATATATATATATATATATATATTCATGAAGTATATTGTTATTAACTACAACAATTAAGGACTAATACAAAAGTAAGTAGTATGCAGTAACGGTGATATCTCACAGCAACTCTGCAACTTTCAGTTGGAGCATATTTAAAAGAAATGTGTAACAAGGCGACCTCTCAGCACTGCGCCATCATTTTGTCCTGGAACAGGAATGAAGGGTATATCATTGGGTGGTGGTATGTCAACATCATCAGTGGCAATGTTAATTATGTCACCCTGATCTATGCCAATGTTGTGTAACACAGCACATGCCACGACATATTTGACAGCATTCGGTGGGGTTGTTCTTAATTCACCATGTAAACATTGAAACCGTCTCTTTAAAATAACAAATGTTTGTTGAACAAGCACGCGAGTACGGCACAACGACATGTTGAAGCGTTCTTCAGCAGGTGAAGCCGGATGAAGTATAGGAGTCATCAGGGAACGTAGGCAAGGATAGCCAGAATTTCCCAGCAGGAAGCCGTTGTATTGTCCTGAACACATGATATGTAATAATTACATTTTACACAACTAATTACTAATTTGCAATGATCTTGATGTATTGAATATTTTGTACTGTTCCATGTTTAGTATGTTTTATGTACAAATAGTAAATACTTATAGTATATTTTAATATATGTTTCAATATCACTTAATATAAATGTTTACGACAATTGAATAAATTATTGTATATGAACTATCTTATAATCATTATTTAATAATGTTAAACAAAAATGGTCTATGATAAGTAAACACATTTCATTCATGTAATATTTCAAAGTATTTACCATTTTCAAATTGCATGCACAGAGTGGAGCCTTGGAAGATCCGACTGTCATGCACAGCACCTGACCATTTGGCTGTGCAGCTGGTTATCTTGTAACTCGCATCGCAGCACATCTGCATAAAACACAGTAATGTACTTTACACAGTGATGTTGTTTATACAGTGATGTTGTTTACTACTTGTAGACATGGTATTTAATGTTGTGCACTATTTGTGTATTTCACTTTTCCTGTAAGTTAGTGATTGTTCAGTTACAGTTACTGCATTTCAATGGATGGCTCCCGTTGCCAAAAAACGCTGGCAGACTAATAGTTGCAGCAACGGTGGTACGGGGTTGCTGCGCTGCGTTTTGGTAGCAATGTCCGGTATGTTTTGTAAAATATACAAAATTGTAGCTGGCTTAAAACGGTACTTTCTAAATACTTCTTCTTCGTGTAAATCTTCCAGTGGATTGGATCGATCCCGAAACAAACGCGGACGCCTTACATTTCTATTAACGCGTCTAATGCCTCCACGAAACTGCCGAATGTGTGCTGCCATTTTTGTTTTCTTGAGTACGGCGTTGAGCACGCTCTTGAACATACTCGGGATTTTTAAGTTTCATGCTCAAGTCTGAGCACGATATCGTACTCAGAAGGTTTTGTTAACCTCCGTGAGTATGAGCACCGTGGGAAAGCGAGGCTTGAGCATGGAATTTGAGCACGGAGTACTGAGTACGGTTTCGTAATCTCGGGTCCGGGATACATCAAATACCATTGAACAGACGTAGGATGTTCGAACGTGCAAGCTCCAGTGACGTAAGCGGTTTTCGTCAGTGGCGCATAAGTATCAAGATGGCAGCGCCCTGAATCCAACAAGGAGTGTTTCTAATACAATTATACTGCAATTAATTGTGTATTAACGATCTTTGTGCACAATAACTATGCACAACCAATAGGTTATACATATGTATGTAAATGCTATGAATCTCTCACTGACTGGAGTATCCCTTTAACGTACTTTGCCTGGTGTTTTACAGAAGTGGTTGTGCAAAATGATCCCGACAGTGAAAGTGACACGGAGGCAGCTGAGGAGATGACAGCCACATGCACTCTCACATGTGAGTATTAGTATTACTGTTATTTAGCTATTTAAGTTGCACTGCATGTGAATGTCCATTACATAATTCTTATTCATCAATCAAATTCATAAAAGCAACTATTGCGACACGAAAAGTGGTACGTGGATTCCGTTGAATATTACCTTTATTCGCCGTGTACGATACCGAGAACTCTGTGGAGAGGCAGCCTTGTTTGTAGATCGTTATTGTTATTATTTTTATAATATATTACAGTGCACAGGCGTTTGACCAATAACATGCATCATGTGTGTAAATATAAAACGCTCACAAGTTTTGAATTTCGCTTGTAGGGACCCCTCCTATGTGCAGTCAGTACAAAAGATTACATGTAAGAAGATACGAGCTAAGGTTGTGTGTATTATGAAAGGCTTCATTGTAGAAGGGCTGTGATCTTTGATGTAAGCAGGCGTTGGGCGTTAGTAGCTGCAAATGTTACTAAATTCGGCGGCTCCCCTAATTACGTAACAGCGCCGTCGCAACCAGCAGCAAATGACGCCCACTCTCTTTGCCTTCACTACCTGCCAGTCCGACGACGAATCAACGGCAGCATTCTTCTGTTGATCTTCAGTGTGTTACACAATCGTCTGCCACCATAGATTGTCCACATGATCTCACAGTGTAATCTACACGAGAACACCCCCGTCGTTCCGCCAACAACACTACTAAATGTGCCAAATAGTTCGGAGGAATATTGAGCATATAGCCCGTAGGGTAGAAATGGACCTTTCGGTCAATCGATATGGATTTATTAAGGCATGCGACAATACGTTTCACAGTGTGTACTGTTTTCTGGAAGATGATTTCTAATTGTCAATCGCTAATTTTATTTGATAAGTTTCCGTTAACCTCTCTATCACGTATGCTTAACAAAATGTCACGGGCAAGAAGAACCACGTGGGCATGTGAGCAAAGAGCTGCAGTCTTCAGACAGCTATACCAATGCGTCGCGTTGCTGACGGTTCCAAACAAAGTTTCAGTTGAGGACGCGAGAAATGTGCAATATTTTGTCTAAGTTAAGGTGATATTTGTCTTTCAGATCACTGAGGTCGATCCATCATCAGCACAAAGATCAATGGTCGGTCCAGCAGCTCCACGACCAAGAAGAACGAAGACATTGATTCAACTGAATCGTTCCAGACCTCTTGTGTCAGCATCTCCCGAGGGTGCCAAGCACCAAACACCGAGCACTGAGAATGAGTCACTTGAAGTCAGCAGTTATTCACCAGTGTCCTTGTCGGAATTCCCACATATCTCAGTCATGCATGTGCTGGAGGCAGCATCTAGATGCACCGTTGGCAAGTTCATTCCAGGGAACATGGCCCACTTCTTTCTCCATCGCATGACCGATCCAGTCAGTGCACTACCGAGTGACATGTGTGAACAGGATGACAACTATCCTAACATTGCATGTCACCTGATAGCCAGGTACCCTCGGTATACCATGGATGCCTACGACATCACATCAGCCATGTTGGTGCTGTCTTGAGGTTTGGGATGAAGGAGCTCCCTGGTGACGTGATAGACACGCTTTGTGTCAAGCCGAGTCGTCTGTCTGTGACAGCAAGTGATGGTGGTCCAGCCCACCAGCGCCTTGTTGTTGGCAACTACACATTGCGTGTTGAGGACATGGACACATTAAAGCCGAAACAATGGATCAATGACAATGTAAGTACAGTATGCATAATATACGTGTATATATTGAACATGTCCTTAGTTCACTAAGATCTCCAACATATGACAAAGACTGTGCTACGTTATTTTATGGCTGGAAGTGAGTACTTATTTATGCAATACTTGCTGAGTTAGTTACCAGCATGCACTCATACACACATTGGCTCACACACACCACACACGCACGCACGCACGCACGCACGCACGCACGCACGCACGCACGCACGCACACATTGTTTTATAAAATAAATAGCTTTATAAAAAATATACTGTTTTATCAAATAAATAGCACATTAAAGCCCTTTAATATGAACAGAAGTCATGTGCAGTTGTGACCGACCGACCCACCCGACCTGAACCGACCCGACAGAACCCAAACTGACCCGACTGGAGCGAACGAATTACTTAATGTTTTACTGATTCACTCACTCACTCATTCACTCACTCACTCACTCACTCACTCACTCACTCACTCACTCACTCACTCACTCACTCACTCACTCACTCACTCACTCACTCACTCACTCACTCACTCACTCACTCACTCACTCACTCACTCACTCACTCACTCAGTGAGTGTTTGTGTTTTAAGAAAAAATGTGCATGTAAAATAGTTTTGGGTTGAAATCATATGTATCTGCAACCTTCTAACATGACTGCGTTTCTATGACCTTTTCACTGAAGGAGCCACACGAAGATACGGTCAAAGATGATCGAACCCGAACTGGCAGACTGGCAAACCTGGGAGATGACAAGTCGACACCAAGCCGATGGGTCAAACTGCGATATATTTGTGTTGATGGTAAGCATTTGTGATGAAAAATAAGTAAATCATAATCATTTTCATATGTGTGATCTGACTTAGTTAATGTTACCAGTTGGTTAGTTCCTGCCCTGCATGTTAACTGATACTGACATATCATATGTTGTACTACTATCATATAACCCTGATACATTTCAAATTGATAAGTAATCATCAAGTACTTAGATTACTAGTACCAAGTAAATACAATTGTTCAAGATCATTTCTCTGGTGCATCTCTAGCCTTGAGCCTAAGTTAGAAATGTGCTAACATGTCAGATCATGCATAACACAATAATTTACTATAGCATCATTAAACTTATTATTAAGTGAAAACAATATTATTGTAGAATGCTGAGGCTTTGGCAAAGGATGTGCCAGTAGGTGTGATGGGCCAAGCCCAAGCTTCCGGGTATAGAGCCTATGTCACCGCCCGACTGGTAGACCAGGATCGCAATGATTATTGCAACCCACCTGCCAGCACCACAGAGACAACACATACTGGGTGGCATGTGACAATTGTTTCGCATGGTGGCACTGCCAGTGCCGAGGTCACCACAAAGCCGTCAGTGTTCTACTGAAAGCACTGCACTGTGCGATTACAATAGAACGAGAGACGTCAGCCACAGCCACGTAAAATAGATTAGATTTGGGATTATTTTAATTGTTACAATAAATTGTTATTGAATGAGGAGTGTGTGTCTGTTATGCTTCAGTAATGAACTAGGCAACAGTGTTTGTGTAATCAATCTGGTTCAGAAGTAATGGCGGCCACATGAGTTATGCCACAGTTATGTTCATGTTATACTTAAAGGCCACTTAAAACTATAAAATGATGTGCTATTTATAGAGGACATCAATATGTTTCACTTACATACAACTCTTACAGGCTTATTCATGAAGTAAATTCAGGATACAATAAACTATCAGTATGTAAGGGGAAAATAAACAATACAGCTTTGTATACGAAGGCAATAACTACTATATTTATATTTACTAAAGATGTAGCAGTAAATCCTAGCACGATTAAATGTGACCAGTGACAGCGCTTTGTTATCCGCTGTCACTGGTCCAATTAATATGTGCTATAACGCTCAAACTCCCAAATACATGTGAGCAACAACCATCGTAGCTAGCTAGCGCTGTCGCGCGCGCCTCTAGATGCGCGCATGCGCACAAACGTCAGTCGGAACGTTTTTAACGGGCGGAAAAATGTAAGCGCGACACCGTCAAGCTTGTGCTTCTACATGAATTGTGTCAGCTAGATGTGCATTGATTCAATGTTGAAATATTCGTGTAGATTCAAACAGCTGGTAGTCTGTTATCATTCGTTGTGTGTGAGTGCATTCTACTCATATGCGTGTACCCCTTGTACTAAGTGAATGATATGGAAATAATATTGATGGCCATATGGTGTATATTCGAAATTCTAGTTATGGTATGACAGACATAATCGAACAACTGTGTTAAAATGCTGACACATATTTAAGTATATAAGTTGTAATTATAATCAGTTACCTGGTATGGGTTTAATATTGTAAATACTCTGCTGCTATTGGCAATGTGTGATGTGTTTTTTTTGGCTCAGGAACATAACGACAACTCGGGTCGTTGAGCAGCTCGAGAAGTAATGCCAAAGTGTTACTTTATTTATCGAGCAGATCTGGGGTTCGTTATTTGTCGGGCAGATATGGGCATGCTTGCATGGACTCTTACTAATATTTTCGTGCCGTCTATGTGCACATAGTAGTTGTTTGTAGTAAATGCGACGCTGTTTGATCGTTTCCTAAATGGCATGTATACGCGGACATACTAATCGTTTGTCGTTAATCAGACCTTGATGAACCGTTTCGTGCCTGTATTTGTATGTTCTGGTGGGCAATAACGACGTTTCTTATAGTAGGGTGGGAATATCCAGATTTTCATGCGCACTTTGTGACAAGTTTTTGCAATTTGGCATGGTGTTAGGTATGGGCATAAGGTTTTAAAAAACCACCGCATACAAGTTGGGGTAGCCCCCTGGTGGCCGGTATGCGCAAAATCCAATATGGCTGCCGAAGCCTATGATCTGAAATAGATAATGGCTTATCTTTGGTTCTATCAGCAATACATCAACATATAATACCATAATTTGTATGTTTATTGGGGCGAGGAATCGATTTCTGAAGTAATTTTCTTGTTTTCAGGTCATTTACAAGGTGAAATATGCTTTTCGTGATATTTGTAGGATACAAATGTCATTACTCAGGAACTGAATCACAATGACATATTATATATAATTATCTATATTGTGTTATCATCTACAGCCGACAGTCACCTAGTAGTGTGTATTCAGCACTCAATTCTGATTTGTTTATCTCTTTGCAGCTCATGCATAAGGAGTGCTATCATGAAGCAAATCAAGCCCTTGAAGATGATTATGAACAATTGTATTGGCCATGATGTTCCTTTACCTTTTGGAGTGAACTTGCAGTGTTTAAACAATGGTTCAGGGATCGCCAACACATTGCTAACAAATAATGCTAGCTATCATAATGGATGTCAAGGACGATTCCGCTCTCATATTGTGCAGCGAGCAATAGCAGAGAACAAATGAAGGATCGGATAGTGAAGAGGGTTCCTTTAGTCCGAAAAAAAACTCGTTCTAGCTTTAATGCGAGTCTCGACCGCAACACTGTTCAATGTGTCTGCTGTGAGAAGTTTCAAGATGACAGCGAAGAGCAAATCTACAGAGCTAGGAGTGAAAACTGTGGCAAGAACCTCAATACATGGGCTATGGACTCAATACATGGGCTATGGAATCCAGGAATTAGGTGATTCGTGCACGATTGAACACTGTAATTAATGCAGAGGCTGGAGATATGCATTATCACACATCTTCTTATACATAGCTCAAGAATGATGTCCGTGCTGCAAAGTCGAAGTCGTATCATGCTAAGAGAGGCTCTCCGGTTGGATGCACCTATGATCCTTTGCTAATCGCTCAGCTTGTCGCGTTTGTGGAGTTCAATCATTCTACCTTCAAGCTTGCTGACTTGAGGAAGCTCTATGATCGTTGTCTCAATCAACTGGGCTCTCATTGGATCGGAGTTTACGTGCACCAGAACAGATTCAAAGAACACATTAGAGAAGCTAGGACCGGACTTGTCAGAATACTCAGATGGTCGTGATGTTTACGTCTCTCAATAAAACATAATTGGCGCAGCATTGGCACAGAATGTTAACCTTCAGGTGTCCGAAGATGAGGCTAAAAAAATCATTGATGTTGGTATGCTGCGCAGATACATTCTTCTGCAACAGATGCCGTATGATGGATCATTCAACTCAAGTTGTCTGAGCGAACCAGTTGCCAAGCCTCTTCTGACCCTTCTAGAAGTTTTACTCCAAGGTTCCAAATCAATTCAAAAGAACGTAGAAGAAGATCAGGCCAGCAACTGTGTCAGGATCCGAGTTGCCTGTACTGATTGTTATACTAGCGCAGTGAAGAAGCAAATGGAGATTACTGCAAGAAAGACGGAGTATAGCAGTTCACATTGGACACGCGAACCGCTTGTAGATATTGAAATATAACATTGGTGCATGTAATTAATGGTTCTCGGCGAGAAGCTTGTTGTATGAAGTTACAAGATATGGTGTTTTTATATTATGATAATTTGTTTAATAATGTGTTACATATTCTATGTGAAGATGACCTTTTTATATTACAGCAAAAGCAAAGTGACTCCATGCGTAGGAGTCGCCATGTCACTGAGGGTGGGCCCGCGCCTCCTCCTCTGACTGGGACAGAAGAGGCACTGGCTCAGTCTCTAGAGGGGAGGGGCGTCCATGGGATTGATGGTGGCCTTGACACTGACGGTAAGCATTGACATAACAATTATGATTGAAGTTACGCAAACGAAGTTACGCCAACACATTTAATAACATATACTTATTGTAAGTGAACAGAAATATCGCTTTATGGTCACCTTGTTAAATCAGTCTTACCCTATTTACATGACCTATCAGTTACGGTTACTCGTTCCAATCCGAAACGTTAGCATCATACAGTGCATTCTATCAAATATGTCAACTATAGTTCTATTATTAAAACCCCTGATAAGTGTAGTCATATCTTTGTCCAACCAAACTGAGTGTTAAGTGTGTTGAGAAGCTCTTATTATGCTAATAACATATATACAGATAACCGTTTATTTTGTTATTTACATGTTTTTATTTAGAACATTACGAATAAACTAGCCACAAACAGCACGCCAACTGCTCAAAACCCAAGACTGACAACCCTGGTATGTAATTAACCTGTTCTCCATATATATATGATAACTCATATAATACACAAAGCACATAAATGCCAACAACTATGTAGTATTATCGAAGGAACTGTGTATATGTATGTAATAATTAATAACGCTCTGGTAGTGAAAAATAATAAACCAGCATTTTATGCAGTTTCATATTTAATAATATTCCAATAGTAAATCTTGCGAAAGTCCCAAAGTTACAAACGTTCTACACAGTTACAATTGCGTAGCTTTGTCATTTGCTGTGACAAATATTTATTACCTAGGACTAAGACTGAGATCCAAACGCTGCTGTGGTACACAACATTTATTTCGTTGGACCTCATAGCAAACACAACTTTACTTTTAAGATATATCGGTACTCTGAGCAATAGGACGTCTACAAACTCGCAACACAATTATTTGTGTCAAAATAAACGAGGAAGACAGTTTTAAGACATGTTTTGAACGCAAACGGATATAACTTGACCCCAGTACGCCATATCACATGACGGTGTTGCAAACAACCGTAATGTTTCAATTTATCGGACGAAATTGAAAGTAACTCTTCATACTAATCACAACAGGAAAGTTAACAAACAGCCCGAAGTAACTTAAGATTGTGCAGTGTCAGCTAGTAAAGCGGTTCTCATATGCCGATACTAAGCATAAGACTGTGCAAAGCCCAACATAATCCACGACAGTCACCTGTGTCATTCCTCAAGGATATATGCAAAATCAACGTTTTGGTTTCTTCATGGTGACTTGGTTGTAATGTCGGTTCCGTTTAAGATTAGTATTAGTATTTTCATGGGTTGTATGAAATATCTGAGTACACAGGTTAGTTTGCTAGTAGCCAGAAGCCTTTTTTGTTGTCTTTAAAATGTTAGTTATGACAATATTAAAAAGGAGAACTTGTATTTTATTTCAGCACAAAGAAAAAGGCACTTCCAGTGGCAGAGCGACGGCGGAAGCAGCAGCAGCAGCAGAGAAGCATATGCAGCAGCAGCAGCAGCAACAGCAAACTGACTGTTTTATCATTTTACACTTACACTGGTAAATTTACCACCCGAAAACCTTTTCGACACGCTCACTATGCATGTCTGCATTTACCATATTTTATAAAGGAATTATTGTGTTTACTTGAATAAAAATGTGCAAACCGTATAGGTTGTTGTTTCTCCTGTTATAAGTAGCGTTTGCCCAGGTCCCGTTTTGTCATGTATAGTAACGAAATTGAAAGTAACTCTTCATACTAATTACAACAGGAAAGTTAACAAACAGCCCGAAGTAACTTAAGATTGTGCAGTGTCAGCTAGTAAAGCGTTGCTCATATGCCGATACTAACCATAAGACTGTGCAATGCCCAACACAATCCACGACAGTCACCTATGTCATTCCTCAAGGATATATGCAAAATCAACGTTTTGGTTTCTTCATGGTGACTTGGTTGTAATATCGGTTCCGTTTCAGATTAGTATTTGTATTTTCATGGGTTGTATGAGATATCTGAGTACACAGGCTAGTTTGCTAGTAGCCAGAAGGCTTGGCTTTGAATGTGCGTAACGGTTTCTGTTATGAAGTGGTGAATGTGTCGCGAATAATATCAACTATTACTTGGTAATCCGTTTGTTCACTTGGCCAATCAGTCGGTTATTTAGCGTAGATAATATGTAAACTGGATTTGATCAATTTTACACCACAGAACAGGTCATTTACATAATAAAGTGTTATTGAATTAGGTCTTTCTTGTACAGACTCAGAAGTTATGACAGCCACACGAGTTATACCTCAAAAAACTATGCTAGGTCCAGTTATGTTGATGTTATATTTAAATAACATTGTTCAAACAATAACAGGTCATTTGTAGATGGCACACATATTACGTTTCATTTACACACAACAATGAAGTAAATCCGGAATTCAGTGAGATATGGTCAAAGAATGAGTGGAGCCATTTCACGGACGGGTCGTGAACTAGTACTGTCCAAATTCGTGCGTCTTTTTATAAATTAGGTTAAATGGTGCCAAAGGTCATGTAGCGCTTCTGGCAGATATGTGGTGAACTGCAAAGTAGGTCAAAGAACAAGTAGTCCAATTTGACGGATAGGTCGTGAAGTAATACTACCCAAATACGTCTTGTTTTTTAAATTAGGTCTAAAAATAGTCAGATGGCACGTTGCCACACTAGTGGAGATGCCATCAACTACGTACTTGGGCCAAGATCCAACATCAAGTTCAAATGTCGACGTTAAGGTCAAACTTCAAGAAGATCACATTCTGCACGTAGACCACTTGGGTCACGTTCTTCACGTAGGTCACTTGCATATCTTTGCGCACGGTCAGTTTATTTTGAGGTGGACATTATTCCCTCCAACATCATGGCGAATAAAATGTTGAGCAATTTAGAATATCTCAAATACGCATTCCGTTTTAGGTCGTCTTACGAAGACGGGTTAGAACCACCAGTCCCGGCAACCACAGCACTAGTAAGTCTTTGCAATGACATATTTAGATTTTTCGTGTTAACAATTTTGGAAAAACGCGAATACGCATATTGTAAATTTCATGATTAAAACTCTCGTTCCTTCTTATAGTCGGAAGGCCGCACCGACTCGCCACCACCACCATGGCGGAAGGAATTCGAATGTCCCCATTGCGGGCCACCGTTTGTGTTCTCTACACCCGGGTTATCCCCAACCCCTACATCAGCACCTGTACCCGAGTGTAAATGGAGAAAGTAAGTCGTCGCGAGGCTTTGTAATGACATAACGACTGAACTGTAATTTAGTATTACTATGCTGCTAAGAACATGTAGACAACACACACTGTACTATTGTACTGTTGCAAAAAAAGTAGGTATTTTATAAAGTCTTCATATTGAACACTATAGAAATTATATAATCACTGAAGTTTGATAATCTCTGAAAAACCAATGTTTCTGTTACTTTTGGTACTTGAGTGTGTGTGTAGGGGGGGGGGGGGGGAGGTCTTTGTTCTACAGAGAAGAAGATAAGGTGTTGTTGGAGGAACGCAAACTCCACGGCGTGAACGAAGTTATTTCTGATTAATTTTAACACCTAGTTTATTATGTGACATATTTGCATATGTTTGTCTTGGTTATCTGCATTTTCATATGTATGATTTGTTATACTTTGATTGTTTTTTATTAATTAAGACACTATGAAATCACATACTTCATAATTACATTTTTATTACACTGGAATGACTTTGCATAGAAATAAAACATTAAATTAACATTTCGTAATACGTGGCTATCTATCATTCAGGCCTGACACTTAGACGCACGGTAGTTCATGCGGAAAAGATACTTTCCGAAAGGTCAGTTGGGAGTCGCAATAAGCCGTGTCCTGGACCCAGCTGACCTACAATTGATCGCTTTTTCAAAGCATGCTTGTACGGCGCACAAAGGTTCGGTAACAGCGTTCTATCAACGTACATCGCCAACAGTGCATGATGATCTGAGCTGTTGTCACCATTCCGTCGAAGTTTTTAATTGTCCATTTATTATCGATATATTATAATAGTTCACATTAGTACATATTAAAAATATTGCTCATTACACAATCACACTCACGCAGTCGCACGCGCGCACGCACGCACGCGCACGCGCGCGCGCGCACACACACACACTCCATACACATAATAGTTGTACGTGCATGTTATTGATATAAATGTATGCATACAGCATTGTGGTGATGAATGTCTGTTTAGCCTGTTTCATTCGGACAGTTGAGATAGGCACAAGTGAGGAAGCGACACTTCATGACGTCACAGATGAAATTAACATAGACACTGTACGTAGGTGTGACGTCACAACCTATGACAAGAGCGGAGTGTGGGAGCGACATGTCAGACACAGACAGCATAGATTACGGTAATTTACGTAACAAGGCAACACTGGTGTTGTATTAATTTATGAATATCCAGATGAATAAAACGTTTGTTACGACTGTAATTATTAATATATAAACAGTATTTGTCATTTCATTATAATTGCGTGTTACTTATTGCTGTTGTTTGGTTTCAGGTGACGTTTCACCTGCTAATTTCGACACAATACAGCAAATTTTACACACAATTGACACAAAATGCCAACTTTTACATACATCCAAAAACAACGTCTAGTAGCATTTCGACAACTCGACAAGAACAGACTACTGACTTACACTGACATCGTCTACATGCATTTCACAGTTTTTCAAATCCCTCGCATCCAAACACAAAATTGAATCAAAACACCGCACAGATTTCATGAGATCCTGTAATTACTTTTTGAAGGTAATCATATATTTCATTATACAGTATATAACGAGCCGTGTGTACATAACAGGATGTATTTATGCAACGTGTATTGTGTATCTACGCACCAACCCTGGGCCCATTGGTTAAAGAAAGAAAAGTATGTGGTAAGACAACCTTTGTTGTGTCTTTGTTACGAATCGAATTCAACATTGATATAATATAATTTAACAACGCAACTGGTGTTAAAGCAACTGTGTATGATTGTCGTGTTTACGTTATTCAAAGCCAAAGGGAATGCTATGAATCTGAATGATGTGATATGTGATGTGCTTGCATGACAACACAGAGGAAGATGTCGGAATAGCTACGTGCTCACGTGTTGCGATCGCGCCCGTACGCAGGTCCCGAAAGAAACCGTATCAAACAGAGGCTCAGTTTGATCATATACTTTACACGACCACCATGTTATTATTTGCGTTGTCTTTCTATACAATGCCATGCAGAGCGTTAGCCGTGACGTCAGCGGACACTTGAAAACGGAGTATCTAGCAAATGGTGTCATTAATTATTTTTTAATGACTTATCCAGACGATTTGAAGGGGACGTGGAAGAGGAGCCAGTTGAAAAACACCCGAAAGAGGAATTAAGCACTAAAGTATGCCTCTTATTTAGGCTACTGGAGACATGCGTGCATTTTATGATGTTAAAGTGGTCAGTAATATAACAGTAAGTCAATGAAGCAAATCACTAACACACACCAAAGCGCATGCGCAATCGAGTATTTTATAGTGTCGTAAAGGCGATATTCGAAGGTCATAGTGAACGTATTAAAAGATATGTCCACACATTTGAGCTCCTACTGCGAAAGTGACACAGGCAATAGGCAAAACTTATATTACGTAATTAGGTTAAATAGTGCACCGATGGGAGCTCGACTACGTACAGCCTAAATTCGACGATGCGTCGCAACGCCCGGTCACTTCTACATGTCGCCTATCTGCCAAATGTTAATTTGAAACAAATACATTTGTTGACAGTTTATATACGTTATTTTGGTCACAGTGATATACACAATTATATATATATAACAGACTTCAGATGTATTTAATGAGATTCCACGCGAAGTATCAACCGATAAGTGCAAGCGCAGAAACGCCACCCGGATATTAGTTAACGCTCGGAAATATGTAAGCGCTACGTCGTGTTCTGCTTGGGGATGCTCTAATAGTAGCAGTACTGCCGATTGCTTGGGCGAAAAAACAACAACAAGAAAGGTGTGGGAGACACACGTGAAACGGGGTGGTTGGAGAGCAAAGACAGAAGTTCAATATTGAGCGTGGTAGGCATATGTGACTACACTAAAATTTATGAACATTAACATAAATATACTACTAAATAGTACTCGTTTGCCATTTTTGCTGTACGCAATAACACAAGTTCGTCTAAATAAAATTCGTTTTGTAGTGGAATCGAAACAGGCATGTACTAAATAATTGAACCGGTCAGTTAATGGTTCGACCTTATGTGCAGTCGACACCTTTCAAAGCTAATGGCTTTCAGCTTTAGCAATCACTCTGTGCATGCCAGTGTTGTATAAGGTTTCAAATAATCGATGTTATCACTGGAATACGAATCGGTACTAGTAGTGAAGTAGGGTCAAATCAAGGCTGGCGCGGTGCGGAGGGGAGGTCAAAGGTCACGTGTCAATGGTCAAGTGGCGCCCCCTGGTGGATAGGTCGTGTACTGGTGGCGCCCCCTTACGGACACGTAACGAACTGGTACTGTCCAAATTCGTGCGTCTTACTTTTTTAAACGGCGCCCCTGGCGGATAGTTCGTGTACTAGTGTCGCCGCATGGTGGACAAGTCACGAACTTGTACTGTCCAAATTCGTGCGTCTTGTTTTTTTAAAAGGGTCAAAATGGGGTTACGGGGTCATGTAGCGCCCCTGGCGGCTAGGTGACGAACTACACAATAGGTGAAAGAACAAGTGGAGCCATCTGACGGATATGTATTAAGCTAATACCCCATAAATACGTGTCTTATTTTTAAAACTGTTTTTTAAACAGACAAGAGGCGATCCTGGCGAGAGCGGCGTGAAGCAATATGTGTGGTACTACTGTGACGTCCGTGTTGTTTTTGGCGTACTACTACTACGACATCCGCGCTTTTTTCTGCAAAAATATTTTGTACAACAAATATTTTCGGCACCATCACGTGACCCTAACGACCACTCGTTTGTGATTGGTTGTTAACTTTCGGCACACTAGTTTGTGATTGGTTGGTAACTTTTCGCCACACTTGATTGTCATTGGTTCATTTTCGACCCACCCACGTAACCCAAGTGTCCACTTGTGAACGCATATAACACGGCCGGTTTTCCAGGTTGTCATTCGTTCTCCGACATCGACATGGCTAACGCTATGCTGAACCGCCCAGAGTACTGCCACTAAAAACCGGTTGTCGGCATGCAAAACACAAGTAACGAGAGCGACGAGGCAACCAGTCATCCGATTGAGCGGGTCCCAGTGGCGACAGCGTCGGGTAGACTCGGAAGCAATTCATGTGGTAAGTATTTGTCAATGGCACATTTCGATTTAAATATTTCGTAACATTTGCACTTATCTTTATTCTAGAAAACAAAACAGTAAGTTTACAGGCACCTGATGAGTTTACAGACACACTATGTTTAGAAAACGAAACAAAACAGTAGGCATTTTTCTGTGTCTAACCCTAGTTAGTTGTTGTTGTTTTGTCCGCTAGGTGGCGTTGGCGTCTAACGTAGTGTTAGGGTTATCCGTTAGTTAGCGCTGGCGTCAAATGTAGTGTTAGGGTTATCCGATAGATGGCGCCAGCGTCTAATGTAGCGTTAGGGTTATCCGGTAGATGGGGTTAGCGTCTAACGGTGTGAGGTCGCAACAGAATATTTTGCCACAAACCAACATTTGTCTAGATTTGGTTGGAAAATTACGATAATGACTTAATTAAATACGAATACTTGACATAATTATCACCTCAAAACGTTAAGTTATGTCATGGCTGTGGTCGAGACCACCATTTTTCCGGAAGTTGTGTTTTACACATGAGAGGAATCATCCTGTTTATGGAAGTTATGTTTTTGCACGTGACCGGAAGCTTCATTTTTTACGCAAGTTACGTTTTACACGTGATAGGAACCCATTTCTGGTAGAAATTATGATACGAATATGGTCTGAAGTGGAAAGATTCCTCTTTCTATCTCGTTAACTCGCTAAATGTTATGAAATTATCACGCTGACTTTAGTAAAATACGAATATTTGCCAAGGTTATGGCCTCGAAACACAAAAAGGTATGTCATGACTGTGACCGAAGCCGCCATTTTACAAGAAATTCTGTTACGGAAGTAGTCGAAGCCATCGTTTTCTATGTCAAACCCTAATTAGTGGCTGTTCTGTCCGCTAGATGGGGCTCGCGTCTAACGTAGTGTCAGAGTTATCCGATAGATGGTTCTCGGCTTATGATAGAAAGTGAGTTTTTCCACCCAAGGATATGAATGTACCAAGATGACTCAGAAAAAAGTATTATTGAAAGCACCGGTGTTGTCCGATACGAAAGTCCCAAGTTGGTTCAGTAAAACACGACAGTGACAAACCTTTTGCTGTTAAAACGCTAGAATATTCTAAATTTACTCCGTGTTATCTCATTGAACTGCAAAAATATTAGATGATTACTATGCCGACTTAATAAAACGAGAAAACAAGACAAGGTATGACGCGGAAACAGAAAATATTCCGATTTTACTACAAGTTGCAAAGCTAACTTAGTTAAATGTATGAAGACGTCCTCCTTTCTACTATACTACTGGTACTAATGGGTAACATAGTCGATCATAGACATTCAGCCTGAGTTACTTAAGTCTTGACAAGGGCCACATTGATCTTTTGACAGCGACATTAACGCAAGATTTCCCCCTGTCCAATGGAATTAAAATACGCATTGAAAATATTGACTGTTGCCCAATTCATTCATAAAAAAAACTACTACCGGGAATTGTGAGAACGGCGAAAGAGAGTTTGTGGCAGATTTTCTTGAGATCAGCAGCTGATATCACCTAAGATAGCAGAACCAGACTCACAAGTATAGCCATTCTTTTATGAAGCAAACTGTTTGGAGGATCTTGGTAACTGAGAAGAGAACAGATTGTACTACACGGCTGGATACTGCATACCAAAGATTAAGAAACATGACAAGGTTTGTGGCAAGTGATATCTAGTGTTTCTAATTCCTCTTTTACATGGCTTGATGATACCAGATTAACCCAGTTTAAAGAGTAAAAGGATGGTAGCCTTAGCCATCAAAGGAAACAAGCATTTCATGTGTTGTTGGCATGTGACATGTTTTATCAACAGGATTAAACAAATATTATGTTGCCAAGAAATATAAAAGCATTCTTGGCGAATGGAAAATATGCAGAACAACTCTTCCTGAAGCCACACAAGCTTGTCGAGAACTACTGCGCTGTGGTTGCAAGAAGGGATGCATGGGACTATGTAACTGCCTCAAGGCAGGACTTCAATGCACTGCTCTTTGCTACTGTGGTGGACTGTGTGCTCGTTGTTAATGTGCGACACAGTAAACATAAGGACGTCTAGTAATTAGGAACCGTTACATTTTGCATAGAACGTTTTGGTCATGCACAATATGTTTACACTTATCGTGTGACATACACACATGTGTTACAGGAATGCTGAACTGTCACACACGACATTTCTGCTGTTGAATGTTTCTGTTGACATATCACAAAACATGGAATCAAACAACACAAATAAAATAAACAATGAGTTAAACCTATGAGGCGTGTTGGAGTTAACGTAAACTTTTCTAAACATCAAGAGAGGGAACGACTTTTGATACTCCTCTCGTGAATATAAGCTAGCTAGTAAATAGCGTTTGTTGTTAGCCAATATAGAATATAACCGCCATTTTTAGTCGCCATCTTGAAAAAAGACCGATACGAATGTCCGACAGGATCAAAAGTAGCATATTTAAAATAGCAGCATGTAAAATCTTAATTATGAAGACAATGTTATCTCTCTATCTGGTTTATTTCTCAAGATGTGAAGACATTTTGCTTTTAAAGCCGCCATCTTTAAATATGGCTGACACTGATATTGAAGAAGGTCATACGTAACATATTTGAAGTAGGTACTTTGAAAAACTTACATTCTGGCACAAATGTAGCGGTTCTAACTGAAGCATTTGTAAACGTGTGGACAAAATTCGTTTTAGCGGTCATCATTGTTTTATAAAATGGCGGATACGAAGGTCGACAAAGGTCAAATACACATTATTTGTATACAATGGAATCGGCCGTCCACATACCTATATTTTGATCATAAAATTACCTCTCTAGGTCGCGTAGGTCATGAGATATAGGGTTATTAGTCTTGGCGGCCGCCATCTTTAAAAATGGCGGATGTTAATGTCGGAGAAGGTCAAAAGTAATATATATGAAATCGCTGAACCAGAACATCTACGTTTCAATACCAAAAGGACTGATTTATTTGACGTAGTTACTAAGATATGAAAAAATAGATTTACGGCGGCCATCTTGGAAAATGGCCACCAATGCCTTTCCGGGCGAAATTTGAGATGGCCCTATATCCAGATATTTTTGTAATTATGTACTCTACGTGTGAGCCAAATTTCATGCTTTTATCATAAAACGTACAATTCGGTCATATTTTGTCTCTTAGCGGCTCCACTTGTAGTAAAGCGACAGAGATGTTAGAACGAGAAAACGACCGCTTCAATTTCGGCGTGGATTTAGCTTTCTAGAGGTAGTAATATAATTTGGTTGTGAAATACGTTCACGTCATAATGCTCTGAACTTTGGGCTGTATATATGGCAATTACGTATGCACAGGAACATATGGGTCCTGTCGCGCTGTATAGCTCCTTTTACCAACCATACCATGTTGACTTACTACAAATATAACATATTATGCGAGATAAATCTGTACTACCATATTACGCTGAAAACACCGATTATCGTCCGATCACTACAGACAAGGAAATCGAGCCCAGTTAGTACTTCAATATGTGTGACCGCCTGGGAATATCATACACTTGCCATAGGATAGGATGCCGCTACCAAGGCAGGTAGGACAATGGCTTTATTATTGCCTGCTTACCTTTCTTTTCTTTTTGTTTTCACACTGAAGAATCAGAATCGCTGCCTGTGACGACGAAGCGTTGACGCTGCAGGGCACGACAGACGAGGACACGGGTATAATGTATGTTATATATTATCAACATTCGAAAAAGGCGTGGTACGTTATGTTGTGCGGAGTAAAAAAAAACCTGCGCTGAAAGGGCAAGTGTAGTCAGACACATGAACGCAGGAAATGTCTTGGCCATAATGAAATAACACACTCGCCAAATGGAGTGAGGACTGACTGTCCAAACGAACCTCCTTGCATAGATTCATCTCAGAACCAACTGGTTTCGAGCTCCCCTGTAATGCTTGGATGAAGCTGAATTGCCTGTGAGTTGGACTGTGAGTTGGACTGTGAGTTGGATGTTTCAACGCAAGCATGCACAGTTGGGGTCTACGTGAATAATGCAACATGTCGCGTTGTCACGCCGATTGAGTTTCATACCAACAAGTTTCTGAAGTAAACGCGATCACCAGAACAATGTGTAAAACAAGTACTCTTGATCTGCTGTCCTGTGATCACATAAAACAGAAGTTATTTGGACTTGCGATCGCTGCTACGTTTACAGCTAATGTGTGCTTGATAGAATGAGTAATGCCCATTGAACTGGAGCGAGCGCTTGTGCATCCGCTTCTGAAGATACTATCGCTTTGCAGGGATACGTTAAGAAACTGTAACTGCATAAAGAAGGCATACAAATGAAGCTTTTGATGCTGGTTATTTGCCTAAAGTTGCTGAAGAATCATCAGTATACTAGTGTTAAGCCATCAGGTATTACACCATGTGTGGTATGGTTATCACCTATGTGGCTGCACAGTACATGCTCTGTATATATTGCGGATTACCTATGCCGTGTATTGCCGTAGTGTAGTACCGACCGCTTCCAAACCTTCGACGGCTTCGTCGTCCACTGACCCACTGTAAAGCGGCCCGCACGCCGACAAGCCTCCTTACGACGCGCTCACTACGCGCTTGCGACGCGTTTTCGATGCGTCTTGACTGCGTCTTTAGCGAATCTTGAGGTCGAGCCTTGAGCGAGTCGTGAGCGAGTCGTGAGCGAGTCTTTAGTTGATTTGCCCGCACACCGCGAAGACTCACGACGCACTAAAGACGAGACGATTCGCGCGCTCATGTGGCCAACGTGGAAAGCAAAATGGCAGATAATAAGAAAAAGAGAGCAATTCGTCTGCTACTGCTTGCTTTAGTAGAAGACGACGAAGACGAATTCCAGGCTGATAGACGGTTCTGGGTGCGCCCATTCATAGCTAGAAGATTTGCAATGGACGCGTATCAAAATCTTGTTAGAGAATTGCAGGTATGTAGCTTAACCGTTGCAAGTTGTTTTGCTTCTTGTTGGTAGATTACCGTATAGACAATAGTTCGCGTTGCAATACTTCCATACTATAACCACTGCGTTTTCCTATACCGAAATTATACTGTGCTCTAATTTATGTTATTATTTAGTTGAATATACTATTTATTTTCAGCTCTCCGATCCTGCGTATTATGCGAATTTATTTCGCATGGACTTCAATACCTGTGAGTATATTCTTGGTATTGTCGAACAACACATCCGAATAAATAACACAAATTATCGACATATGAACCACAATTATGGCCATTATGTTGAAAACAAGATATTTTATACACTTTATTCTTGGTAACATTTGGCAAACATTGAAACAAAATATTTTAACCTGTTTTATAGTTATGTATACTGTGTGATCTCCAACTATTTCATCATAAGACACGAACAATCTACACATCTTAGATATACGGCCCACGAATTTTGGCGTCTTCGACGAAATTTGAATTTTTCCAGTAAATGTTCGTAAGTACTTCATTCAAAATAACGTTTTGCTAAATGCTTGGAGTAACTGTAAATAATATATGTTACAGATGTAGCTTGTAAATATCGTTTCACAGTAAAATTTGACAAGACGTTAGAAAAAAGGGCCAAAACACCCCTAGTCCCATGATTATTGTAACACCAGTATGATACCGGCGTCTTATAATTTCAGGTTAGGAAGATTTATTGTAAATGTTACACATACGCTACCAGTCATATTTAATTCCTCCGCAATCTCCCGAAATGCCCTTTCTTTTAAAACATTACTCAGATAGTGCTTATCAGCTACGTCATATAATAGCGGGAATTTTTGCCAAGATATTATTAAGCGAGCCTCAACTTCTTCTGACCAAGTATCGACCATATTCAGCTTTGTACGAAGTATCACGTGACTCCAGGCTCGCTCCTCATTGGCAAATGCGATCGAGACGAGGTCAAGACGACGTCAAAACACCTCAAGACGCTTCCGAAAAATCAAACATGTTTATTCCTCAAGACTCGCTTGCGACGCCCTCACGACGCGCTCACGACGCGCTCGCAACACGTTGCGACGGTCTTGAGGAGCCCGCACACGCGGTGTGCGGGCTACTTAACTAATTCGGACCGAGCCAGCGTCCCTCGAAGAAAAGTACACCACCCGACAGATTGCTGGATCACAAGCAACAAAACAAACTATTAAAAAACGTATATAAGCATACGAACATGACCCGTACACAGTTACGCAAAAACTTGGAAGTCAGGTCGTGATCAATTCACATTATTGTGTGCAGTACAAGAAAAACTGTGCGCATGTGATGAAATATGTCACGCCAGATGATGAAACAGAAAATGACAATGAGTCACACTCTATTTCGGCTTAAAGTATTGAGTCATCAGTGAGCCAAGATGATCAACCCAAAACTGATGATTATGCCAAACCGAACATCAGTGCTCGTAGGCAACCCCGTGAAAGAAGACTGCCTTTTAAAAAATAACGATGTAAGTAGTGGACTCCGGGATTATGATATTGGTTGTGCTTATAATTTGATTGTTACAGGGATGGACAAGTAACACGTATCTCTATTTTATTTCGTTTGACAATTCGAATCCAGATCACGTAAGCATAATTACACAAGAACTGTTGAACAAACGGACGTTTAATGTGAAAGCTTGTTCAGAAAACGGGTTTCCAGTTTGCATAAGAGAGGGGTGTGGTGTAAACAGTTAACGACCGCTCCCTATTGGTGTAATCAGGGCTGAAATAGTGTTAAAACATGTGGTGATTGTTTGTTTAAATACGAATGAGAAAGTGTCAAGATACATTATTGTGTGCAGATACATTGAACAATTTATTACATTAATTTCGGGCATCTGGAACATTGCCTGTGATTAGAAAGTGTTTAAAGACATATCTTTTTATTAGACATTTTAATGAATTCAAATTGTTGGGAAATGATGGATACTGCTTTAGAATTTCTTTTTAGTGTTATACACGTTTTAATCAGTGTTTATGTTTTAGACTAATATATAGATAATTTACATACACAGATTTAGTAAATGGTTTAATTTTATATTAATTTATATAATTTACAGAGATTGAGCTATACATCTTTAAAAGTGTTTAATTTATTTCAAATTGATTTATATGATTTATATAATTTACATACAAAGGTTTACTAGTGTACATCTTAAACCAAAATTTGATTTGATTTATATTAATTTATATAATTTACATTTATTAATACATTTATTAATGTTTTGTACAGCGCATTGATCCGCCATGCGCGAATTAGCGCTATAAAACACAGTTTTATTACTATTATTATTATTACTATTATTATTATTACTACTGTATTTACATAAGAGGGTTTGTGTCCGTGATCACGATCGTCGAGGCTCAGTTGGTTTACTCGCGTTGGACACCGTGCGCAGAGTAAATTATCATAGACCTAATACTACATTTGGAGTACGCGTACAACACGAGTAGATGAACCGAAGCCGGCCGATGACTTAATAATTGCTATGTCTTTTTACTTGAATGTTGTTTCGCTTACAACAGTTGTGCATCGTGTCTAGCAGTGCATTGATGCCATGCAACAACAGATTACGTTCAACTACTTGTTGATGAACGATGCCAAAACCGAGGTGCTACTATTGTATTCTGGGGTCTTACGCATTGGACAGAGACAAACAATAGTTTGAGATAATATTACTGTCCGAGCCAATAAACGTCGGGATGTTAGTATGCATGAAGCGGACACCAGAGCATTACACGATTGTCCCGATGGTTGATGCATAGCTAATTTTAGGGGATTGTCTTACAAAGTGCGCGGTCGGGGCCCATGCTTGACCTCACAAAACTATTTTCAACCGAGTACTTGTCGCATGCTTTCCCAAAACAAAATAAAGCATAAATATATCAGTACAGAGAGAGCTTTCCTCGAAGACTTTAAAAAAACGTAGCGATTTGGAAAACTTGACATTACTGGAAGAAATTGAAAAAGAAAATCTCTTGCTGACATAAAGTCCGCCGTTACTGACCGGCAGCGGATATGTTCATCGACAAGAGGTGGACGCCTCTTCCCGAGGTTCCTTACGAAGAACTTATAAGAAAGATCATTGACGTGTTCAAGTGCAGTTAAACGAATCATTTACATTCAAAAATGATCGTTCAAAATTACTTTACCCTCGGCAAAACCTATGCTTATCGATCGAATCAGACCAACACTCCACCATTTGAAAGTCGGATTTTTCGAAACGATATACGCCACTTCCGGTTGCTCCGTTGTTTCTGGTTTGGTCGAATTAACGTTTCGAGAGAAGGCTTATAGGCGGGTCCTGCCAGTTATTCAACCGACCGATAACTGCAATTCTACCTAACGTCTCCGCACACCCATGGTTATTAGTCATAATCGGTGTCCTTGTTAAAATAGCATAAGCAATTACTACAATGCAATACGCAAGTTAGTAAATCACTTTAAATTAATTGAACATGTTGCTTTCCATCACTATCGTTCATGTATGTCGTTGAGTATGATCATTACCTTGGCTCCTGGGTCTGCATAACATCAAGACTAAGAATGCTATAGCATGGATAGGACTCAACCAATTAAAACTAATATGGAAGTCTACACTCTCACGCTAAAACACACAGCGACTACAGTAGAGTCTGTACTCCGACATGGTTGAGAAACTTGGACAATGACAAAAAAAGATAAACAATAATACGGATGTTGCACAAAATGGTTCGTGTCGCTTTTAGTGTTAATTGACAACAACATCTGACCAACAGAGAACTGTGTAGAGTCACCGAAAAGATAAGAAGAAGACTGAGATTTGCTGGACATTGCTACAGACATAAAGATGAAATGGCATCCAATATGATCTTGTGGTAACCGGCTCATGGAACGGCCGAGAGAAGAAGACCAGCAGCAACTTACGTATGGCTGAACGAAAGGAAGCGATGGTCCTTGAGGTGGAAGACTTAAAGTAGGCAATGGTAGACGAGAGACCTGGAAAACAATAGTTAAAGTCACTACTGTTTGAGCCCAATGGCCGACATGTGTGAGTGAGTCATGGTTATTGTGAAAAACAGCACGAAGGACTAGAACATGAAACAAACAATCTTAAACAATTTCACCACAATATACATATATCCGACGTGCATTGTGGTTCAAGAGAAAAAGAAATGCCGCGTTGTTACTTCAGTTCACATCAACACCAGATGAAGATGGCGTAGCAAGTGCCAACCTGTGGGTAGAAGTCATGTTTCCCAGACGTCCCGCCAAAAATGATAAGATTGGCCAGGAGAATTACTGAAACAAATGAGGCCTTACAAATGGTTACGAATGCTTGCGAATTTCTTACGAATCCTTGCGAATTTGTTACGAAGCTTACGATTACTTAACAATCAATTTGCCGAATTTCTTGTGAATCCTTTGCGAATATTAAGAATACTTACGAATGCCATTGCGAATTTTGCGAATGCTTGCGAACGCCTTACGAATGAAAAGACTACACAACGCATGCGCGGCGAAACCCCTTGCCAATGTTTCGCTGTGTCACTTGTATTCGCAAGGCTATCTTGAATAGTCAAGATTGTTTTATTCGTCCTTCATCATGCGCAGGGCTGGCAGAAGGGGCGGTGGCGGCAGAGGCAGGGCCAGGGGCAAGTCTGACGACAAAGACTCTGCTTCCGATGGTGCGGCATCCAGTGATGACCAGACCAAGAAGGCTGCGGCATCCAATGACCCCAAGAGAGCCAAGACGACCAGTGAGAAGAAGGCCAAGGTCAAGTCCAAGAAGCCCAGGCCAGAGAAGGCAGACTCTGAGCGGGACGAGATGTCAGTGAGTCAGGCCCCACTCGCTGTCCCACTCCTCCTCCACGCTCTGCGACTCCACCTCCTCCTTCAAAGGTCAAGAAGTCCACAGCCAAGAAGCCCGACAGGCGCAGTGCCAAGCTGCCTGAGGCCCAGCAAGATATCATGTTTGAATGGTTGGAACAGACTCCTGCCATCTACGACACCAACCATGATGACTACAAGTGGCGCATCCAGCTGTTTGGGGAGCAGGCAATGAGGATGGACGATGGTCTTGATGGTACTACCCTTCAGCTGTGGTTCAAGTCCTGCCGAACCGTCATCACTAAATGCAAGACGAGGAAGTCTGATACCAACTGGAGCCCCCTCACCCGTGGTACCCCCAACGAGAAGAGGCTGTGGACTAAGGCAACGTGCTTGCCGTCAAGGGCACCGCAAGCGTCTGGCACATTCCAGCATCTCTGGAACTCTTCAGCGATGGCTTTCCACTCATCTTTAGTCATAGGTGCCGGAACAGCTCCATCAAGGAACTCATCAATGATAGATTGGCACACCTCTGCCCAAAACAGGCTGATTCTGTTGTCTCCGACACGGAAGCTGTACCCAGGTCAACATATGAGTTCCCAGTTGCCAAATGGCGCAGCGTCACGGCTAAATTCAGGCCAGGTTATATGGCATCACAGTACGTGGTGTTCTGATTGGTGATGCGCAGCCTGAGGCGGTCCAACAGCTCATCAAACAAGGCCGGCTCCAATCTGGGGAAATTTTTGAACCTGTCCGCGTCTCTCTGCCGAAGACTCTCCATCAGGTTGTAGTAATGCGAGTGCAGCTACCTCTCTCCGTGTGACAGCCAGTCCCTCACCCAACATGACCTTTGCCTTGTTTGTCTGCGTCTTATACGTTAGGTCTGATACTGCTGCCTTCTTTCTTGTTCTTTTTGCTGCAGAGCAACAGCAGCAACTTGTGTGACAACAGTATGGTGAGAAACCAGCAATGCCAGTGTTGCCACTTGTCTCGGCCATGGCTGAACTAGAAATGTATATAGGCCAAGGGAAGATGGGGTCTTTTATACCATTTTGGTTACCCTAGCGGCCTCAACTGCGGCGAATGTGCAATATTCGCATTCAAATCGCCAGGAATTATCAAAGCATTTGCAAGACAATCTTAAAGGGGGACTGAAGCGGCCGAACAACCACAGCCCAAACATAAGAACATATAATTTACAGCACTAGTGACCATAATTTGACAAGCCCAGTGTCACGGTATATTTTTAATAAATTTTCAAAGTGAGCTACTTTCGACACAGGGCGCCGCCATTCCGCCTGGCCATATTGCTGGTTGTACTCGGGTTTGTTTACAATCACCGGAAGCACGTGTCGACAGGCGGCGCAGCATAGCTCTCGCAAAAACGGACGAAACGCACTCAAACCAAATATAATTAAACACATTAATGCACTGTATGCCTAATAGATATACCATAATTGTTAGTAAGCATTATTTAACATACTTCCACAAAGGATTCCTGTAGAAAAAGCAGGTTTGAGATGATGAAGTTTGCGTGTCCGCCTGCGGCGAGTTCAGCGGAGTCGGCGGTGGTCACTTTCGAACGCCGATTGTAAGCCTAATTTCGAATGTGACGAGCACAACGAGGCGCTGAACCTCAAAACATAAGCTTCGACCAGAGCTACAGGTCCGTGTTTGATTGATTGGCTTGCATATAAGTACGCAGCGACGAAGTAAAGTTCGTCGAACTCGACAGGAAAACCGGACATGATTTCCTTATTTGGAATGTGATTCGGCGCGTAGGAAGTGACAAGCCGGCGACTCGGCACTCACGAGTTCCGTCATGTATCGTTACGACTACAATTTAATCCCACAGTTGTATTTCACTGTCTGCATAATACACGAATGTGACCTAAGAAAAGTTTAAATGTAGTAAGAAATGTGAATGTAATAAAATAAATCTATGTGTAGATACAAGTATTTAATTTGAAATAAAAATGTTTAAAATCCACTGAATTTGTTTAGGTCAACACTGACAACAGATCGCCAGATCTAGCGGTGCGTTGGTTGCTAGAACCAGCTCGAGTTTCTAGGTACAAGTAAAAAAATGTTTTTGACATAGACAGTGGTGGAATAATTTTCTTCAAGATAGTGACATAAAAAGAAATGCCAGCTACGACCGTATCAGGCGTATGACGTGTTTGTTAGCGTCGTCATATGCTAATTACTTAAATTAGGGTGACTCGCTAATTAGTCAACAACTGTTGAACAGTCACGAATCACAGACACAGATATATAACAGGCATTATTTATAATGAATTAACAGAAACAGCAAAATACTAATTTATGTTATTATTTAAATTAGACTGTTAACTGCATTCAATAAAACACTAGTGTGTATAAAAAATATTTGACCCCATAAATCAACTGATTAAAATCACTAAAGAATTTTTTTTTATTAATTGCTGATTTATAAAGGTAAGATCTTAAAGAGCGTAGTAACCAATCCTCAGGATTGCTGAAAGCGCTTTACACTTTATTTCCTTGACAGACCTGTTCAATCATATACCATCTCAACTTCTCTGGGAAGCATCCAGCAATATGCTACAATTAATTCGCAAAAGCTACTCATACACATATCCACCACTGTCTATAGCCATGCAGGTACTCATTTATACAGCTGAGTGAACTGGAAAAATGTAGAGTGAAAAAAAATCCTCAAGCTTTTAACATCACAGCAAAGAATTGCAGACATAGCTGTTGACTTATGAATACTGTCTGTTGATCACTAGTTTGCGTACAATTTAATCTTGGCCATTACACGAGGACACTGTTTTTGACATTATGCAAGCTGAGGATGTACTGTTTATATGCATTATATCATCAAAGCAAGATACCAGAACGACAAGTAGGAAACGGTGAGCGGCAGCCATGCAGGTCAGTAAAATATTATTATCATTATGATTATGGTATCATTGTATTTGTTTCTGGTAACATATGTACATGTGTGCATCGCACAACTTTCTATAAAATAATTAGTATAACAACAATAAAACATGCTACAGAATCAATCACACTTAACATAGTGTCACTATTAAGTATGTTAATGTGTCTATCCAATGACACTACCCATCATAACCCAAGTCAGTTGGCAATATTACCTGGGAACACATTTAATATTTTAATTCATAAAATATCCGTAGAATATTTTATAATTTCATGTATGCACATTCTGTTATTGCTGTAGAATGCATGACTGTGGTCAAAATACACAAAACACATGGAACTTATTTCAATTTTTTTTAAGCAACTGTTTTGACATACATAATAAGTCACTACCCTCCAGGGGTAGTATCCGATATTTAAACACTGACAGATTAATACATTTCTAAATAATCTAAGACAACAGTTTTGTTTATCGCCCAAAACATTATGCACCCAAATGTGGATCTCACCTTTAAGAATCTGCAGTTTTGCTTTCCAAGTGATAAACAAGCACACATTTTTTAGGTGGGGATCTGAATAGTCTCCTGACAGCAGGTAGTAAGATCACTGATCCCATGACTAAAATTAATAGTTACATGGGTGAAAAAACATTTGGAACCTTACATTAGCCCATAGCCTCCATTGTTACTGGAAAGGGTTGCAAACATCATGATCAAAGTACAACAGAGGACTGCTGTTACTAATTGCCATTAATAGCCTAGTGCAAATTAGGCAATAAAATCACAATCTTACCAGTGTCCTGTGTTTCCCAGCAAGAGTGAAAAGACTACCCATACCCAATACAAACATCACTGCCTGGACAAAGCCCCACTATCTCTCTAGTGCACTTGCATTTCTTACCAGTTCACAGTCATGTGCTAGAGCATGATGAAAAGACAAACAAGTGCAACAGAGGTCAGCTTTAAATTGAGTGTTTAAATGAAACTTCAAAATGTTTGGGGTTCATGGCTGTTGTAGAATGATTATCGACTAACACGACTAGTATATTGAATCTGAAATGAATAGTATTATTGCGTATAACAAAATAAGACTAAAATAAGAATATAAAGTACGAAAATTATATTTTGATAAGGCATGTATTTTGCTTTCAATAGTACCGCAGACATCAGCATTGTTCAGTTAGTTGCAGTTTGTGCAGTTACTGTTTGATAACTGTAAGGTGTCCATAATCACTTCCCAAAATTATTTATTAGGAAAATGGCTAAGAAGTCTATTTAGAAAACCTTATACATTGCAATAAAAAAAACTTACATATCTCGAAAAAGACTCGGTTGGACAAAACCCCACCCACAAATGAAACTTACGTATAAAACCCAATGTAAACAAATTTAGTCTTAAATTGACATTTGTACTTTTTGAAAATACAAGTATGACTTTGACTATGGCCAAGTAGTTGTCTCTGATTGGACCAAGGAGGACACTGATTGCACGTAACTAACTTAAACATTTTATTTTCTTATATGTGCAAGTAGGCTTGTATAATTGGCTTACCATTAATTTATGTGTTGCTTATGTAGGAGTGGGTTTGCTTGTTTGTAATGATGTCTGAATGACTCGGGATACACACATATTAAAATATGCCAGGAAGGTTAGTCATAATATAATGGAATCTACACAGAATGCACCATTGAAAAGGTAATGTTCTATTTATTGCATGAATGTTCCCTGATTGAAACACAACACCTTGCTCAGCCCACTGTCTACTAGTTTCATTGAGACAAGAGCTGACCAATGAACTTGGCTAGCAGCAGCAGACAAGCCAGAAAGCAGATACCTAATACATCAAACTGATCTGGGGGTCATTTCAAGGGACCTTCTCAAAAACCAAATCACCAGCATTACTTTGTGTCTTGAGGCCCATAGAATGATGTAATAAAATACAGATTTTTTGTGTATATCAGCACCACCACATGCAACAACCATGCAAAAGTAGATTTGTTTAACAATTGTGGAAAAATAGTCTGGGGGACCATGGAGGACCATATGGGGCCTGCAAAATAATTCAATCAAATTTAGATTTCTCATGCATAGTTACAATATCCACAGATCTATGCATCTACACAAAATTAGATCCTGAACACTTTCCGAAATGCTAATTATAAGTTGATTTAATCAGTTTTAATTTTTATGATGTATAGGTACTGCAATGAGAAAACAAAAGATGTCAAAACATTGTTATTTATATGTATATCACAGAAGATACATACTCTCATACATATGTATCATTCTTTCAGATGAAGGATTCACAAATACTGAACACAACTTTCAAAGGATCCAGTGCACCAGATGATATTGTCCCTCATGGCAGTACGGGTGTCACATTGCAACGCCATTAACTCGTAGTGTCAAACTCAAACAGAGCCAGTGATCATGTCGCCAATGCGATACTTTATCGATGCAGCAATTATTACAGATAATATTGTTGTTCCATTGAATATTCATCATGACCATGGGTATGCGAAGTTGTCGTCGCAGTCCTGCATGCCTTCTTCGACTGACCATGGCAGTCATGTCAATGTGGATGACACCTTGGATGTCCCAGTCTCACTGTCGCCATCTTCAGATCATTCTGTCTGGAACAGACAGATGGAAAACACTGAAAAGAGTTATGCAGAATATGTGTTAGCGGATGACAGCAATATCACTGATGATGACTGAAGCAGTTCTGCCACTAATGAGAAAAAATGTATTTCTCTTTTCTGCACCTGCAAAACACCCTGGTTGTTATAACATGCCTGCTGCCTGCATGGAAGCATCCCATTGAACATGTGCAGTGATGATATGCAGCTAACCGATACATTCTGACATTTGATTTATAGTAAACAATCATTATCTTATAATTACACCATGTATTAGTAATTGGCAAAACTGTGTAATTTATCAATATCACATCACAAAGTCAGCGCATTGGTTGATTTGTTTGTGAAATACTTTAATAAAATTATCACAGTATTTTACAAACAAATGATTTGTATGTAAAATTGTTACAGCATTTTGCAAACACATGAATTTATGATTCATTGTCATGATGTGGTCTTGATAACATACACACACGCACATATACAATACATAGTACACAATACATTAAAACTCCACTTCAATATTCCCATGTGAATTGCACAATGTCCTTATTACACATATATTTATTATTCAGACTATTATAAATTGCATGGCAGCATGCATATGTAAATAACATTATTTACATAAATTAAACAAATTGTATTAGCATTTTAAATTAATTAATTATATTAAAAGGATGCACACATCATATAACATCTTGTCAGAAATAAAAAGTAAGTTTGTAATAGATTTACGTTACGAATTCGAAGATAGAATGACTTTATTATTTAAATTATACATATGTCATTGACATTGTGTGGCCATACAAGTATAATTGTTTTGTTTAGGTTTGAAGTGCTAAATTACTTTTCGATACCTGTTGAACTACGTATTACTTACCTACTACCCCGAGGGTAGCTATTGGTCGAACGAACGAGTCTGCACGCAAATCGCACTTAGACAACAGACCGATACTCCCAACATTGTCACTGACAGCTGTCGTGCCACTCGATCGTGGTCAGTCATGGTTCATGCAGGCATCTGTCAGCCCGGTCTGGCTCGGTCGTCAGCTATCTCCAGACAACATACAACGATGTGCGTCGACATCGGGACGCAGTATCCACACAAACACCATGCAACATTCACATTGTTTTATAGCACGTTGATCCCAAAATCAAAGATGACCATAAACATGCCACATCACATGGCGATCTTCTCTCGCCATCTCACACCTCGGCTCGCACGCTGGGTGAAGCAAAAATGGCTTTACGTGTGTCACTTGTGCAACAGATGCTTCTCTCACTTGTGCTACAAATTATTCCTCTGTCGGATCCATTTTCTATTGTGATTTATCCAAAACCACTAACAACTAGCGCCTCTTGACTCTTCTAAGGCTAAGTCTAACGCAAAACACTTCCGATATCTGTGTAAACAAAATAAGAAATAGTCCCGATAGACCTTCCGGTCGTAAGCCCCGCCCCTTGAAGGCTGTCAACACAGAGAGCGTAAAAATGAAAATGTTTCATTGGTTCAAAATCGTCGGTATTTAATTTCACCTTTTTATTTCGAATGCAAATAAATATTATTTGTGGATACATAGGACACCTATCGTGTACAATAAGGCACCATATTTTTGTTTTTGCGTAGAAATGTCTAATTATGAAGAAAACCGGAAAAAACCAAAATTTTACATGGGCTAGATAGGAGGTAATCAAACCACTCGGCTTGGAATAAAGATGGCGCTACGCAGTGTTCTATGACGACGATTTAGGCATTGAAAAATATTTTTTTTCCAGTTTGTCTGATAAGTGAATGTGCTTCTGCCACCATTAATGTATACTTATATAGTGTACATTTAGGTATATGGAATGTTACAGCTGTGTTTCACTTCCCCTTTAACTTGTGCATGTCATTCTCAAGCATTTGCAACTACTCGCAAGTGTTGGCAAGCCGTTCGCATGCATTCCCAATGCATTCTCAAGAAAATGGTACAAAAATCGTAACCGATTTGCTTTACTCGTAATGGATTCGCAAGCATTCGCAACGTTTTGTTTGCATTCGTATGGAAGAATGATTGCAAATCCTTACAAATGTCTTACGATCACTCCAAATG
This sequence comes from Oasisia sp. SBJ-2009, assembly GCA_964017155.1. Taxonomy (NCBI): domain Eukaryota; kingdom Metazoa; phylum Annelida; class Polychaeta; order Sabellida; family Siboglinidae; genus Oasisia; species Oasisia sp. SBJ-2009. Next base: position 10,141,982 of record OZ024863.1, read on the forward strand.
CCTTGCCATCAATAAGACTGTCTTGTGATTGCTTACGAAAATGTTGCGAAAACAATAAGAATATGCTTTCCTAGCGAATTTTAGGAGCATGTTCCTAATATTCGCAACACCCCATGAACGACCGCGAATGCTTACGAACACTTACGAATGTCTGGCGATCACTTTGTGATCATTGCGAATTGGTGGCGAGCAGTATGTCAGGGTCTTATCGTTCGGCACTTGGCGCGGTGGAATTCCACCGGTCAAGTGGCGCCCTCTGGCGGATAAGCCGTGTACTAGTGTCGGACAATTCACGGAACTAATACTGTCCAAATTCGTGTCTTATTTTTTTAAATTACGTCAAAATGGCGTTAGGGGTTATGTAGCGTCCCCTCGCGGATAGATGACGAATTATAAACTTGGTGAAAGAACAGGTGGAGTCATCTGCCGGATACGTATTCGGCTAATCGATCACGTGACTTAATATTGTACTCTATGACTCCGCTTTTTTTTCCATCCAACTCGATACAATGTTGCAATAAAACGGTGCACTTATACCAGAAATTACATTCTTGTAACAATTTATCGTTGTGTAATCGTGCGTGTTTGTCGAGTTGTGATTGGTTGTAACGATTCGAGCCGCCCACGTGACCCAAGCGCCCACTTATAAACGTATATAACCAAACCGGTTTCGAGGATTGTCATTCATTATCCTGCATCGATATGGCAAACGCCATGTTAACCGATCCTAGATATTATGAGCAAAAAATGACAGTGTCGGGGAGACACCACATAGCAGGAAGTGTGGTAAGTATTTGTCAATGGTACATTGCGATTAAAATTGTTCGTGTTAACAAGTTTTGAAAACGCGAATACGTATAATATTATTGTAAATTATATTAGTAAAAATCTCATTCATTCGTTCGTTCTTGTAGTCCACGTCATTGATCACAGGAGTGAATTGCCCCCACTGTAAAAAACGGTTTCGAAAACACAACAAGACCTTCATACTTCACACCACCCGATGCAGCGATCGCAAAAATAAAAACGCGCACGACCCATCACACACCGTCGTGGTGAGTTAAACGTTGTAATAATATATTCTGGTATGTTTGCTTTAAAAATCCCTAATCACATTTTAATTGACATGCACTTTAACGAGGTTGTTGAGAAAGTTAACTCCACTGCAGTCATTAGAGACTGGTTCACCCTTTTACTCCAGGTATATGTTAGACAATCCCACGTGCCACCCCAACAGTTGAATTATATCAAGAGTTGGTTGAAGGAGGGTCCTTCAGAGCGATGGTGAAATAATGTTAAATGTATGGTACTTGCCGCGTTAGAAAATTACTTGTAAATACATGTGTTGTGCAAAGTGACTACTAAATAATGTTTAACGTTACTGCTTTGACAATCACCTGTAAATACAATACCTTATTGCATCATTGTGTTCTCTCTCTCTCTCTCTCTCTCTCTCTCTCTCTCTGCCTGCCTGCCTGCCTGCCTGCCTGCCTGCCTGCCTGCCTGCCTGCCTGCCTGCCTGCCTGCCTGCCTGCCTGCCTGCCTGCCTGCCTGCCTGCCTGCCTGCCTGCCTGCCTGCCTGCCTTTTGTCTCATTCATAGCACGTTTTCGCTCACGTCCTCATGCTGCACAAGCAGCGTCTGCGATAGCAGTAGCAGCAGCAAACTACTGACTGGACTGTAAATAAATGCACGTGTTGTGAGAGCGAGGCACACATACTGTTTAATTGGTTAGTTAGTGCATTTTGAAAATAACTTGTAAATACATGTTTTGTGTTCTTATTTAATAACGTGCAAACTTTATTGTACTATTGTGTTCTCTCTCTCTCTCTCTCTCTCTCTCTCTCTCTCTCTCTCTCTCTCTCTCTCTCTCTCTCTCAGTATAAAATTATAGTTCACACGTTGCTACCATGTGCAGAATCTAGGTGACACACACACGCACGCACGCACGCACGCACGCACGCACGCACGCACGCACGCACGCACGCACATACACACACCATGTTTTCACGTAGATAACTTACATATGTCGTTGCGCAACCAATACACGCGAGGCTAGGACAGTTTTATGTGATGTGCAAACCATAACTTCCGTTACAATTACGCCTCCTACCACGTGCATAACACAACTTGTGTAAAATGGTGGGTGACATCAATACCATAACACAATTTCTTGCAAAATTTCACCTTCAGTAATAGTGATAACGTTACAAACTAGTGCCATTTAAAGTTTACACGCAATAACCCTGCCAACTGTTTTATTTTACTGAGCCAGTGTGCTCACCTCGTTCCATTTCGTAACGTTTCACCTTTTCATCGCGTTACACAAATAATTAGGTTTCTTCTTTTGGTCAAGTGCCGCCGTTGCGTCAGTGACCCACCCACGAATTGCAATCGTCCTCGCTCTCTTCTTCTATTATATCGGATTCCTACGAATCATTGGCATCACTTAATTCACTTTGCAACAAATAATCGTTTAGGAAACGATCTTAGCTAGGCTAAAACCGCGCTGGCATCAGTGAATGACAGCTCCCTGAACTCGGGACGACGCTCAATATTTCGATTCAACAGCCGAGCTAATTCAAGTTCATTTGTACAACCAGTTGTCAACGATATACTTATTCAATAGCAATCCACATAAAAGCGTGCACTCTTAACATACTGCTATAAAACAACAAATCAATGACAATTCCACCACGTAAACAATCCAAACAAACGGACCTTCACAGACGACAAACGGAACGGAAATGGCTATAGTCCAATAGCCAACGCGTATCGGGTCACGTGGTAGCAACATGCCGCTTTGAATAAAAATGTTAGGTGATTCTGGTTGGTTAGTTTTGCATTTTACCATTAAACTTGTTCTATATTCGGAGAGCTCATAATCTTAGCTTTCTGACGATGTACGGAAATATGGCGATCGACCGAGGGAGAATTCAGATATGGGCACTTGAAAAATTCAAATGTCATGCGTTTGTTTTCATCACAATCAAACATATTTCTAGAAAACAAATTCTATGTCGTAAGAAAAACTACCAAGGTTATCGTTGCTCGAAAGCGCCATAGTTTTCACATAGAGAGTTACAAAAGTACCAAGACGACTTGAAAAAAATACACCAAAGAGCCAAAGTTAACGCGGTGAAACGTTAGAATGTTTAAAATGTTCTACAACTTACAATGCCAACTTAATAAATTGTGAAAACATGCTTCTCTATCTCGTTGAGGTGATAAAGTCTTAGGAAATTACCTTGCTGACTTACTAAAACTTGGTAGAATACGACAATGTTAAAATGATGTCAGACCGAAACGGAAGAATAGTGAGAGTTTACTACATTCATATAGTAAAATATCAAAATGTTATACGTTTTCCGAGTAACAATTACTAAGTTACCACGCTAATTTGGTAACAATTGTAAAAACGTTGCTCTTTTCATCTCGTTCAGGCGGTAAATGTGTATGAAATCACCATATTGACTTAGTAAATTACGAATAGCTAAAAAGGTCACCGGTTCGAAACACTCAAATATTCAGAATTGACAATAATGTACAACGGTAACTAAGTTAAATATATGAAACCGCCACCTGTATAAAACGCTATGAAACGGAGAAGCGTTACGAAATGCCACGTAGTTATTACACTGACTAAATCAAATAAGAAAACTTGGCAAGGCTTTCGCCTCTAAACTCTAAATGTTACGTTATGACTATGGTCGAAGGCGTAATTTTGCAAGAAATTGCGTTATGGTCGTGATCTGGCCCGCTATTTTTGCGAAGTTTTGTTTTGCACGTGACAGAAAACTGTCATAACCTTGTGCGTATGGATTGCGCAACGACATAAGTAAGTTGCTTACGTGGAGCGCGTCACCTATGTATCCTACATCCTGGATGTTGTCGGAAGACAAATAATCTATCGTTTTGTAACTGGTCTGCCGTCGTGTGGCTTCTGTCATGTATAACACGTATGATGGGTGGTTGGCTGCACAGAAGGAACTATACACAAAGATAAACACAACCTACGCCAGCTGCCCCACCCCACTCAGAAACACCGAGGATACCTCAATCTTTGTATAATTGACTCTGTACCTAGACCTACAGGAACAACATCCAGAAGACAGCTGGCAGCCACGACGCCGACACGACTGGCTATGTTTCTGTTGTTGTTAGTCATGCCAGAGAGGAAGAAGAACATCCAGAGAAACACCTGGCAGCCAAGAAGATGGCGACACGGCCGTTTCTGTTTCTTTTGTAACAGGGGAAGAAGAACAACCCGAAATGACAGCTCGCAGCCATGATGACGACAACACGGTCGGCTCTGTTTCTTTTGTTACAAGTCACGACAGAAAGGAAGACGACCACCCAGAGACGACAGCTCGCAGCTACGATGACTATAATACGACAGAGTCCATTAAAGCGCTGCGCACGACACAGCATTACATTTCAGGCAGGTGTTTCAATGTTTGTCAACACGTAACATACGTGCCTGTATGCGTTTTGATAATAATCCGATGAATAATTTGTAGTTTATTTTCTCTCCATCCATTTCCTCCAATTAATAAATGCAGTTTGCAATTTGGAATTAGTGCATGACATGATATGATTGGTATGGTAATATTTATGTTTCCAGTTCCGGCGATCGCAGTAGAAATCGATTTCATGCATGATTCCCTCTTTCACCTTTGCTATCAGATCGACAACGCAAACAAGGGCATCATAAATGCGCTTCATCAACGGAGGATCCGGAATAATAGACGTCACGGAGTGACTAAGCTAAGTATCTTCTGCTGTCACTATTGCTTGGTTGAATTGTCGTCGTCAAGGGATCTGTCAAGACATGCAGGCTTATGAGGAGGTGAGCCACCAACGAAAGCAATTGTCATTTATTCCGGCCTAACCAAATGACTTTAAGTGACTAATGTATTTAAACTACTCATAAATAAAGCAGTGCTATGCAAAACAATGCTACATCATCATAAATCACTCACTCTCACTCACTCATCTGATCTGTGCGGTCCACGTCTTTTGACCAATGTATGACTATTCTGTTAGACGTCAAGACAAAATATGTTTGTGTTATGGACGAAACCATGCGGAACTACAAACTGAACACTTTGACGAGAATATGTGTCTCTCACCGTTAACAAAAGTCAAAGAATCCGCTACACACATTACAACGTCACACACCTAGATGTTCTGCCTTAGACTGCGTGCGTATTACACGTCGAACCTCAAAGCGACGACGAAGCGTCAACCTCTGCACGTTCTGCGTACTCTAGCGATGTCACAACTTCTACCGACCCTTTCGACCGCAAGACTACTTCCCCGTGTAATGCGAACATTACCATTGACTGTCCTTTTTAACGAAATGGAAGAAATCGCTTGCACGTCATAGTGCATGTGGCGTCACTGATCTTTCAAAACTACGCTACAATGGTTGCGAGATAGACCACACTCGTCAACGCCATCACGACTGTCTCATACGTGATGATATTTCAATTGACATTTACCTTGGCGAGGCTACGGAGTTCATTAATTCCACTGCAATCATCAGAGACTGGCTGACCATTTTTTCACGAGGCAGGTCTTACACAATCCGACGTGGTGCACAAACTGTTGTTTGTTATCAGGAGTTATTTGGAAAAGCATACACTGTGAAATCTCCGGTACTCGCCGCTATGGTGGCTGACCGGTAAAAAATGTTTGTTCTACCTTAATAAAAAAATATGCAAGCCTTATTGCCTGCTTTTCTCTTTTAGTAAAACTACCGTTCTGCACTCTGGTAGCCTTTATCATTTGCTTAAAGTAGTACACGAGATTAGTTCACCCGTTCACCTGCATCGTCGCCGGACCGACAAGGTGTGGTAAAACGACATATGTTGGTGTCTTTACTACGTCACTCTCCAACACATTCTTAAACCTACTGCCCGAAAAGTGCAGAATTGTCACTCGAATAATTTATAACGCCTGGAAAAATGTAAACGCTACAGCGACATGGAACTCAAATTCTGAGAATTAATTTCAAGACCCACATAAGAGCAACTGTGGAGGAAACCCATGAAATGCAATTAACATAACTTTACGGCGTTTTAGGCTTTAGCCATGAACAACTTAATAATTTATTCTTCCATTATATGTGATATGCGATGCGGACTTGGTATTTATCAACGTCATGGACAAACCATGATACCTGAATAAATTTGAGGCAGCCATTGCTTTTTGAAGAGTTAGAAGGTACATACTCAGACAATCTTAATCCTACAGTTGTACACAACACATTTAAATTGTATCCACACAAATGCAGACTAGACAAACATGTATATTTGTTACCATAATAAGGTTTCTGGAATATTGGAGCTAACAGCGCATGGCTTACGGCGGACACAACGTGATGCCATAAGTCCATTGGATCTTCGGCCCAAAGATTTGAAAAGGTAATTACTTATCATTTCACCATTGTTTCGCGAAAAGCCCGGCGTACACTACATAACAAACGTGTTTGTTGTGGGACCTTTTGTTGTATATTTGAACAACAAACGACAAATGTTGGTGGACCGCGCACACTACACAACAATATTCGCTCATATGCGCACACTACCCAACAAAATAAGTTATAGTTACTGCTGCGATCCTAGCATAATTTACTTATACTAAAAATGCACGTCTCTGATGGTGAATTATATAAGCTAAATTAATGTAGCACCAATTTCGAACAAAAGAAAGCGCGCTCTAAATGAACTGGGTATGCTCATTTTACTCCCGGCGTCAACGACGACGATCGAGTTGCTGCTGGGCTAAGCCAGCCACACATTCGCGAGCATGACGAGAACGGGCCTACTAGAACTGTATAGCTGGATTATGTAGCGAAGAATTCGCAAAATTTCACCGGATGGAACAGGTACACATTATGTCTTGAGAAAGATAGGCCCGTTTTGATATAAAATTCAGAAAGATCATCTAGCCTGCAGAAAGATTGACGATCACGATTCAAGACATGATATTATTAAGTATTAATATTTAGTAGTACCAACAATTTATTAGACACAAATAATAGTAACCTAAATGTTAGCAATTGGTAGCTGGAGTTGAAAAGGCAGTCGCTTGCCAGGGCATGCTAGCGGCGTCATAATAACACGGCTGTGCGCTATGGTTATGTTGTGTTGGTGATCATCAGTGTACATTAACAACATCAGTCTGGCCGTTTCAATTTTTGAATCGGCCAGATAGTTATCGCGTTGTACAGGACAATGAAAGACAAACGTTTTAGCAAGTCTTTAGAGCCGCGTACATACGCAACAACAGTTTTAAGTCAGATCTAGAACAGGATTGGCGTCCGTCGTATACAATTATTCTGATGTACCATCTCTCTTCGAATTGGCTCTTCACCGATTTTTGAATTTACTCAGTCTTCTCACAAAGTGCCAGCGATGTTGACTTCTGTGCTCTATTGCAATCTGTGTTGTTGTTATTGTTGTTGTTGTTGAACTGTATGTAGATTGTTCTTGAAATATCACCTAATGGTGGCCACAGACCACCCGGATTGCGATTTAGTTTGTGCATGTTCACACTAGTCCGGTTAGCGTAAGGCGGTTTACGAATGTTCATGCATCGACTAGTCCGGTTGGCGGAGAGCGACGGCCTACGGCAACGCTATCTCGTGTAAAAATGTCGTTGGCGACTTTGGCGCACTCTATGAGTACGTGAATGCCGTCTCGTGTCAAATATAGGTTTCACGACATTGGCGCCCCCTTATCAAAGCGTTCTTCAAACTAGCCAAAATGGCGGCCCGTGCTAATGTAGGCGATTTCATATGAACAATTTAGGGTGCTATAACTGTGCTGGCGGCGAAACGGCACAGGAAAGGGAGAAGGGGAAGCCGAAACGACGGAGGAGGCATTGGGAGTAGTATGTCAGTGTCTTATCGTTCGGCACTTGGCGCGGCGCAATTCCACCAGTGGAATTCCACCTGTCAATAAAGTGTCGCCATCTGGCGGATATGTCGTGTATTAGTGTCGCCCCTTACAGACAATTCACGAACTAATACTGTCCAAATGAGTGTCTTATTTTTTTTTATTACGTCAAAATGGCGTTAGGGGTAATGTATCGTCCCCTCGCGGATAGATGACGAATTATAAACTTGGTGAAAGAACAGGTCATCTGCCTGATACGTATTCGGCTAATCGATCACGTGACTTAATATTGTACTCTATGACTCCGCTGTTTTTTTTTCCATCCAACTCGATACAATGTTGCAATAAAACGGTGCGCTTATACCAGAAATAGCATTCTTGTAACAATGTATCTTCGTGTCAGCGTCCATATTTGTCGAGTTGTCATTGGTTGTAACGCTTCGACCGCCCATGTGACCAAGCGAGAATTTAAATAACCCGGCCGGTTTTCGAGTTTGTCATTATTCACTTGTGTATTCAAGAGAAGCCACGACAATGATAAGAAACGGATGGACGTACGCCGAAGCCGCCAGGGGCCCCGTCTCCCCACGCAGTGGTGGTGGTATTGCGGGGTTAGCCTCCATACCGCCGTATGAGGAAGCTTTTCCCCCGTTGGCACCGCCACCGACACCAACACCAGCCCCGACTGCGACAGTGTCGGTGATAGCCCCGGATGGGGTTCACGTGGTAAGTCTTTGTCAATGTCATATTTCGATTTCAATTTTGTTTTCGTGTTAAATTTTTTTGAAAACGCGAATACGTATATTATTATTGTAAATTACATGACTAAAACTCTCGTTCGTTCGTTCGTTCGTTCGTTCGTTCGTTCGTTCGTTCGTTCGTTCGTTCGTTCGTTCGTTCGTTCGTTCGTTCGTTCGTTCGTTCGTTCGTTCGTTCGTTCTTGTAGTCGGAAGTCCCTCCATCACTACCATCACCATCGCGGGCAGTGTTTGACTGCGCGCACTGCTCCAAGACATTTGTCAAGCGCAGTAATCTAAGAAAACACATGTTGCGTGGAAGCTGCACCCGTCGCAACAGGACCGCGGCGGACGATGTGTTACACACCGTCGTGGTGAGTTAAATGTTATAGTAATATAATGTGATATGTTCCCGTTTCCGTTAAAATCCTGCTTCCTATCCCGTACAAAACATAACTTCTGTTAAAACGGTGCTTCATATCATCACACCCGCACCAAAACGTCCATAACAATGATGCCTCACATACCATCCGTAACAAAAACACCCGCCAAAATGGTGGCGCAAACGTACGTACCACGTTGGTGCAAAAGACTTGTGTTATGCACGAAGGCGTGCATATGCACAAGTTGAAGCGCTTATTTTATTGAATACACCATGGTGAGTTGATGGAAATAATTGTCAAACACCTGTCTAGTAACTTGTATAAGTTATGTAATGAACTTGTCTCTATTTTCAGGCATGCTATACATCTTTAAAAATGTTGGTTATGACCAGGCATGCTGTACATCTTTAAAAATGTTGGTTATGACAATATTAAAAAGGAGAACTTGTATTTTATTTCAGCACAAAGAAAAACGCAGAGTTGGAACGTATTTGATGATATTTCTGAAACATTCACTAATCTCAGCCAGCATCCAACATTGATTCGTGATCTTGACCTGCAGAGGCTGGAGAGATTCGTTGTCCTCATGTACGACAGATCAAGCGCAGCCACTAGTGTGGACGAAGCAAGACTAGATCTCTTTGCCCGCAAGCAGAAGCCGTACAACTCAATTCCACCAACACAGGCAGCCGTCGGATCACAGGCAAAGCGTGCGGCCTATCAGGCTGGGATCATCTGGGGCCAGGCAACCATCTCCAATCCAGACACGAGCAGTCCCGCTGAATGGGGGTGGACACAGAAAGCAGAGACATGGCAAATATGTTGGACAACACTACCCCCTATTGCAGCGAGCTGTCGGGAACTGACGAAATGTTCCTGTAAGAAAGGTTGCAAAGGAAGATGCAAGTGCTTTCAGTCAGAGCTCCCCTGCACATCACTCTGCAGCTGCACATGTGAACAGTAGCAGCTGGAGGACCAGTGGCATGGTATGCATAACTTTGAACATTTATTAGCCGGGGCAAAGCTTACGTAATGAAAAACAGACAATCTGGTGGCCATCTTGAAAAATATGTGTCAGTGTGCTTTATAAACAGGAAAATCTACTTCAGCAGGCTTGAAAACATAGGAATCCACACCTAGATCATGCAAATCGGACAACTACAAATACTTCTAAGCAAAACGTCAACTTCGGGCGGCTAATTTGGCGGCCATCGTGAAAAATGGCCGCCATCTTGTATTTTCAATTGGCCAATCGGGCAGATTTGATTAGTATCACTTGGAGAACAAGTGTGCCAAGTTTGATGCTTGTATCATCATTTGCACGATTCCTCTCAAAAATTGCTGTTATCTGCCCCACTAATATATGTTATCTGCCCCACTAATTTCATTCATCCTACGCCTACGATACGACATCGGTATGGCTAACGCTACGTTCGGTCGCTTGATTCCGATAGCGACTATGACATGTTGATGTCAATGTCACGTCCGTCGCGGCCGTTGCAAGATTTGGTTAGAGGAGAATCCTTCAGAGCGAAGGCGACATAATGTTAAACGTATGGTACTCGCCGCTTTGGAGGATGACTTGTAAATACAAGTGTTGTGCAGACCGACGGAGAAATAATGTTAAACGTATGGTACTCGCCGCTTTAACCTGTAAATACATATGTTGTGTTGTGTTCTGCTTTAATAAAAATGTGATAAAACAACCTTTGTTGTGTCTTTGTTACGTCACTCCCACACACTGGTAAACATACCACCCGAAACGATCACGTGGTGTCACCGAGAATGGCAGCGACTGTATTCCACCTTTTCTATCATACATCCGAACTTAGAATGTGTCGAGGATCTTCAAAATTTGTCATCTTTCGATTCTACGAATAGAAACTTGGTGGTCATCGACGATCTGATGTCGGAAACGGACAGGAGGGTGCGAAAACTGTTCACGAAGAAGAGTCACCATTACAACACATCAGTTATATATTTGGTGGAAAATTTATTTCCGAAAGGGGAAAGCGAGTCGCACGCACCAGATGACGGCAGAGGACGTCCAACGAGATGCGCTCGTGGTGAGTTAAATGTCATAGTAATATATGTTTCTGTTTCCGTCAAAATGGCGCTTCCTATCACCACATCCCCACCACAATTTCCGTTAAAATGGCGCCTCCCATAACGTCCGTAGTAAAACATCCGGAAAAATGGTGGCTCGTACCATACCCGCATCACAACTTTCTACCCCATCCGTGTCATAACTGCCTGAATGTTTTCTTTATTATTCTAAATATTATTGAAATATTGTTGTAGCAGTTCATAAAAGGCTCATCTTCTGCCAAGAGACAGCCGGCCGTGGCCCAGCCATGCTCACCAGCCCCAACCCCTGCACCCGCCCCAACCCCGGTGGAGCAGACGTCGTTGACCGGTGGCACCACGGTGAGTAGTGACTGAATATGTAGGGTATTATTATTATAAGGCATGTCATGTTAGAATAATTTACACTCTTCATTTGTAAACGGGAATTGAAATTTAGGGTAAACGTATGTGCGGGTAAGAGTGACAGCGCAAAACTACCGATGGTTCTTCAGAATAATCACAGTACCGCCGAAGAATTATCAGCGTGATCATAGGTATGTATTACAACGATCAGATGGTTGATCGTCTGTGTGATCGGAGGTACTACTAAGATCAGCCGCATGAGCCGAGCAACTGGTAGGACCAGCCGAACGATGCTCCACCGCCGTACGTCACTGCTATATAGAGGTATAGTTTGCTCTGCCCATTACTCACAAAGTTATGTTCTTGCATAGCGCAGTATCGAATCATCATACATACACACCTAAACAATTACCATCGTGAAACAATCGACACAATTATATACATGTTGACGCCGGAGCCAATTATGACCATGTTGTTAATAACCAGGTGTTTAAATTATCAAAATGTGCCACGATTAAGTAAATTGGTTGCCTTCATACATACCATCATCTATCAAACATTTAAAAATTAAGCAAATGCTATGTCCATCACCGACTTCCAGCGAAGTTAGGCGTCATTTTCTTTATGAAATACGCTTGAACAAATATTTCTGCTATTTTTCTTCAAACATCAACTTAATCGTACATTTATGGATACGTGGTATGGCATATTTTAATATGACGAATTATGCTAAAAGCTACCAAATTGAGAACGTGACGAAACATACGGAAGCAAGCAAGCAAGCAATGGGGCGTGCAAGTGGCTCACGATGCATGGCGAGACTCCGCGCGACTGGAACTGATTTGGGGACTAGTCACAAGAATAATATTCGATGGATGACAGTTGTAACTTCCGACTGATGAATACTAGGAAAATCAGGACATAAATATCTTGTGTTATACGTTTCTTTTCTAAAATGTCCGATTTAATATTGAGTTTACCACACAATCATAGACATAGCGATTTATGTAGTGCAGATAATACACTCCCCACAATTTTAGGTAGTATGTGTTTTTTACGGGATTTGCATTTTACATAGCTGTACGTTGTGGTTTCGATAAGCACTTATATCTGAAAAGTTGTCTAAATGTACATAATCATAACACATGTATACGTTTGCCCCAAACAGGTTGTACTGCGCAAAAAATAGCACTTTTCATTATTAGTCAAGATCGACAAACACAAGAACACGCTGGCGATGCCATGGCAACCACCATAACAATCGATTAAGTCATGATTTCCGTGAGCATTGTCACCGGCAAAGTGTTCCACTGCTTCTGATTGTAATAATACTTCGGAAATTAAACCGAAATAGTTAGACTGGAACAGTTCGCTTATTACAACCATAAACGTTTTCGCGCGCGAGACTTGCACACCCTATGAGTGACGGAATGAAGGAATGAATGGAGAGTGATCGTCAATATAAAATTCGATTAAGTCAAACAGAGCCTTTCGTCATACCACTAAAATGCTGCGCCAAGAATGTTTGGCTGAGATGCAGTTTTCACAACTCGCTATAGGGTACGCATAGAAGGGTAGCCTGGAGAATGCCAACCCCTCTACCCTGAAGAAAACGTCGTGTATTTTGTATCCAGCGTGGCCTGCCAGCGTGGAAGTTTTCAGGAGGAGGAGAACCAGCCAGACGTAATCTCTATTTTTAACGAAATGGATCCCTCACGCCCATTTTACAAGTTCTCACACTTCATTTTAATGCAACAGAGTAGTATGTCTCGGTCCTATCGTGAGGCACTTGAAGCGGAGCGGCGGAATTCCACCGGCGGTCAAGTGGCGCCCTCTGGCGGATAAGTCGTGTAGTAGTGGCGCCATCTGGCGGATAGACCTTGCATTAGTGGCGTCGCCTGGTGGGCAAGTCACGAACTAGTATTGTGTAAAATGCGTGCGTCTTATTTTCTAAAGTGGCGCCATCTGGCGGATAGGTCGTGTATAAGTGTCGCCCCCTTACGGACAATTCATGAACCAATACTCTCAAAATTCGTGTGTCGTATTTTTTCTTGGAGCGGAGCGGTGGAATTCCACTGGTGGAATTCCACCGGTCAAGTGGCGCCCTCTGATGGATAGGTCGTGTATTAGTGTCGCCCTCTTACGGACAATTCACGAACTAATACTGTCTAAAAATTGACAAAGGGATGGCGGTGAAACGCTGAAAAAGTTGTGAAATGATACAACGTTGGTGCACCAGTTTGGTAAAATATGAAACAACTTGACAAAGTTATGGTGTTGAAACAGAAACATATTCCATTTTACTACAAGTTACAAGAATAAGTTAGTTAAATTAGTAAAAACACTACCTGTGTAACACAATGAAACGGTGAAACGTTACGAAATGGAACGAGGTTAGCAAACCGACTTAGCAGAATATGAGAAACTTGTCAAAAGCATGTAAACACTAAAAATACGTGAAAATGACAAAGTCATCGCGGTGATGCGTTGAAAAATTGTGAAATGGTACAAAAATCGGCACACCGAGTTAGTAAAATATGAAATAACTTGACAAAGTTATGACGTATAATAGAAAAATATTCTATTTACAAATTACAAAACTAACTTAGTTAAATTTGTTAAAACACCACATGTCTAACGCAATGACACGGTGAAACGTTACGAAATGCTATGTAGATAGCACACTGACTCAGGCAAATAAGAAAACTTGTCAAGGTTATCGCGATGAAACTTTAAATGGAACCAGTTTTAACGTTATTACTATGGTCGAAGGTCTAATTTTACAAGAAATTGTGTTATGGTGCTGGTCTGCCCCGCCATTTTTACGGAAGTTGTGTTTTGCACGTGCTAGGAAACGTCATTAACAACATGATAAAGAACCAGCAATACGGTTTGTAAATTTATTCTAGTAAAACACAATAATACATTTAGAATGTACCACCAACGCAGACACGCCTTGGTCAACATGCTTGTGTTAGGTTATTCTGGTTGGTTGGTTTTGCATTTTACTACTAAACTTGTTGTATATTCGGAGAGCTCATAATCTTAGCATTCTGACCATGTACGGAAATATGGCGATCGACCGAGGGAGAATTCAGATATGGGCATTGAAAAATGTGTTTTTGCTCCTTCTCCTAACACGAAATTAAGTCCTGTACTTAAAGTGTCATTTATTGATATTTACAATTAACGTTTTGATAAAAGGTGTGGTGGTATGAAAAGATGAACTATTTTTAATGTAGATAGTATCAAAATATCGAATTCCTCCACATCAACCCGCATTTATTAATTGGGTCGTGCAGCGTAATTGGAATCTGCGACATCCAACTGATTTCGTCGGAATGCCTCACATAATTATATTAAATAACATGTACAGTTTACGCGACCCCATGCGGAAAACGTTAACCAGGATTCGGTATACGGAAACGCTGTTGTATATTCTAAACATTTACGTTGCATATATATTAAATAACATGTGCTGTTTACGCGACCCGATGCGGAAAACGTTAACCAGCATTGGGCATACGAAAACACTGATATACATTTTGCAAACCCATTCAGAATTAGGGCGCTGAAGTACCACCCATCTTAAAATATCTTGTGGGTCAAAAGAATCTATAAAAAAAAAATGAAAATCAGATCCATTATTAACTAAATGGACGCATCCTGAAACCTACCGGAAACATTTTTGGAAAAATGAAAATAACGAAGTTCACCTGACATTTTATTGCGTAGTATAAAACCAAAACTTAAATTAATTTTGAATGCTCACATCTATTTTTGTATTTATAAACTCACAAAATTGGGTCGACATTTTTATTGTAATTAAGAACACACACACACACACACACACACACACACACACACACACACACTCACACACACACACACACACACACACACACACACACACACACACACGCACGCATCATGTTTTCACGTAGACAACTTACATATGTCGTTGCGCAACCAATACACCCGAGGGTAGGACAGTTTTATGTCATGTGCAAACCATAACTTCCGTTAAAATTACGCTATTTCGTGTCGTAGACCTAGAACATATGACAACCTAGAAAAACGGCCGTCTATTCTACGGTTGCGAGATAGACCACCCTAGTCAACTCCAACACCATTGTCTCTTGCCTTATGACATTTTAATTGACATGCACTTTGACGAGGCTGTGGAGAAAGTTAACTCCACTGCAGTCATTAGGGACTGGTTCACCCTTTTACTCGAGGTAGAGCTTAGACAATCCGACGTGGCACCCGAACAGTTGAATGCCATCAAGAGTTGGTTGGGGGAGGAGGACAATCATTCGCTTCTTGCAATACGCACATCCGACGTAGAAGGAAACATCAGTGCGTACCTTGTCGATAACGAGTCCACCAACGACGAAGGCCGTGTTGTCGTCTACCGCCTTCTGCTCCAAGGTGTGGAGGTCGACGTCGAGCTCGACGTTGACAATCTCTCGACCCGCCGCTGTACCGAATCGAGATGGCACTCGCTCGATGGGACGACTGGTGGTGGTGGTGGTGGTTGCCTCTTCGCTCTCGTCTCTCGTATTTTGCATGCCGACAACCGGGTTGTAGTAGCAGTACTCTGAGTGGTTCAGCATAACGTTTGCCATCTCGATGCAGGATAATGAATGACAATCCTCGAAACCGGTTTGATTATATACGTTTATAAGTGGGCGCTTGGATGACGTGGGCGCGTTACAACCAATGACAACTCGACAAATATGCAAGCTGGCATTACGAAACATATTTACAAGAATGCTATTTCTGGTATAAGCGCACCGTTTTATTGCAACTTTGTGTCGAGTTGGATGAAAAAAACAGCGGAGTCATACAGTACAATATTAAGTCACGTGATCGATTAGCCGAATACGTATCCGGCAGATGACTCCACCTGTTCTTTCACCTAGTGTATAATTTGTCACCTATCCGCGAGGGGACGCTACATAACCCCTAACGCAATTTTGACGTCATTAAAAAAATACGACACACGAATTTGGACAGTATTAGTTCGTGAATTGTCCGTAAGAGGGCGACACTAATACACGACCTATCCATCAGAGGGCGCCACTTGACCGGTGGAATTCCACCAGTGGAATTCCACCGCTCCGCTCCAAGAAAAAATACGACACACGAATTTTGAGAGTATTGGTTCATGAATTGTCCGTAAGGGGGCGACACTTATACACGACCTATCCGCCAGACGGCGCCACTTTAAAAATAAGACGCACGAATTTTAACACTACTAGTTCGTGACTTGTCCACCAGGCGGCGCCACTAATGCATGATCTATCCGCCAGATGGCGCCACTACTACACGACTTATCCGCCAGAGGGCGCCACTTGACCGCCGGTGGAATTCCACCGGTGGAATTCCACCGCTCCGCTCCAAGTGCCTCACGATAGGACCGAGACATACTACTCAACAGGAACTCTCCTAATTTGTTGGGGATATCTTGTAGGTGTCGTACTTAGGCAAGAGTCTCAGATCTATTTTTGAATTCATCAAGTGGCCCCATTACGAAAGTATCGGCCAAAAAGAACATATTTGATCGAAATATACAGTAAAATTGCCCGCATAGGAACCACCGACCATAAAATATAATAACATAAATTAATCAATTAAATTGATGACAGAAGGGAGCAATGAGTGAATGAATGAAGGAGTAAAGTGTGGTCGCCAATTTAAAATTCCCTTAAGTCAAACAGAGCCTTTCGTCATACCATTGAAATGCTGCGCCATGTCTGTTTGAGTGAGATTAAGTTTTCATACCTCGCATAGAAGAAGGGTAGCCTGGAGAATGCCAACATCTCTCCCCTGAAGAAAACGTCGTGTATTTTGTATCCAGCGTGGCCTGCCAGCGTGGAAGTTTTCAACTTCCGTAGAGGAGGTGAACCAGCCAGACGTAATCCCTATTTTTAACGAAATGGATCCATGACGCCCATTTTACAAGTTCTACTCACACTTCATTTTAATGCAACAGGAACTCTTCAAAATGTTGTTGGATATCTTGTAGGTGCCGTACTAAGGCAAGAGTCTCAGATCTATTTTTGAATTCATCAAGTGGCCCCATTACGAAAGTATCGGCCAAAAAGAACATATTTGATCAAAATATACAGTAAAATTGCCCACATAAGAACCACCGACCATAAAATATAATAACATAAATTAATGTATTAAATTAATGACGGAAGGAAGCAATGAGTGAATGAATGAAGGAGTAAAGTGTGGTCGCCAATAATAATTCCCTTAAATCAAACAGAGCCTTTCGTCATACCATTGAAATGCTGCGCCATGTCTGTTTGAGTGAGATTCAGTTTTCACACCTCGCATAGAAGAGGGGTAGCCTGGAGAATGCCAAAATCTCTCCCCTGAAGAAAACGTCGTGTATTTTGTATCCTGCGTGGCCTGTCAGCGTGGAGGTTTCCAACTTCCGTAGACGAGGTGAACCAGCCAGATGTAAACTCAATACGACTATACGACTGGTCAGACGCAGGGGATGACATTTACGCAAGATGAAAATAAATCCAATTAAAAACAAAATGTTTGCTTATCTCAACATCATGTACCAGAGATGGAAATGCCTGTTCTTTTACTAACTGGTGTGGCGCCAGCAAGTATGTTGGTGTGCGGAAGAAAACAAGATTATAAATAAAGCGTGAGTCATACTTCACGGTGTCTTAGACCCCGTGCATATTAAAAACAACTACAAATTAGTTGCAGAAAATAATGTTTCGGACGCACTGTACTTCTGTGACCGACCAGTTGGTCACATACAAACACAAATATATCAGAAACAAAAAGTATTACGCTTCTCCTTCAATTTCATTTTGCTAAGGACGGTATTACTTGTGTGTCGTTGACGTTGTCCTGGCGAGATTAAACGCGCGCGTAACTACCTAATAATGGCACTATCTTTATTCATGACAGGTCTCGTTTGTTTGGTTTTGCATATAATGCGAGCTTATCTACAAGCTATGCTACGGAAAGCAGCCAACCAGCAAGTGCCAATTAATATTGATACGATAGACTTTGGGTCAGTGGCACGAGCGTCGAGACACTTAACTTAATAGTGAAGTTGAATTTGTTTAGCCATAACGCTCAAAGCGATATTATATTTACGCAATTTAAACATATATTGTGCTCAACAGTGCCAGAGAGGTATCCAACGGATTATCTCCATGGATACCCCTGCTGTTAATAACAAATTCATACCCGATGTCTCGGTATACCCTGTTGGCTACCAGAAAACGTAGCATACTTTACGAAACACCAGAAACAACAGCGCTGATTGGTTAAAGAAGTTTGCTTTTTTGTTAGAAAACGCTTTTGTTTCGATTCTCGACGGACTGCTGTGGTCGAGACGGAGGAACAGCTGTCGCATGACGTCGAGGGTTGACGTTGCCGTTGCCGTTGCCGTTGAACAGTGTATGAATCGGCAGTTTGGTTGCATTAATCTAAATTACGTTTAGTATTATTTCGTTTACGCTGAGCGTGCATGTTTTGGGTGGTGTCGCTTGTGGCTTAGCCATGCGGTTGCTGTAGATTGACGTTAATTGGGGGACTATGCTGTTTTTGGTTGTTAACCAACGCCGTTTCGTTTGAATCCCTCCAACAATCTCGTGTTAATTCACTGTTACCTATTAACTTTCGACAGTGTATTTAGAGTGGTTGTATCAGTTTATATTCTACTGTTCTACAGTGTTTGCAGATGCATAAAATTGCCGATCCGAACTTAAAACAGTAGGTCTTTCAGACAGAGGTACAAGACAATACAGTTGCAGTTACATACATATATCACTAATTATGTTTCGTTGTTTTGATTTCTTTCTTATACGTGTAAGCATTTACGATATTTGAAATATTTGCATATCTAATGATTTCTTATATTATGGTTGTGACTACAATTATTGTGTTTGAGGTACATACTACTACACGTTTTTAACTTCTTGTGTATTCCCTTCAAACAACATTATGTATACAGCATGTTCACATGGTTTTAAAGTGTCATGTTTGTTGAATGCTGTTTAAATAAATCATATTGAATTGAACTGAAAAGTACGCCAAAACATGCGCCGGCCAAACGAATGAATATATGGCTCTTTTACACGCCGCGACATGACAGCGTGTGTCGGCATCATTATGAACTAGCAACTGTAATTCTTCATATACGGGCGGATTAAACATAATTTGTACGTTGTACGCAAATAAAAACATACGCCGGCTTCCGTGTCATGTAACTCATGTTGCCTCTAGTGCTTGTTATTTTGAAAGGCTATTTGGCTTTAATAAAATATCGTCACGCCACCACGTGTGCATGTAAACAGTAAACAGAATCGCTCTTGCAATTATCGTATTCGTAGCCTTATTAAACACACAGGCATGGTCAAAGTCTAGAGGTCGGCCGTCGTTTCCTATCAGTGTAGTGTCGACCTGAACAAACATACAATGTTAATGTCTGGATCAATGGCAGCACACGCATTATATGGATGTCCGCCGCTTGAATAATCGGGGAATGCGTGAATGGGTAGTTTTTGCAGATGTGTAGCTTTCGTTCGTATCATGCTTATGATAACGTTCGCTGTCTACCGGTATGCATGTTAAGGTGAGTCGGCGAAACTGCATCACCTTAAGTTGGGTAAGAACTAGTTTTTTGACACGAATTACTGACAATTCAATTCGAAATTATTAAAGTCAAACAATTTAATTAATGTTAATGTGTTTGTAATAAACTCAATTTTATCTGTAAATGTGCATACGTTAAGTCAATAAAGGCCAATATTGAATTATTAACGTTTAAGTTAGTTTAACTGTATAAACATTACGTTCACGGGTTGTGTCCCTTTTCCTTTTCAGGTAATGATTACAACATTCGTTCTGCTGATTTTGTGTGCGTGTGTCGTCGGAGATACAGCTCGATACGATGACTGCCTAATGTTATGCGACCGTTTACTCCTAATGTGCATCCAAGATTACTGTCCGCATATGAAATGGCCTCTTCCGGTCAAGCAGGAGTGTATCGACGAGCGAGTCGAATGCATTGACGAATGTATCCACGCCTACGGAGATGTCCGTCGTACGTAGCGTACGGAAGGTGTGCATGGCTGTGTGTTGACGACTAAAGGCACGAACGAACGTTTGCCAACACAATATCGTTATGTCATCTGATGATGTTTGCTGTCCGTCAAGTGCACGAAAATGTCGTGACCTATAATCTGTGTTTAATGATAACTTATAACTGCGGTATTTGTTTGTATAACAGAGGCGCTTTATTGCCTGCCTTGCCGTCTTGGATGTCCTGCTAAGTGCGCTTCTGTAACTCGATCACTACATGAAAATACGAAAGGATGCGTCTTGCATAATTGTGACAAATCGGAACAGTTTCACAAGACTGGTGAGAAACATTGCTATGGCTGCGTTCTTGTCGCTTGAAAACAATTATCTAGTCAAAGGATTGGACATCAGTTACCGCATCCGCGGTGGCGTGTACATGTCAAACGGCATCGGGAATAATTCGAAAGTGAAAATAGGAACCATTGTTGACCTCCAGTTCGCGGATGCTTCTGTAGTTGTCGCATTCAGCACAACTTAGCACGCACGCACGTGCTCACAAAGCACACACGGAGTCATAGTCGATGCGGAAAGAAACCAAACTTTACAAGCCTGCACAATCATCGGCCATAACATCGTAACTACCAAACGTTATCATAGAAGGCATTGCTCTAAATAATGTTGACCATTTCGCTTATTTAGGAAGCACCCTGTCTAGTTCATCAAAGATCGACGTATAAATTCAGTACAGAATAGTGTGCCTTGCCTGCTAACATACGATGATTAAAACGCAGTGTCTTCTTTGAACATGGGCTTAGGACATCACCAAATATCTAGTGTATAAAGCTATCTCCTTGCACACACTGTTGTCTGGCAGTTAAACGTATATTGCACAACGTAGATGTGTGGGTCATATTTAAAATACTATCACGTTATAAATACTCTATTAAAATCTGTAGAGCAATAATAAAATGAACATGCCTCCCTAGATTACATTTAAGGCAATTCCTTTCAGTTTGTTTGGCAAAATAATTTTTGAAATATGCTACAGTGGTGCATAATACCTCACGATTGGACTATTAATATAATGTTGACCTTGTAATGATGATACGTAACATTGTAATAAAGTCCGTCTGTCAAATGTGTTACGAACTTTAGTTTTCCCGTCTTCCATATAGCAACAACGCTCTCCACACTAGAAGATTCCAGTGCATCTTGTCTCAATTGTTTGATGAGACTCAAATAAGAATACTGTTACACTGTACCAAACGTCATCATGTAAATAAATGGGCCTCGCCCGTTTGACTGCTATTCTGATCTCAGCGTCAACAAAGACGGAGACCAGTGATAGGGAAAGTGTCCCTGTCCCGGTAAATAACAGGCGTCGAGATATCACTTTGAGACGATGGTCACTACTATAGCATTAACGATGCATCTGTCTGTGAGGGAAAACAGTCGATGGTTCCTTTGAAGAACTAGCTACTAGGTAACCTCAAACACAATGCACATAAAATACTTTCAAATATTATTGTAGGCAATGAAATTTGCTAGAATAGTTATACACAAGGTTTGTATGCTGAATTAAAAATAATTTTGTAATTGGTATATATACTCTTTGTCATAATCACAACATATATATATATATATATATATATATATATATATATATATATATATATATATATTATTTTTTTATGTGGAGGTATTTGTGCTAATTTCATCCTGTGCAGCTATATATGCACAGGAACACTTAAAATATAGTCCAAGACAACAGCAAAACCATAAAAGACTCAATACGGTAAAGAAAATAGCTACTTTTGTACCGATACCGGTTCTTTTATTTGGGTCATCAACTAAATTCACAGCGGTGTTGTGTAATCATTACATTATCATATTACAGATTTCCCATCAACATATTGAGGTGAACAACTTTTATTTGATCGACTGAATGTAAACAAACGGTTAGAAACGTTTTATTTTTGATAAAGCAATTTCGATTACCATAGTCCTCCACGACCACCGATGCAGCCAGATTTTATCTGGCGGTGTTTTGCCAACATGCGATGGAGAACATTGGAACACATTGTGAATATGCAGTTAGTAATCGTGTTTTTGTTGAAGCACTGATCATTCAGGGTTGTGACGGAAGTTAAATGTTGATATTATTTAGTGACAACAGTAATTATGCTGGAAATACAAAATAGTAGGCCGTTTTGTGAAGATTAATAACGTACAAAGTTGAAATTGTTGCATTTTTTGTGAGAAATGTTTCTTGTAAATGTGGTACTAAAAATGTTGTTAATGTCACCAACTCACTGTGTAGTTCGTGTAAATTTGTCATTTACTGTGTAATTTTATTATACAGTTTTGTAAGGTCATGTGATTCTTCATTTCAGGTGTAATGTAATTATGCAAACAATAACATGCATGCGGTTGAATTGTTTTTTTTAATATACCTATATGGTAATAGTCAAGTTTGCTCATGCGCATTTGTTAGAGGTTAAACTCGCCTGCACAGATTTATTCAAACACTGTAAACATGGTGTGACTGTGACGGTCCTGACATCACATGGGAATGATGTGGTCAGTTTACTTGAGAGATGAAGTGCCGCGACATGTACCGTTACTACAACAATACCCATTACGTCATACGCACCCACGGAGCAACACTCCAATGACAATAGCTTTACCATTACAGTTGCAGCATCATAAAAAAACATACAAAACAATGTCTAAGGCATCGCCAATTTATGAAAAATCCCGGACAACGATAGCGACCGAGTTAATCTGAGCACCGTGTCTCAACCAACAACATAGTGACTAACTACGCACCTTCATCGAATTAAGCAATTTTTGCTAACGATATATTATTCAGATACACGTGCGTGCGTGTGTGCACACGCACACACGAGAACATAAAAATGTTCAGTGGGCCTTTGTAACACAATGTGGATACAGCTTCAATACTCCAAAGTCAGCGTACTATCATATAAACGGTAAGCGCATGGACTAGTTGGGTGACGTTTCAGGGACTCACCCACAAGGTTTGCCAACCAAATGTTATGGTAGACCCCAGAATGAAGGACCCCAGAATAAGCTGGCACCAAACCAACCATCCAGCGAGATATTCAACATGCGAATAGGAGCTGGAGTGATGACATAATGCGGACTGCTGGCGATCCAAGTTGCATACTGAAGTACGCTTTCATCACATTTCATCGTACATTTTGTTGAAATTTATGTTTCAGAAGATTATCTTTATGATAAAAACAAAGAAAGTTGTTCAAGTGTCAAATGTAAAGCAATACTGTTTGCTCTTGATGTGTAGTAGTAATGAACTCGCATATTTATTTAACACGTTATTAACACTAACAACAAAGGCAAACCTTGAAGGAAGTTTGGCGCATATTTTGTTGTGACGCATGCAAACCGCTAATTAGTGGATCTATCAATTGCAGAGCTCGACTTAGGCGTCGGACGGCGCGGGAGCTTTTAAGTCTAAGCAAATAAATTAACTCTTCACTTTTCCACAATCATACAATGTGAGTGAACATAGTACGTAGTGTGGGCGTCACATTTGGACTTAATACATACCATTTACATACACCTGACTGCACTGGAATGTTACAACCTATTAATGCATTTGCTTAGTCTTACATTTTCACACTCCCGTTTATATAAATACGGCGTAAGTATACAGGCAATATTCAGATTTTTTTAAATAACCAATTTTATTAGTGTAATACAGGACCTACATAGTTATATTGCTGACCAGGTGTCGTTGTGACTAACACACACTGAGTTGTCGTGAAATGGAAAACTTGTTTCACCAATTAGCAACGAGCATGCGTTGATGTGGACAGCCAGGGTTTACACTGTGCACGTGGTGAAAATGCCTAGTTATTTATTAGTCTTACGCTACACTGAACTGCCGATCTTGGAGGCATTCTCGTGTGCAGTTGACGCTGCTACATCTGCACACACCTGATATATTTAATTGCAGATGTTTTTATTTGTTATATTCACTTCTGCGAATTGTTATCATACTGTTCTGTTTTGGATCTTTATAGTTCATAGGATAATTTTTATTTCAGTCAATATCAATGTTTAATAAGTGTATTATGTTATTACGTAAATGCTCACAATTGTTGTATCTGAAGAACCGCCTCGTGTAAGAAAAATAACAAAACTGCTGTAAGACTACGTAGCAGGGTGATATCTGAAGCAACATCCAACATGTATGTAGACTCCGTGACAAGAATGACAACAGCTGTTTACATGTGCCCCCTTTCTTGTCTTCACCACTTCACCATCAAGTCTTTCTCAAAGAGATCCACAAGAAACTCGAGACAAAGCAGGTAGTAGAATGATGGCCGACCACACATATCATTCAGGCAGTTTTTGACACACTGCGACTTAACAGCAGTATTACTAGCAACTCATTCTTCATGCTTGGATATAATCAACACTGCAAATTCGGGTAGAACTCGCCTCTTTGTTTAACCCACGAGCATCAAACACGAGCGTCCAAGGTAACAGCTGTTTGTGTTTGAACAAACACATGTGATGCTTCTCGCACGTATTTATCAATTTACCTGGTAAATCGGCATCTATGGTGCTGCCTGGTAAATTGTAATACCACAAACTCGCTGCATACATGCTATCGTGCGCTGTATTATTAGTAACACGCATGGCCGTGGAATGAGAACCTGGATGCAATATTTAGATGTGCTCAATGTAATTTACAGGTTTGGTGAACATTAGAGCACGGTCGCCGGAAGAAAACAAATTAGTGGCTATGCTTCTAGTCGTGAATTTAACAAATAGCAAAGCTTTACACCCGCATAAGTCATCAAATTTGATAAAAGTGCAGAGCAATGGTGTCTTTATTCTACAGAAACTTTTTTTAATGCAAAACGATCTTCTGTTTATATTTCTACTTCTACACAAGCCAAATAAACACCGTTCAGCTGCGCTTAACAACAATGATGACACTGTCAGACAAACTGTCACAGCCTCCACCTTCCCCTGGCTGACACGGCTAACATGAACACATGTATATAATATACATCACCGAAGCAGATAAAATCATTGTATGCGTTGCATATCCTCATATTTGTCTTCAACTAATCAACTTGACATGATATGATCATCAAGCTACTGATTGACTTTTATTCCGATGATGACGCTGCATCGGTATGAACATTTGACCTCAAATTATTTTCTACAGCCGAGATGCTCTGCAGCTTATGATACGAAAGGGCAAACAAGAAACTGAATCCATTTTTTCCTAGAGATATTATCCCAGTCTGTGAATTGTTACATCGCCACAGAATAATCGCGCCTTCACCACTGTCACTGGACAGTTTTGACTTATCTTAACATGTGAAATGATAACGTCATTGTATTATATTCTGCTTACTGCAGTAAACTCAGCGGTTGCAAAGACAGGTATCCAAATCTGCTAGGCATAGCACCACTCAGCGGCGTAGCAAAACACACCAGAAATTGTGCAGGGTTTTTGCTTTGCAGTGGCTTCCAGCCTCTTCACTGAGGTTTGAGCCGACGTCCAGCGGCATGAGAGACTAGGACACAACAGAGAGGAGAACGCTGTCAGTTGAGTTTCCTGCAGCTGTACTATAGCTCTGGATTTTCCACACGTTACAATCTTTCAAGCGAGATTTACCTTCGAAAAGAGATATGTGTCTGCAGATATTTGGGATACAGTTTTTGAGAATCTGTCCAGATTAACATGATTAATATGCCCAGTCATTTTGATAAAAAATAAAACTGGCTCCAGGGCAGGAGTGGACCAGCTGCTTCTAGGACAGACAATTCAACCTTGGTCACCTTGGAGACTGCACACACTTATCAGCAGATCTCATTTGTTGCACATATTATGTGTGCCACCAGTTATACACCAACTGTTGTGAATACAGATGCCTCAAAAGAAATATAAAATAAACATGTCAGTGCAAGGGAAATTTGTGAATTTATGTTAATGTATACAGACTACATGGTGGTCTGTTAAGCGAACTTGGTGTGCACGAGGCAGTGCAGAAACAAGTTGGTGTATGTCAGCCACTAATACCAACCAGATTGGAGACATTTCAGTGTATGTGGTGTTGATGAACCTTACCCAGAGAGATGTGTACCTAAGAGGCAACAAGACAAAGTCATGGACATAGCACTCATCCGAAATACTACAATAAAATTAATAGAACATCCACAACTACATCTTTCACATCAATACCAGTTATCCCTGATCGAAGAATTGCGACTGCAAAACACGCGATTCTACTCCCATTTTGGCTGTTATTTGCACAGCGTCATGTTGTCGTATATTTGACAAGCATGCTATTTCAAGTTTCTGCGTCAATATTGCGGCATAATAGCTTAATGTATTCATGCAGGATGTTGACAAAAAGGGGAATTATGCAAGGAAGCGTATGGTACATCACTGTCAAAAGAACATGCATGTCTGCATGGTCACGTAGGTTGGAGTTAGTCACCGGTGCTATCGCCGGGATCTTGATTTGTTTGGAAAAGTTGTTTTCCATGGAAAAGGGAATCACGTTTTGGGTGTCCTCCTTTGGCAATTGGGTAACATAGTCGGTCGGTCATTTCCGAAAAGGGCTTTATTTAATGAAAAAAAAGTGATGAAATAATTACATTTTGGGACCTATACCATGTGATATTATATATGCTCCCAGGTGTTCACCCAGGGGTTCTAGAAGTTTGGCACCCTTGTGCAACATTTTGAAAATCGGGGTTAAAGTTACCCCCACCCCTAAATTTTTCGCTTCAATCGAGATACAGAAAATACATAGACATGGGCATAACTTGTCAACCCATAGGGATAGAATCATGATTTTGGTGTCGATTTATAGATAATTAATCCCCCTGAATTGAATAAACAGCAATGCGAGTTACTCGGAGAAGTCCTTCGTGACGAAAATCCAATATGGCCGCCAGAATTGATATTTTTTTAACCAAAATACACACAATCTTTTCATGATATGAAAAGTACAGACCATATGACTGTCTTAATGAAACCATGTCCTCTCGATAACCATTCTACAACAGAATCAGCTTACTGCATCTTGATATCCGGAGATAAACATCCCAATTGAGGTCATTTTCAAAATGGTCCCCTCGATATCGCGACATCTTCGGAAATACAAAATTACAATATCTTGCTCACTAATCATCATATAGACAAAATCTTGGTGTCAAAACATATGTTTTTAGTGTCCAGGAATCCAATGAACATGTTTTTAAAGGCCTACATCTAGCTCATCATCATGAAATCCAAGATGACCAATAAATGAAAATGGCTGCTTTACCTATAAAGCTGAATCTACTTTTTTATTTCCCAAAATTCCCTATGCATGTTTTCATATGCACTAATTGTGATGTTGTAGTGTTATTACAGCAAAAAAATGAATATCTTTAGCACAGGGCTCTTCAATGATCATGCTAATGAAATATTTGTTTCTGCAGGCATTGAAGATGGACGTCTCCACTACTGAGAAACTTCAAAGACCCCAAGATGGCCGACATCTGAAGCACCAATTTGTTTACATGTACCACAGAAAAATTTACAATTGTTAATGTTTTCTATTTTTTGGTTTTCAGAATAATGGATTGTGCCTTTGAATTTGGTCCACATCCCAAGAAATCTCGGAATTCAGATGTCCATCTTGGCAAATGTTGGCTGTGTGATAAACATTTTGAACAAAAGCAAGATGTGGGACATCCCGATCCTGGAAAAATCCAAATACTTTTCGACAACATTCGAGCAGCAAATGACAATGAAAAGCTATTAGCCAAAGTGAATGCTCAAGAGGATGACATTGTAGCTGGGAAAATATCAGTGAAATATCACCATAACTGTAGATCAAGTTATCTAATGAAGCGTTCACATGCTTATCTTTCTGAACAGAATGTACGACCAAAGCGCTCCTCGTTCAATTTCAAAGAACTCTGTTTTGTGTGTGCCAAGTCTTGTGATAGGAGATGTAAGAGACCGAAAGCGAGGCTGGGCACTGATCACAGATAAAGATAACATCTTTGCACATGTAAATGCAGAAGCTATTCGAAAAGGTGATACCGACATGATTCTCAGGCTGAATGGAATACAGTGCAAGGACATGGTTGCTGCCGACTGTAGATATCACCGTGGTAACAAATTGTGTCTCTCAAAATATCTCGGACTGAACGACAAAATTGAAACCAATAAGCCTGCACAGTCGCGCAAATTTGCACTTGAAGAGGTTCAATGTAGCACAAGTGCAGCCACACTCTTGGAACTTGACGTATCTGCTGATGAGGGTTCGGAGATGTGCATCTCAAGTGAAGAATATACCGACTGGCCATCAAACATTCAGGAGCAAAATTATACATCTCAAATTCAGTCAAAAGATCAAGCTATCTATGGAGTTGTGTCTTTACTGAGGGCAGATATTGCTGCAATGACACAGAAAATTACTCATTATCCAGAACCATCTGATCTGGAAATTGAGGAGTGCCAGAAATACGTACCTCTGTCTCTACTTCAAGCAGCATTGTGGATGGTTGACCAAAATGCTTTTGAAAATGTGCTTCCTTTCAGCGAAGCATCCTCCGAGACCAAGTTGAAAGCTGTGACACTTTCTGAAACAATTATGTGTATGTCAGGGAATACGGTCACCCCTCAACCCTTAGGCACTGCTGTCTATCTGGACCATGTCTTTGGTTCATCCGAACTGATCGATGTTGTAAGTGGTCTAGGGTATTGTGTCTCATATGACGAACTACGTAGGTACAAGACAAGCGCTGCTCAACACACACTTACATCTTCTCAAACTGTTGCAGTTGACAACATACCAACATATGTGCCCACTGATTTGAAGAAACCAGACAATAGAGAAGTGGGTAATGGGCTGATGCACGAGGGTACAGACAACGCAGATATCAATGTTGAAACTAAAGATGGGAAGGTTACATTTCATGCACTGGCAAGGTTCATGTTTCAAGATCAATGTGTGTCAAGCATATCTGAGAAGATAGCCATCCCTCGTATGAAGGACAAGTCTCTCAAGTTATCGGATGAAGTTCTCAAGCTTGTTGAACGTGAACCCTACCAACTGCCTCCGACACGTTCTGTACCTCCCAGAACCCATGACGCTGTCAAGAAAATGAATGACCTGAAGCTTTGCAACCAAGCAACCAATGGTATCAAAGATACAACATGGTTATTGCTGAGGATGGTACCACGTGGAGTACTTCCAGACATCGAACCGAGCGAGCCCCCAGAAAAGATAGTTGTTCCTTTATGGAAAGGATACAATCATCAAATCTCAGTACCCCAACCTCGTCACTTGAAGACAAAGACACACAGAGCTCATCTGCCAATCATTGATGCCCCTCCAAGTGACAAGCGTACGCTTTACACGTCCATGGCACAGTGCAAGCGACTGACGAAGAGCCTTGGACAGGAATCATCCGTCCAGACGATGGATCTACAATTGTACGCTTTGGCACAAGAAGTCAAGTGGCATCTGAGTGATGAATTTGCATCACACATCCTGCGAATCGGATCGTTCCATGCGATGATGTCTTTTCCTTTCTAGCATGGGGAACATCTGGGGTGATGCTGGTCTTCGTGATCTTCTAGTTGATTCTGGTGTCTATGCCGCAGGTACGGTAGAACTATTCCTTCAGGGCAAGGAGTACAACAGAGCAGTGACGGCATTCATATATGCTTATGAAGCGCTGTCACAAGTCGGATTCTCAGAATTCCTAAAGTGGCTTCGGCAGAACAAACGGAGACTCCCAGATGAGCTATGGGAGCAGCTTCATACAACAAAGGAGCTCTTGCTTGTCGGTTCGAAAGCCCAGTCCGCAATCACACACCTTCATAACTTGGTAGAAGAGCACGTGCAGTAACAAATGGCTGACTTCAGAGCAGAGATGTCAGATAAATCACCTACCTTCCAACTATGGGACTCCTTCCTAGAAGGATGTCAGGTACTTCTTCTTCGAGGAGAAAGAGAAGGAAACTGGCCTCTCCACCTGCATAGTATTATGTCTGCTCTACCATACTACGCTATCGCCGACAAAGTAAACTATATGCGGTGGACCCCTGTCTATCTGATGGATATGATTGCCCTGCCACATGACGTCCTAACCGCATTCATGAGAGGAGAGTTCAGCGTTCGTGAAACATGTGGCTCATTCATTGGCACAGCATCGGATATGGGCACCGAACACAAAATCAAAGAGCTGAAAGGATCGTCTGGTTTGAAGAGTATAGCCACTAAGCAATCTGCCTTGGTTCGCTACAGCCTCACCCGCCACGTCACTGCAGACTGGGCTGCACGCATCAAGTGTAGAGCCAGACCTAAGGATTCCGATGAGGGCGTTCATTCCCACAAGGACCAGAGCAAGGCAGCCAAGGAACGAGATTACGGGAATGTACGTAACATGGTCGACCACATAACAAACCATATGAGAAACCCATTCGAGTTCAGTGAAGATACTCCTAATGTGCTGATCATCATTTCTACAGGGATGCATGCTACCCCAGCTGTGCAACAGTCCCTCTTGAGTTGTGTGAAAGAAGGGAAGGTCAAAGTTGAGCGGTTCGTCGAGAAAGCACTGTCAGAAGGTGAACAGGGCAAGTTCCATGACGCGATAAAACAAAGCAAACTGAAGACTTTCAAGGACCTCAGCAAATCCGTGAAAGTGAAGACAAAACAGGGGTCAAATAAAAGAAGATCAACCCAGAGCTCATATTTCGTAGATCTATTGCCCTCACTAGCTTCCGTGATGATCTTGATCTCCTATCAGTCCTGAGTGTGCCCACTGGTGGAGCTCCATTGTCAATGTTCCATGAAGATGGATCAATGAGAAAACCAACAAAGGCTGACTTGGCTCATGTGCTAGAGGAAGGTATCTCATCAACACCAACGTGGCCACCGTGTATCCCAAGTGACTCCGTTTATATTGTCGATGTAATGGTGCTGCTCCACAAGACACCCGCACAGTATTACAGTAAATCGTTCGGTGAGTTGGTGGAAGCCCTTTTAGCGCACATAATTCATCAATTCACACATGCACACACAGTGATATGTGTGTTTGATCGATACGGTGACGCTGCTGATGATAAGGCGTACGAGAGGAGACGGCGCGCTACAAGCACACCAAAAAAGTACGAGGTTATGGCAAGCGCACCACTACCAAAGTGGACGACATTCCTTGAAGTTGATGAAAACAAGACCACATTCAGTCTCTTCATGTCAACTTACTTCGAGAAGAATGCACCACCAGCCTTGCAGGATCAACAGCGTCTCATCTTGACGGGTGGATACGAAAATGGCGCCGTCACGAAATTGGTGATGCATACAACTACTGCTGAGATTCCAGATATGCAGACTACTCAGCTGGAATCTGACTGTCGCATGATGTGCATGGCAAACCACATGGACAAGAAGTTCGCACAAAATGGTAGTAAGGGAAACATTATCATGTATAGTACAGACACGGATGTACTTGTGTTAGCCTGTCATCACACCCCTTACTTCAGTAACGCGGATGTCTTCTTGGAGACTGGCACCACGACCAAATATGAAAACACACACCGATTCGTACCAGTTCACGAGATCGCCAAGCACAGAGGTCTCAGCATGATGAGCATCCTACCCCACATACACGCACTGTCGGGTTGTGACAGCACATCGGGCCTCTTCTATGTGGGGAAGAAGACTGCTATGAAGATTATTTCGAACCACGGTGCTGCGAAGTTCACGGCTCTATCGGCACTAGCTGAAGATGATACCACTGCAGCAGTAGATGCGGCCCGGGTGATTGTTTCAATGTGGTACGACAGTGCAGAAAAACATAAGCAACTCCACGGAGATCTCAACCGTCTACGAACAAAGATGGCAAGTACCAGAGACATAGCGATGTCACGCCTACCGCCCTGTGAGCCGGTGTTCTTGCAGCATGTATTGAGGGCGATGTGGCAAGTGCGGCTTTGGGTGAACGCTCGCACTCCAGAACTTGTCACTGGATCACCCTTCAAGTATGGGTGGGAGACCACACATGCAGGAATTGAGCCTGTCATGTACAACTGAACAACTGCTGCAGAGATGATTGACGGACTCGCATGTGACTGCAAGGGTAAAGCTCGCTGCAAGGAGAAGTGCCCATGCTACATCGCAGGACTGCCTTGTATCGAACTGTGCATCTGCGAAAGTGAGGAGCTGAAATGCCACAATCCGAAAACGTTCGTCGTCGAATCGACAGAACAGAACCCATGATACTACGATCGGTGCGGCTATATGTCAAATCCATATGTCAGCATCATACAGCATGTAAACTAATAATGTGTGGCATACTGTACTAAATATCTTTTGGTTTAGATGTAATTTTATCTTACCTGACCCCCAGATAAGCCATTGTCGTCAGGCGTCTGTCCATTGTGCCTATATGTCTGGCTGTATTAAAGGTATTCAATTGTTATTATCTGTTTTGCAGAAATAATGCTTAGTCCAGAGTATTATATTTATTTTGTATGGAAACGTACATAGATATGATTTTTTTTGTGGAATAAAAAAGTTGATTCAGCTTTATTGGTAAAGTAGCCATTTTCATGTATTGGTCATCTTGGATTTCATGATGATGAGCTGGATGTAGGCCTTTAAAAACATGTTCATTGGATTCCTGGACGCTAAAAACATATATTTTGACACCAAGATTTTGTCTATATGATGATTAGTGAGCAAGATATTGTAATTTTGTATTTCCGAAAATGTCGCGATATCGAGGGGACCATTTTGAAAATGACCTTAATTGGGATGTTTATCTCCGGATATCAAGATGCAGTAAGCTGATTCTGTTGTAGAATGGTTATCGAGAGGACATGGTTTCATTAAGACAGTCATATGGTCCGTACTTTTCATATGAAAAGATTGGGTGTATTTTGGTTAAAAAAATACCAATTTTGTCGGTCATTTTGGCGGCCATATTGGATTTTCGTCACAAAGGATTTCTCCGAGTAACTCGCATTGCTGTTTATTCAATTCAGGGGGATTAATTATCTATAAATCGACACCAAAATCATGATTCTATCCCTATGGGTTGACAAGTTATGCCCATTTCTATGTATGTTCTGTATCTCGATTGAAGCGAACAATTTAGGGGTGGGGGTAACTTTAACCCCGATTTTCAAAATGTTGCACAAGGGTGCCAAACCCCTGGGAGAACACCTGGGGCCATATACTATCACATGGTATAGGTCCCAAAATGTAAGTATTTCATGAACATTTTAACCCCTCAAATGTCATTTGGCCGACCGACTAACAGGCAGCTGGTTGTGGTTCACATCAGGACAAATGATCTGATCAATGGCCAATGAGCTGGCAGGGGGTACCGAGGCATTCACTCGGTAACTGCGCACAGTACCTTCTGATACAAACTCGCACACCACTAAAAATTGACTACTATGTACTTCCAGATTTGTATAAACCCCGTCAAATTATTAAACACTTTGATCCTAGCAGAGCATATTGACACATTCACTTGCAAACTGCCACAATAGCTTTTGTGGCACACATCAGTGTGTGAGATATTTACTTCTCGTTTTAACTTTCTACATTATTTAATCTTAGTCTTACATTCCGCTTATGTATAAGCATATGCAACTGTACCAGGTTCTGACAATGTGACTGTTTTGTAGAGTTTTTCCCTTTATTTAATTTCTGAGAGAAGATTACAATTCATTCATTTGGATTTTGTGTTTTTTCTATTTATTTAATTTTACAAATGTTATTGGGAAATGCCTATTTATTATTTTATAAAGTTTTATAGAAAATCGTTGATTGTTTTTATTTTATGAAAAGTGTTATTAACTTAAATTTAAACAAGCAAATATCGCCATGTAATCTGAAATGTGTGTAGCTAGTATTCGCTTGGTGAGATCGTGAGTGGGTTCGGAGATTTACAATCCATACACAGGTATATTAGTGTTGCATTCCTTTTTGTTATTCTGGTTTAATGGGTAGCGAATCTAATTCAGTCAATGTATATTCTTGAAATGTATTATTAGAGTTTAATTTTATGAATCAATATTGAAGTCAATATCTGTCTTCGTGGTCAGCTAGGTGGAATTAGTCACCGGTACTATCGACCAGATCTTGACTTGACAGATGTTTGGAAAGGCAAGGGAAATAGGATCACATTCTGGGTGACCTTCTTTGACAACTGGATGGTGACAGGCAGTTTCGCCCGTCGTTATCGAGATGAACGAGATGTGCCAATGTTGTGTACCTGAGGAGCTAGCAGTGTACCGAGGCATTCGCTCGTTAACTGCTCACAACACCTTCTGATACCGACTCGCATACCAATGCAATTGGACTACTATGTACCTCCAAATGTTGACAACTTCCGTCAAATTGTTAAAAGTACATTGAGTTGATATTTTATTCAGAACATAACATTTACTGGCACCATTTACCACAGATTCAACAAATCGTAGGTAATTTACCTGAATAGCTAGCCGTGCAACCTTAAATATGATAACATTCTGGGTGATCTCCTTTGACAACTGGAGGCTGACAGACAGTTTCACCTGTTATTGTGGTTCACGTCAGGACGAACGATGTAACTATGATTGTGTACCTGAGGAGCTGGCAGAGGGTGTTGACCTTCTGATACCGACTCACATACCAATACAAATCAACTACTATGTATCTCCAGATTTGGATCACTGCTTTTATTTTTTAAACAAAATTATCCTGGATATGAATCTAGTAGTAGTTCATCATTGTAGTGGAAACCTCTGCTATAAACACACTAGAAAAGAAATGCGAATGTAGTAGCTGTTGCGAGTGTTTAGTGATGGGCACAGATGTTGAAAGCTTCTGTTGTCAAGTGGCATGGTTGAGACGAAAGAGGAATACCCCGAAACAACCCTCACTTATATGATGTAGCATCTAGGACTGGTGGCCGACTATCTGAATACCTGGGTAATGGATGTCGCTTATTTGCAGTATCACCACCAATACAAACTGGATTTCCCGTGGTATGTATGAGTCAAACAATGTGTATTTATTTGCATAGCGTAGCCCTGAGCAACACGAAATAGACACACTATAAATGTGATATCCATGGTACGTGTTGCAAGAAAGACTCCAAGTTAACATTTCACTCTAGAATATGCCCATATACGGCATGTTTTCGTTTTGAGACCAAGTGTCGTTTAGTGGGCCTTCTGCGTCTTTTTCGGCAGAAGTACCGCCTGGATGTTTGTTGGGTAGTACACCACCCTGGGCGATGGTGACGCCGGACAGGAGCTTGTTCAACTCCTCGTCGTTGCGGATGGCGAGCTGCAAGTGACGGGGGATGATCCTCGATTTTTGGTTTCCCAGCTGCGTTTCCTGCCAATCAGGGCTTTATGCAGGATCAAATTATTACCAGTCACATGTTTTGGTTTGCCAGTCACATGTTTTGGTTTGCCAGTCACATGTTTTGGTGGACACGTTGATGTTAACTGTTAAGCTAGTTTATAAACTTTCAAATTGTGCATGATGACCTGAAATGGGCTACAAACACACATTTGACACCATTTATACTCACTTTCAAGGCATAACTAACAATATCTATGGTTTTGGAAGACTTTTTTTTTTTGCTCCTTCATTTTTTTGCCCATCCACAACCCGTCCTCCATATTTCTACCCGTCCATATTCGTTTTTACCCGTCCAAATGACGGGTGGACGGGTCTCTAGATAAAGCTATGCTGCCAATTCAAGAACCTCAGCTGCCAGCTTCTCCACGCTGGGCGTAGTTGCCCTTGCGCAGATGATGGTGAATACGACCGACGGGGAACTGAAGTCCGGCATGCGATGAGCGCGTCTTGGACTTTCCCTTTGCCTTTCCTCCTTTACCACGTCCAGACGTGACTGTTGTGATCTAATGAAAAATTAAAGAATGACAGTTGGTCAGATGGTGTTGTGGCACAGTTGGACAATCAACTTCCACTGATCTTATGTGTTGTCAACAAGACAAGGAAGATATTCAAGACTCTTTTCAACATTTTAAGGGTAAAACAAATTCATCTCTTGTTGCTTTTTATACGTAGCATCAATGTTGTACAACACAAGTCACCCGTTGTGTATTTCAACATATTTACCTGTATTTTTCCTACTACACTAGCAACAGTTTGTGAACTGAATGTCGTTTTACCAGAGCACTTATCTTGGATGGTTTATACAGGAAGTTTGGGGTAGTGTGAACGACAGCTCTAATTGTTGTTTTGATAAGAACAATGGAGTTTTGCAACAATTGAGCATTCGAAGAACTGGAAGATGGTGTGGAATTTGCCCACAAAAATATCCTCAGTATCCTCTGTTACATGCAATCTATACTTTCATAACAGCAACTGCTGCCGTGGTGGAAATGTGGATAACTAGAATTGTTCCCCATCTCATCATTAAGAAAACACATTCACAGCCACTGGCTTAAAGTTATGATAACTATATCAGATCATAATTTTACTTAATTAATTGTGTTTGTTTAATAATTCGTTTATTGACCCATGGCACAAGCCATTGACTGGCAATGATGTATAACCAAAGACAACTGCATACTCTGGTCAATGAACCAGCCCTATCCCCTGACATTGATGAGTGCTTGAAGTGTTTGATTTCGTAGAAGTGCGTAGTCATGATGTCACTGTCAGTTAGAAAGATGGAAACACCATGTCAACAGATTCTCGAGGCATAGATGAGTGGGACAGGGTCAACACTCTAGCCGAGGCTCTCCTGTCACCGAGTGGCTTGGCAGTGACCACCAAGAAGGCCAGGTACACTCAGTCCCTGTAAAATACACTTGAAGAATACAAGAGGCCAATTATTTCGCAACAATATGCATTTTAACATGAATTTAGCTGAATTGGTTTTTATATACAGTTTACAAAATAATATGTATAATGTTATTATGCAATTTGTTTTGAATTGGTTTTATTATATTTTTAATTTTGTAATTACATAATAATAATAATGCATTGGCAAACATGTATTTAGCATAAAAACTGTATTTTCATTGACAGAGTGCAACATTTGGTAATAGTACATAATATGGATATTGGCAGATATGTACTTAGCTTGAAAATTGTATCACAGTGTGCAAAATACCAATGTAGTGTTATTACGCAATTTATTTCATATTAATTGATGTTGTTCTTGTAATTAACATGGTGATGTGTATTTTGTTGAGATGACAATAAATGAATGAACGACTATAACTCCTACTTATACTAACCAAAGACAACTGCATAATATGGTCAATGAACCAGCTCTATCCGGACCTTACACTGATGAGTGCAAGAAGTGTTTCATTTCGTGGAAGTGCCATAGACATCATGTCACTGTCAGTTAGAAAGATGGAAAAACTACGTCAACGGAGTCCCCAACAAGAAGCAAGACTGTCATGAGAAAAGACTACTGAAAACCCTGCGTCAACAGATTGTCAAACAAGAAGCAAGCCTGTCATAAGATGAGGCCACTCGACATATATTGCGTCAAAGGATTCTCCAACCAGAAGCTACTAGTCAACAGGGTTTGTGTTTACTTATTCTACCGAACTGCTAGGTGAGACCTTTTATTTAACTTTTAATGCAAGCACTCATGGTTTTTATTTTTTTATTTTGACTGTTAATTACAATGAACAAGCCTCAGCACATTCTGAGTCGTTTTTCTTCTTTCAACTCAACAAGCCGTTATACATGCGTAATTATAAATATTCGTGACATGCTATTATCAATGTTTTGAATATATTTTTAATTCATAGATAGTTTTTAGCATCACCACATTTGCCACAACACAATTCTCTAGTTGACCGACATCAGCATGGGAAACTGAGAAACATAAAAAGAAATTACGAGCAGAATTGCAAACTTGTCTCGGCGGCTGTATGTTCAAGAGGTACGCCGATAAGCCACAGTCTGATGCTGATGGTGAAGAAGTGTATGAACCGGGTTCAGTATTGCGCCAACCTCCGAAGCAGCTGTCAGGAAAACAATTACCAAGATTTAGCGGGCACGAGTACTTTTGATGTCTTCCGCACTGCTGTGTTTGGGGAGTACACACTCCAGCATTGTATTTACATGACTGTGTCTGATAAATACAGTTTTTATTAATTCAATGGAATTCCAGTGGAATGGAAATCAATGAAGCGAAGGTGTGTTATTCTTTATGGACCGATGGAACGAAGGATGTTTTTCCGTTTGTATGTACAATGTATGTTCCTATGCAATTTACTTTGAACTGCATTAATATTCATTTTTTTGGTAATAGTACATACTATGGATATTAGCAAACATGTATTTAGCTGGAAAATGGTATCACAGTGTGCAAAATAACAATGTACAGTGTTATTACACAAGTTATTTCATATTAACTGATGTTGTTCTTGTAATTAACTGGAAACAACGCATGGTGATGTGTATTTTGTTGAGATGACAATACATGAATGAACGACTATAACTCTTACATACATTTGTCAAATCATCCCACAATATGGAACAATTCACACATTTTGGCAATTGACAGCATTCACTGTCAATGATAACTGGCATTTTAATGGCAATGGTCGCTAAAATATATAAATAATAATTATTTTGCAAAACTGTTATAAACGATGGCTTTAATAATCTATGAACTGCCCTATTCTGTTTTATCAATTCAGCGTTTTTAAATGTGGGTCAAAATTATAAAATACAATATGGACCATAGGATCCATTTTCTGTGGGGTTTATAGAAAATGGATACTGGCATGACTAATGAAGTTGTCTATCAGATATCTGCAGTGAAAAGCATATTTTTACTGTATGTCTTATGACTGTGTTAACGGTGCAATGATACAGAAAGAATGAATGAGGCCCTGAAACTGAAAGAGGGGTTCGCTGATGCCCAAACTGTCAAAGAATGGCTTGATACCACCATATGTCACCACCAAGGATGGTCATTGTATCCTGTTAATTCCGACAAATCATGCACTTGCGAAGAAATTCAACTGTCTGTCGACAATGTCAAACACCGGCAGAACATAAGAGTCAATCCACGTTGGTGTGGCGTTGAATATCATGCTGAACTCTGTCCTGGAGAGATAAAGCAGCCTCATGATGGCAATTATGACCATCTAGAAATGGCCATGGATAGAGGACAAGGTCATGTGTTTGATTAAAGAAAAACCAGCCGCTACCCACCATGATATGTGGCAGGGAGCACTTGAAATCAAGTTTCCCCAATTGTTATAAACTTAATCTTCACAGGCCACAGTAGTTAATATCAGACAAGATGACATTGGTGGACTCATAACTTTTCACAGACAGTGATGCATTAGACTGTTTTCTCACCATCAAAATAATGCTTAACAGAAATGCACAAGACACTATGGATATGTAGATGTATATACTCAGTGGCCTCCTGATAGTTTTGTAAGTATAATTTTGTATGTACAATTTTATGTGAAAGTATAATTAATACTCTTCAGAATGCAGTGTAATAATTGTCATTATAGCAGTGGACAATGTGCTGTTTTTATGGACACAAGACTTATTTTTATATCACTGGACAACATGTAACATCTGTCATGTAACGTCTGCAACACAACTATGTAATAATTTTCTTTATTCTTATTTTCAAGCTGAATTGTAATTGGTTGCATTCGATAGCCATCCGACTTTCACTCCAAGGACAAACATGTATTTGTATAACTTAAAGGTTTCAGATAATTTGTAAATAAACTTAGATGGCTTTCACCCGTTCTTTTTGGGAAGTTACATTCATCACGTACAAATTTTTTATTACACACCATGCTATAGATTTTCCCATGGAAATTTTCCTTGGGCACCAAATAGGCCTGGACATTGGCAAGTATCACACACAGGGGTAAGTATTACTTTAACCAGGGCATTTAGAATAAACTTCGACCTATCTGAATATAACGTCCGTCAGAGGAATTGCCCACATACATTCAGGTTGTGTGATACAATCACGCAGCCTCTGACCAACTTAAAACCAACGGCTCTACATGGTTTGTATCTCGCTGGCGCAAGCAAGGCTGTTCAACAGCTTCGAGTAGCTGGAGGGAATGGACCTGGCACTGTTCGTAATCAACGAGGCCACGCTGATCAGTTGGTTCAAGCTATAGGGAGGTATAGGCGCAAGGAGGTTCCGTTGATGCAGCATGGTAGGCCGGTGCCGGTCAAGAGACTGCTCCAAACAGCCACTGTGGGCAAGCTTCCGCCTGCACCAGTGTCAAGGACGACTGGGTGGCGCAAGCGTAATATCATGACACCAACAACCACTGCAAAGGTTCGCAAGGTTTGATGTTGCCAGAAGTGCCAGCAGCCAAGTGGATCCATCAGCTACTTGCAGTACAGGGGCAACGTATAATGTCCCTATGTCCCCGGCCAACTCCTGAAGGAGAATGGTTGGTACTGCAGCAAGCCAAAGACGTGCCCTAGTCATGATGTCACTGTCAGTTAGAAAGATGGAAACACTATGACAACGGAGTCTCGAACAAGAAGCAAGACTGTCATAAGATGAGGCCACTCGACACACATTGCGTCAAAAGATTCTCCAACCAGAAGCTACTAGACTATAGGGTTTGTATTTATTATTTT
This sequence comes from Oasisia sp. SBJ-2009, assembly GCA_964017155.1. Classification (NCBI taxonomy): domain Eukaryota; kingdom Metazoa; phylum Annelida; class Polychaeta; order Sabellida; family Siboglinidae; genus Oasisia; species Oasisia sp. SBJ-2009. Next base: position 10,183,173 of record OZ024863.1, read on the forward strand.
ACCGGACTGCTAGGTGAGACCTTTTGTTTTACTTTTAATGCAAGCACCCATGGTTTTTATTAAATTTATTTTGACTGTTAATTAGGATGAACATGCATCAGCACATTCCGAGTCGTTTTTCTCCTTTGAACTCAACAAGCCATTATACATGTGTAGTTATAAATGTTCATGACATGCTATTCCGTGTATCAATGTTTTGAGTACATTTTTAATTCATACATATTTTTAGCATCACCACATTTGCCACAACACAATTCTCTAGTTGACCGATATCAGCATGGGAAACTGAGGAACATGAAGAGAAACTATGAGCAGAATTGCAAAATTGTCTCGGTGGTTGCTTCTTCAAGAGGTACGCCGAAAACCACAGTCTGATGCTGATGGTGAAGAGGTGTATGAACCGCGTTCAGCATTGCGCCAACCTCCGAAGCATTTAGAATAACCTCTCTGAATGTAACGTCCGTCAGAGGAATTGCCCATATGCATTCATGTTGTGTGATGCAATCACGCAGCCTCTGACTGACTTGAAACCCGACGGTTCGACATGGTTTGTATCTCGCTGGCCCAAGCAAGGCTGTTCACACAGCTTCGAGTTGCTGGAAGGGAATGGACCTTGCACTGTTCATAATCAATGAGGCCACGCTGATCAGTTGGTTCAAGCTATAGGGAGCTATAGGCGCAAGGAGGTTCTGGTTCCGCAGCATGGTAGGCCGGTGCCTGTCAAGCGACTGCTGTGGGCAAGTTTCTGCCTGCACCAGTGTCAAGGATGACTGAGTGGCGCAAGCGTAACATCATGGTGCCAACAACCACTGCAAAAGTTTGCAAGGTTTGATGTTGCCAGAAGTGCCAGCAGCCGAGTGGATCCATCGGCTACTTGCAGTACAGGGGCAACATATAATGTCCCTATGTCCCCGGCCAACTCCTGAAGGAGAATGGTTGGCAGTGCGGCAAGCCAAAGACATGTCATAGAAGGCAGGATGTCATGGGTACACTGGAAAACAGATATAAAGCTGCTACCGACCAATTGCAGCAAGAAGAAAGTCTACCAGCACTACTGTTATGCAAAGGATGCTGCTGGCACACAGAAGGTGGCAGTGCAGATGTTCCGTAGGCTGTGGCAGCAGCTTCTGCCATTTGTTGTCACCATGTGACCAGCTACAGACCTGTGCTAGTATTGTCAGGAGGGGGTGAGAAAACTGACACGATCAGCCAACTTGCCATACGCAGAGAAGACTGCCGCAGTTCGTGAATACAAGGAACATTTGCACAGAGCAACAACAGAGCGGGCCCACTACACAGATGTGTACAAATCTGTGAAGGAGAGCATGCCACCTGGCTTCTCCCTGGGTCTACACACTTCATGTAGCTATGCTGGGAAATGACACTACAGCGTTGACTTTGCCCAGCAAGTGGACTTTCTACAACCTACAACAACAAACTACAGCCTGAACCCATCTATTTTAAGTGCCCTCGCAAGTGTGGTCTCTTCGGCGTTGCCTGTGAGGCATTCCCTAAGCAAGCAAACTTATTGCTTGGTGAGAGCATCAACACTGGGAAGGGTGCCAACTGTATGGTGTCGTTGCTGCATTTCTTCTTTGAGAAATATGGCTTGGCTGAACGTGACGTGCATCTCCACGATGACAACTGCTGCGGGCAAAACTAAAAATATTGAATATTCTCCTAAGTATTGTGAGCGCCACGTTCTTCCATACCCTGTCTACCGATGTAGAACCACACCACAATTACTGCCCACCTGGACGAGACAGTTGGTGCTTTTTCCAACGGCCGCTGGCAATAGGAGACGAGCCAAGTACCCACATTGACAAGGTTGGCACTCCGCTGTCGACGGAAGTGGCGGAGAAGGTCAAGGACGTCTACATGCGACTCGGCCACCCTGAGCTGTTGCAGCGGTGCTGCAAGGTCAGGACACAGAATCCCAACGAATCCTTGCACTCGGTCGTGTGGAAAAGTGTCCAAAGACAGGGTTTGTTGTGCTGACACGTCTCTTGGCAGCAACTTGTTCTGCGATCGCCGAGTTCAACCAGGGCATCGAGTCAACCGTGGCTCGCACCTTCGACGTTATGGGCATGACAGTTGGCAGCCAAACGAAACTTTCTGCTGTGAAGGCCGACAAACTTCGCCTAGAGAAAGCACGCCAGCAGGTGAAGGACAGTTCACGGGAGGCATGTCATGCGAAGGCTATGGCACGTGTCCACCATGATAGTGACTATGAGCCTGGTGGCATTTACAGGCGGAAATCATTCACTGATGGACTGTAAATTTATTAACATCATATATTTATAAGTGGATTATATATATTATGTTTGTTTTCAGAAAAGTAGTATTCCTACTGCATACAGCTTATATGTGAATGATTTGTCAAATTTCACGAAACGTTTTTCAAGTAAATTATGTTAGTTTCTGTGAATTGTAATGACCTTATTATGGTGTCATGTGCTGGAGGACAGTTTGGAGGACATTTCTGCAAAGTATTATCCATTTTGATGTGTTTCTTGATGTTATACATTGTTCCGAAATGTTTATAAACTTTGAAAGCGATTTTCACAAAAACGTGTTCTGTATTTATTCAGCTAATTTCAACTGAGTCCCATTTTGTTATTTTTTAATAGAATAACTTAAAATTTGTCACAGTGTACCATCATCATTCCCTTTACAATGTAGGTGGAGCAATTATGCAGATTTGCTCCATATGTTCACAAAATATGCAAATGAGTGTAGGCCATCGCATCTGCTTATCATGACGGAGGTTGAAAAAACAGCTAAAAAAATGTACAGTATCAATTTGAACATGCTTTACAATCTCTGAAAGTTTCAGCTGCCTAGGTTGAAAAATGAGCAAGTTATTTTTCCGACTAGCCTCCCGCGTTAAACCTCACAACAAACTCATAAAATAGAACTAACGGGGCCAGATGTACAGGCCACGGTTGCACGGATGCATATATAAACAATGATTCTGGTGGTAGCAACCATTAATTTCAAAAGTGAGAATGAATAGCAAAAATGTTGATTCAAAAGCGGTAGATTTTAGCCTCTATCAGTTGATTGTCCAAAGCTGAACATGGGAAAGTTTAAGTTGGAGCACCTGGAGAAGTTCTCCAAGCAGATGGGCATTGCCGATTGCGGACTTGAACAGATGATAAGCAGTCTGACTAACCGAATCAGACGATTGATTTATGTATTGAACTTGACCGCTGCATGTTGATGTGAGTTATCTCTGGAGTGTGGTCAAAAAGCAACTTCATGAAACGCACTTGAATGACATGCATGACATAGTACGAATGGACAATCAGCACAAGAAGTCTACTGAGAACAATCCACTGTCATATTTCTAAAGACTATGTTGCACAATCATATTCATTTTTGTGGTGAGCAGATGTTCTTCCCTTACTGCATGAATACAGCAGGAGTTTCTGCAAACCAGACAGAAACCTACGACCAACATGATTTCTGCTAGATGAACACACGACTTGATCTGTTGCTAACAATTATGATTCCTGCAATGAATGGCAGAATTGGCAGAACTTTTCAGATTGTCATGATGGTGAACACTGTTGGACCCTAGTGAAGCAACGAACCCAACTAAAAAAACTAGACCCAGAAACCCAAACTGTGTCTTTCTCTGCACAAAGAGTAGAGACAGATGAACAGACACGCTGTAACTTTAATGGTGTCGTTTCTTTGATGAAACCAGTTCATATATGATCAGTCTTAATAACAACACAAAACGTTACTTCCCTAACAAACAGGTGTCTTGAAAAACACTTCTTAACTACAGAAATCTGATTTAACAACATAATAACACTTCTTAGCTAAACTAAAATATTCAAACAACAGAATAACAATTCCACAAAATAATTTAATGACAGAATAATTTAACTATAGCAACCAAAAATTGAATAACATCAACCAATTCATGCTACTTGGCACCTTGTTAATGTGGTATACAAGTTTTGGTTTTTCTCTAAATTTGGTGTCTAATTCTTATTACTGAACCCTTATGAGCTGACAGCCAGGTTTGTCTTTGTAATTAAATATTTTGAAGAGCCCACATCTTGTTAATCAAGTTGATTCTGTGTAACTGACTAACGTAAAAGACAACCGCATTGCCAAGCACCTGTTGCAACACTTATGTAAGTCAGTAGTGTATTTAGGAGCCACCTTAAAATCAATATTTTTTCAGTGTAACCAATTTGACCATTCCATGCTACTCTGGGAAGCAGAAAGGTAAAATGCAATTCATCCACAAATCGAGGTTGCAGTAAACACTGGAGGGACTTATAAACACAAACTAATCATTCTGGGAGTTAATGGACAGGCAAGAGAATGCCAGCCACCACAAAGTAGGACTGCTTGCACACACTGTCTGCATACTTATGTATTTTGAAATGAAAACATAATAAAGTTTTAAACTATATATTTAAGATTGCTCCTCCCCAGTAGGTACCATCAGGTGTGTTCTATAAACTGTAATCAGAAAAAAATTATTTTCTTACCTAGCACTGATATAAACAGACAAGCAAAACTATGGCAAAACAATATTTAGGCAAGATTACTTTATCTATTTCAAAATGTCAGTGCAGATAAAACAATCAGTACTGCCTTACTTATAAATATATTACAATATTATGAACGATGAAGCTCTAGATAAAAGGGGTGATTACCAAACTGTCTTGCTGTATGTTACAACACTGCCTGTACCTACTGAGTAACACCACAGACGATACAATAAGCACTGACTTACCAAACAACCAGCAGTCATATCACCATGAAGATAGGATGCCACGGGTGCCAGATCTTCTGCAACAAAATAAAAGAATTGTTTAGAAACCCATGAGCCAAATATTTTATAATATTCCGCATCTGTGAATAAACATTCCAACGTACATTCTGTAAAGCTTGCAGCACCATCCTTGGGAATATTACAGTGAAACACTGAACAATGACACATCAACAAAGCAGACATTCTTGCTACCACAGATACACGAAAACATTTCAGACATCCTGCACTACCAAACCTCAAACAAAAGGAACTCAACACTCAGTTCTTAGTCATGTCATTCAGTCATCTGGACCTGTTGGATATCTGAATAAATAGAAAACAAAATCTAAATGCTTGTAGAAAGTTAGAGGGAGTTAAAATTAACACACACAAAACGAATGGGCATGCAAGTATGGTCTGTAGGTATTGGCATTGACAGAATAACAATAGTCTGCAAGTTGAATCATGTTCAAAGAACAAGAAGAAAGAGTTTAGGGACGTGAAGAATGAACGACCTGAGGAAAGCAACTGGAATGAAATGCAGCTTAAAAGGATTATTATTGAGAAGTGGGATGAGATGGGTAGCCACATCCTGAGGATGGGTGCAGGAAAAATAGCAAACAGAAAACCTCAGTCACAAAACCAGGGAAACACCACTGCTGAGATGGAAGGACTGCTTTAGGAGGGACATGGGAAACAGCCATTTTGTCATGTTCATTTTGGCTGAGGTGCCACCTTGCGGATATATGTGCACTAATCAAAGTCTCACATGAACTGGGTAGATACCGCCACTGATTTCCCATAGGCCTTTGAAACGTTTCTTTGATTTCCCGCTAGGTTTATTAATCCATGCTATTAAAAATGCCATACATTAATTAGCTTCCATTCATACATGTCATATATAAAATTCGTGAAAATGACACATCACTTTCTCCTACAATCCAATCTCTAACCTGACACCCCTCTATTTCTGCTCCAATCAGCAGGCGGTTGTCCATGTTGACACCTCTAGGCAGAACTAAATCTGTATGCATACCTGCCTGGTCACTGTCTGACAAATGTCATTATTTCACAGCTCTGATGCCATGCTGCACTACAAATTTATGTCTACTCAACCAATCATACATTCATTGCTTCCAGGAATTTACAAGAACTGCACAATGCAGTTCTTTTAAGCAGGACTACAATGGGCAATGACGTAGGAATCCATTTGGTTGTATGTCCCCAAATAGATTCCACGAATAGTGCAAATCTTCACAAAGGTTATACACCATTAGACCGATTTAGCAAATCCATTTTTCGGTCCTTTTTCGTGGTGCGGACTGCAAGGAAACTAGGTCAAGTGACGTAAGACACAACCACCACCTACAATGCAACATGCGAGATAGCAGGCGTCTTTTCGTCGCCTCTTTTGCAACCACAGTGATCTCCCTTCTCGCAGTTTGCAACCACAGTGATCTCCCTTCTCGCAGTTTGCAATCACAGTTATCTCCCTTCTCGCAAGTCCCACAAATTCGTCTGGTGTTTTCAAATCTGCGGTTTGTGAATTACGACAGCTGCAGGTGAGAAAGTATTGTTTTTTGTAAGTGTTAAGTTGTGCCTGCTTTTTGCATAATTTTGTAATTGAACCGTAAGATGTTGAAGTTAGTTTAATTCAGTATCTCATCGTAAATTTCGTGAATTGATTAGTTTTTCCTGGTCAGGGTGAACCCTACTGGTTAGGCAAGATAAAATGCGAAAATACCTGAGTGGTAAAATTATCCTGGGAGGATAAAACTGGACGTTTCGAGTTGTAGTCTCTTTGTCAGGCAGTTGACATGTATTCAGTCATGATGAATGCTCACTGCTGATGTGGAACTGTAAATAAATCTTCAAATTTGGCTATTTTCAGTTGAAATAGCGGCCATCTTGAATTTGTGTCATGTGACCATAGTCATACTTCATTGAAAATGGTTATGGTAAATTCCTCATATGTTGAGACATTACAGGTATTTATTTCACGTATAATTAAGGCAGTATAAATGTCGCCAGTACTGTGTTCTTGTCCGTATGCTAAAACTTAGGAATAGGCACAAAAACCATTTTGAATAGTAATCGGTTTTAATAGGCGGGCATCAGTGGAAAAGGTTTCTTTGAATTAGTGATATGGCTAAACTTGGGTATGGACAAAATAAAATCATAGTTATGTAGCATAAGTCAATTAAATTATGCTCGACTTATTTTTACTGATCCTGCAGTCACTGTCCTTTCATCTTTTCCTCTGGTTAGCCAAAATTGGCTCTCTCCCTCTTTCTGGCTAATGCACACAAGTCTGAATCTATGCACTTCTTCAAGTTCAAGTGAGGTGCTTGCTCAGATCTGATGCCAAAATATCCCTCTACCCCCTTGAAAAAAGAAAGATTTCCTTAACCAGAACCAAAACACAAAGTCAAAGCATACAGCCTGTAGGTCTACCTTGTCTGATCTCTGATGAGTGTGTACTTGCATACCCGCATTTGTGCCGATGTACATTTATTCTTGACTAGAATTGTTAATTCACTTGTCAACAGAAATGGCATTCAAGTACACCAGCCAAATGGATCACGATCTGACGGATGAAGTTGTCCTCTACAATCCCTTCAAAAAGGGGCACTCTTGGGAGAGCTTGAGACGGACGTTGGAAGATCATCCAACCCTGTCCATGCGCTCCAGTAAGTCCACGAGAGACCGGGCGTTACTGCTCATGGACTACGGAAAGGGTGTGGTGAAGCGACAGGAGAAAGCGTACGTTTGAACTGCATGTTTTATTTCTGAACTTACAGCTGCTGTCTGTTGCCAGTGATTTTATGAACACAGCAGTGTGGTACAAAATGCAAACTATTACTACCCCAAAAGGAGGCCAGGGTAATTACAATTATGTATTTATACAATAATTTTCTGTAAGTAAAAAATAAAATATAAAAGAGAAAGAAAAGAAGAAGATATCTTCACACAATACATATATTAAAGAAATTCGTCTAAAGATTGTTTGCTTGTAGCCCCACACGTCTTGGAAGGTCATCTGTTGTGGAAAAAATATCTACTCTGTCATGAATGATCTGTATATATGAGAATTGGAACAATACATTCATTATCGTACTTGATATTATATGAATTCTGACCCAGTGGCACATTGTTTACACCAAGTCAACCTTGAAGACACTGAATTTAACCACTATAGTGCAATGTTAATATTTTGGCTGGCTTTTTAGCAAAAAATACTGTACATTTGCCTTTTAAAAGATCCCATCTGTTCATAAAAATGGTGTAAACTTCACGAATTATAGTCAGCTGCAAAGACACATGTGTATTAGTGCTGAAAATGGGTATGACAAAAAGCCACATCAAACACTCACACAGCAGCGTCATGCACAGGTACATGTCAACGACATGTGGCAGAATGCTGGCCTCTTGGACAAGTGGGCTGTGGCAGCATCCACCCCACCCGGCAGAAATGAAAGATTTGACATATCACATCCAGGGAATGTTGTAAATCACAAATCAATTGTACATGGGACTACTGGTGTAATCAATCACTTGACTGGAGGAAATGATGTACTCTACCCCACTAAAGTTTCAGCAGCCATGAGAGCTTAGCGCCGGCTGGTCACTAAGTCGGATTGCTCTGGTGTGCCACATTTGGATTATTTTTGTGTCTATTTCAATTGTCACCATGTCTCACAAAGTTACGTGAAAGAGTGAAAGGGCCTGTGGTTTCAGGAAGGGTCATCCTGCATACGTATCAAGGAATGAGAACAGCATCAAAAAGCAGACTGGAAAAAGTTTAGTCCACTGATACATGGTGAAGGCTTCTCCTCGTAGATATGTTGATGTCAAGTCATCGTCATGATCTTCACGTCTTGGCCACAGCATCTTTGCCTCACCAGAATGACCTTCAGCATCAGGAACCTCAATGAGGCCAGCAGGTGTCAGCTTGGGTAAGTTGTGTATCAGCGCCATGCAGAAAACCGCTAACAAAGTTGGTGAAACAACATCGACCGTGATATTGGCCGACTTGACCAAGAAACGTGAAGATGTGAAGCGAATCAATCTGCTGCGTGGCGTATCTGAGGATGCACCCATAAATATATAACGATTGGCAGTCGATACAATTCAACATCCATCACTGGAGCTTATCACGCCAGACAGAATGCCAGTCAGGCAATTACTGTTGCTGTGAAGAAGCAGACATCGCAGAATGATATAGTCGGGATAAATATCCAGAACAAGCTGTGTAGTCTCGATGCTTCACTGAGAAGACAAGGAGTAAACGTGACATGTCCAGGTCATGCAAACTGTACGGCAACTCTGCCAGCCAAGGAACCTCTGTCCAAGTATACGGTAGGGGCAGGGATAGGACGACAGTTTGCGGCACAAGACGTTGGACTGCGATACATCGTCACCGATGGAGATGCACACAGTGCCGAAGGCATGAAAGCAGGAATGTCTGCAATGACACTGAACGTAGAGTGACAAACTGACACTACGCATTTAGAACAATCATTGTTTAGAAACATGAAGGTACGGTTTAGCGAGCATATATTTCAGGGGGCGACATCAGTAATCAGAAAAGAGCAAAAAAGTTTTCATTTGACATGAAAAGCAGGTGCCATCGAATACACAGTGCGTTGAACGACAGATATGCCGGCTATTAGCATTTCACAATCCTATTGGAAGTTCCATATATGAATAGGCCATCATCTTGGCTTGGATGCCGATGTGGTAATGCAAATCGAAGCCGCTGATTGGTTTACTGGCGTGCAAAGTGAGCACCCCGTGTATGGATGCCGCCAGTGCCAGTAACCTGGGCACAAAACTGGAACCAGTGTGGCAGATCATATAAGAAGGCACTTGCTGGACTAGGTGACAGGAGCCCAGTGTGTTCGGTAGACATGGACTTGTTTCTGTGCTGACTAGAATGAAAGTCTTTTTGGTTTCATGTAGTAAAATAATTCATGATGAAATGCTTCTATGATCCTTTATTTGTATATTTGTATCATTGCTAGTTACTGAAAAGAACAATAACATCAGATGTAGTCAACTGTTGTTTTATATACAAAATGTTATAATCCTACCCTTTATAAATTCGTGCGGGCATACTACATAATCAGACTGCAGGTTTATTATCTGATAGATTTTTTCCATTTTGTTTGTGTTGTATATTCAGACATCAAAGTAAAACACACACGTGGTTCTTGGGGATAGCACTCAACTGAACTTTATTTGCATATCCGTGTATCACTACTCACAACTACGTCATGGCTATAACGTGTATTACTGCGCATGACTACTGGCGTATAGTCCACAACATAGACACACATATTTAACAGTTTGCATTTTATTCTGAAGATAATTATCTATGATATAACAATATTGACAAGTTGCTTCCTTCATAGAGTAAATATCAGTTCAGGGGTAGTTACCTATAATATAATAATAATAATAATAAATGCAGTATTTATCTACGCCATATATCTTGTAATAAAACCATTCAGAGGCGCATTACACTTTACATGAATATACAGATTACCTAAAAAATTCAAAATAGAGACGTAATTGTAAAATAAATAGATACCTATATCATTGCAAAGCATATTTGATCCACTTTACAATGATGCACACACTTGTAATTTGGTTGAGAAATAGTGACGTTATAACCATTTTAATCAGAGCCCTATCATTTTCTGTACCTGAAACAGGATGTTTTTTTGATTTCTTCAGGAACTGGTTGCAGTTCGTCGGCAGTTACTTCAGGATAAAATGGATTAATGCTATTTTTCTGCATGCCATCAAAGGAATGTATGCACAGCACATAGGCAATGAGAAATGTTTTCAACTGGACATGTTCAGTGACACCTATCAATTTAGAACACACAGTGCCTTTGCATATATTGCAACACTACAAAAGCTGGGAGTTGAAAGAGGTGGATTTCGAGGCAGATATTCGAACGTCTAGCAAAGAGAACAGCATCAATCAAGACACTGTACCACCTTTAAAATGTTTCTTCCCTAAGTGGTGTAGTCATCAATAATTTGTAAAAGTGTGTACACAATATTTTAAAACAAATCAACACACTTTGCTCGTTACTTATAAATGAGTACTTACATAGAAATTGTCTCAGAATTTTTTATAATAATGCATGCATCAACCGTTATGTATATGGGCTAACTTAATGTTATTCATGATTGTTCTACTGTTGCATTTGATAGGTTGATCACACCTATGAAAGAATGATGATGTGACCTGGTCATTCTCACTAGGTGGTACTAGGTGGCGCCACTTTCCATTCTTGGTGTTGTAATTGTTCAGTTTTCCTTGTCTTGAATGTAACATTTATTTTGTTATAGGCTGACATATGATTATGACATTTGTTTTATGTGGTTCGTACCAAATGGCATTAATAACTGCGAGGCTGCAAGTATTAAGTGATGACAAGGGAGAGCCCCTGGATTCGGACTGTTAACCCTGAAGTGTGTTTCTACTGTGATTCTGATTTACCGTTCCGTTCTGCAATTTAAGTCTGTTACATCCATATTAAAGAGAGAGGTTGCGAATTATATTTCCTAGTGTACACAATCTTGATGTGCTGTATGGCGTGTTTGTTTTGATCTTAATAGTATGCTGTATTATTCTCGTACAGATGAGCGATAATGCAATGTGTTTAGATAATGCGTGGAATGTAGGGTCTCAGAGAACCCGTTAAATCTAGGTGACCAACCGTAAAGTTCACGTTTAGCATACCAGTCAGGTATCTAAATCTTATGTTGTCTTGTATGTTGTATCTTGTTTCTCAACTAATACTTTGCATTCTGTTATGGCTCCCCTGACAGGTCAGGGCCATCTTGCTTAGTACCGGTTGTTGAAGTTTTTAGTGATTAGATATTTAGGGGGTAGTTATTGTTTGGTGTAATGTAGAGGAGTAGAGTGAGTAATTATTAATCTGCACAGGTTTCCACAGGATGATAGCAAAACATGAACCATTTCATTCGTGTAAACGAAGCTAACAGGGCCGGACCATCAGCATACTCAAAGCTATGTTCCAATCATTTTGTGCAGTTTAATTTCGATCACACCCTGCAACATTGTTTGGGATTTTGTCAATTCTGTGCCCATCCGGCTGCCGATATGCTACACTCAGCCGACGGAAACATCACCGTGAATATGCTGTCAAACACAACAAGCATGATACACCTTTGGATCAGGGAATTATTGCGTCTTTCATGCGGCGTTATCACAAGGAGTTGATCAAAGAGATGATCCTCTCAGATCATGACATCACAGACTTCCTGAAGGCATTCTACCATAAACAAATTTTGATTGTGGAAGGGGGGGACATGGGAAGGTGTGACACCAAAGACCTTCAACAACTGTTGAGTGGAGGAACTCAGTGCAGCATTCCCTGCTACCACCAATGTAGTAGCAACTGATAATGATGACACTGATTTTCTGGGATTCATTGTCAACGTAGTGCTTGTCGTTTAGCGTAAGCAAAAAAGTAAACTCTCCATATTAACCAAACTCTCAAGAGTTTTATTGACGAGTGGACCATGCACCGTTGACGAGTTGTATTCTGTAACTGATCAACTAACTGATGAAGAGATCAACAATGGAACATTGTGGGACGTTCCAGTTGATGCCGACCCACACGCTGAACAAGACGCAGTATCACCATTTTGCCATCACCTGCAGAAGTTGTTACAGTGCTTGAAATCGGCCTGGATCTAGGGTTGTGATAGCGACCATTGCTAAGGCTAACCTGACAGGCAGCAGGGATTGGAAAAGGTGACTGTTTTTAAGGGCCCTGTGAACGTTGCTAGCGGTCATGACTTCAGTGCATAGCCAATTGATATTTTATGTCATTACATTTCATCAATAAATTGTTGATCGTATATATTTTTATTATTTAAACTTGTATGCTCCAAGCTTCAAACCTGTTCCATTTCTTACCTTCTGGTTATCATTTTTGAATTGCATTATTTAACTCATTCGCTACCACTGACATGATAACATGGCGCCAATTCAGAGCCGCCAAATCCCCGCTGACATGTAAACATTGCAGCCATTGAAAACACGTCGCTAGCAATTGGCTGATCTTGTTGTAAAACTGTTGCAAACAAACTGACATTAGAAGACATTGCTGGCATGGACACAAGTCACCTGTGCCACAACTCTGTGTTATAGCCTCATATATAGTCATAGAGCCGCATGGAGTAAATAACAATAGGATAGCAGGTAAAAGCAGTCTTATTTAAACAGCCAGCCAACAGAAGACATTGTAAGCTTTGAATTAACATAACAAATAATATAGGTCACCATTTGATTTCTAAATGGATTTATGATTGGAAGTTGAGCAACCGCCATATTGTCAACAAAGTTTGCTGGCAGTTTGGCAGTTTTATGAATAATGCACGCGGTGTCTTCTGATGATTCTGATTCCAAATTTATTTCATGGATTTAACGTTGCTGATTTAAATCAGGCATTACCTACTGGCTTTAAAAAATGAATCGGATTTAGGTGTTTCGTCTGTGGAAATCGGCAAATTATCGCAAGTAGCGATGAAGAGCGGAATGTCAGTGAACCAGGCCTGGGATCTGACAGTTCCCCGGAACCGACTTGAGATGCGACAAGATGGAAACATTGTGGCAAGTGGGTGGGTGGACAATAAGGCTGTGTTTCTGTTGTCCACCAATGCTGACCCAACAGTCAACTCAGCTGTGCAGCACAAGCAGAAGGATGGCACGATGCTGGAGACTGAGTGTCCTGTTGCAGTACAACCTCCACATGAATGGTGTCGACATGGCGGACCAGAACAGGACCCAGTACTCCACATGTCAGAAATCCATCAAGTGGTACAAGTACTTGTTCTAATCTATTTCATCCTAATTATGTCAGCCAGTTTGTAATTTCAAATAAAGTTGCAAACTAATAAGTTAATTATTTCTCCCACAGGTGCCATCAACATTGGGTACACCAACTTCGGCAACTCAGAAGAAGTTTGACTTCAAGCGTCTTCTTCACGAGACTGGAATTCCGAGCGACGACGAATCTGAGGCTGATCCGGATAACACCAGCAGTAACAGAATATCGAGAGATATTGCAAGGGTGAACAAGCTGTCTGAGATTGTTGCAGGGCTGCCATGTCCCTCATGTCGATGCAACACCCTTGCCGTCCATGCAGTGAACTGTGCACTTGGGTTGGTGTGTCAGCGGCAGACGTACTGCATGTCATGTGATGCCATCATCAACAGCACACATTCATCCAACCGAATCACTGGCAATGCAGGACATTTGCCATTTGTGGTGACACGTGCTGTTGTGTCAGCATCGTTAGACATGGTTGTAGGTCACAGTGGCATAGTGAAGCTATGTCGGTATCTGGACATGAACGCTCTGAATCATACTACTTTTGCTGTCCACAGTCGAGCTATCGTCGAAGCCGGCATGGTGGTGGCCAACAACATCCTGACTGATGCTGCGAAGATCGTTCACGGATCAGACCACCACAACCAGTGCTGCAGCCAGTGATGCCGACGAGCAAGTCATCGACTTGACCGTTCGTTCTGATGGTTCCTGGACACATCGGCATATGGGATAGGGTGTGTGAGACACAGTGACAGGACTTGTCCTAGACCTGACTGTGCTGTCATCATAATGCCAGGCTTGATCGTGCGCCGAAGCACAATGCGGGAGCTGAGGCACAGCCCAGTTTCAGGCATAGCTGGCTCGTCACACGAACTGCAACTGGTAGGCTACTACCATGGAGCATCTGGATCTGGTGGCATGGCGGTAGCCGCTGCCGAGATGTTGTGGGATCGTTCCCTTGACCGCGGGTTTTGCTACACCACCATGGTGTCGGATGGCGCCTCAAGGACAAGGACGGAGATGAATGTCTACGGTGATGACGTGACAATTACAAAGGAACAATGGGGATGGGGTTGAGGAAGCTGGCGGCTCAAACCAAACAAACAGGAGTGACACTTGGTGAACACAGACATGGAAAGTTGACAGGGGAGAGCATCAAAGCTCTGACCGAGAATGGAGAATGCCGTCTACGCATCATTCTACCATGTGTTGTCGACTGATGCCAAACCACAGCATGACAGATGCCCACAGGGCAAAGACAGCTGGTGTTTCTACCAGAAGGCACTGGCTGAAGGGAAACAGCCAGGGGATCACAAGAGTAACATCAGGTATCTGCCGTCCCCAGAAGTTGCCATCCATGTCGAAGGCGTGCACTTGTGTCTCAGTGGCTGTGATCTGCTGATCAGCTGTTTGCGAATTTATTGCACTTTTTCTCTCTCGGCTATTTCTCAAAATATATGCTTGAAACTTCACAAGGTTTATGGTAATAGTGTACTGTAGGTAGCGACAGAAGAACTTCATGGAAAATCAACACAATATTGTTGCAGTATTATGTAACTATAAAATACCACCAATAAGTCTAGGCTCATATACACCCATATAGTAAAAAATAAAAAGGTATCTTGTAAAACAAAAAACAAAGACTTATGACCTGTAGATTAGACTACTCTGTGTTTTTTTGGTTGAAACTAGACCATTGATTATGCTTTACATAATCCATTTAAGGGGAAGAAAACCCCCTGAAATTCAGAAATATATACACACCATAGGTTTTGACATTACTAACCCCAATTAACTTATAACTTTCAGCTCAAGATCAGAAATAACAAAACGAAGTCGGAGATTCAGGTCATCCCTTAATTGACAATTTACAATCAAAACACTACATACATGTATTTTTATTTAGTTCAGCATTAGATAATTTATCACATATACAACACATCGAGAAGCATCTTATGACATGTCGGCACATTGGTTGTCGGATATTTTGTGTTTGATGGCACATATTTAATTTTTATTTTAAGAGGCGATGAATCGATCTAGATGAAATAATGAAATTCTCACAAGCGCTGCCCTGGTGAAGCTGACAGCACACAGGGTAAGCTGCATCAAGGGGAGAAGAGCCAAGTCAGACATTGTTGACATAATGGCCATACACAAGATGGCGTATGGATTCGCAAACCTTGTACTCAATTTTCTCAACGAAACAAACAGAAACACAACAAAATTGGCCTGCAGTCAACTGGAGTTCCCAGACTGGTTTTCAATATTTGTACTGGAATTAGTATACAATTTTGCTGTGCTAATATTAATGTAACAATGAACTTATAGCTGATGTATATCCCGATGAATGGAATTTTAGCCTTTGGTTTATGTAATTATTCAGACATGCTGAAATGGCGCGTTATGTATAGCAATGCAATGCAGTGCAAGCCCACCCCACCCCACCCCACCCCACCCCACCCCACCCCACCCCACCCCACCCCACCCCACCCCATCATGTCGAAAAGATGTGGGATGTGACTTTGGCAACATCATGTTATCTCTAGTAATGAGACGACTCAGCACAACTACTGCCCAGTGGGAGTTGATAGCTGGTGCTTCTACCAGAAGGCATTCATTGCTGTGCAAGGCCATGTGTACACTGCACGAATGTACACTTACTACTGTCACTTCAAGTCACAATCCGTGTCAAAGACGTCTACACCCA
Organism: Oasisia sp. SBJ-2009; assembly: GCA_964017155.1. Taxonomy (NCBI): domain Eukaryota; kingdom Metazoa; phylum Annelida; class Polychaeta; order Sabellida; family Siboglinidae; genus Oasisia; species Oasisia sp. SBJ-2009. The sequence continues at coordinate 10,199,545 of OZ024863.1, forward strand.
CATACGAGGTATATACAACTCAAATTAGAGCCTCCAACACCAAGATCTGGACCAAGTGTTCGAAGACAGGATTCACTGTAACCATGGGTTTACTTGTCATTGATTGCAATGTCCGATGTACATAACACACGACACTTTACGTCCGTTTGATTGTCACAGCGTATTTCTGTTGATTTCGTACATTCAATTGTATCGTCTTAGGTAACATGTATGGTGTAGTGTAATAGTGCCTCGGTCACAGTTAGCGCTTTCTTTGAAAGTGTAGTTCTTTTTACTTGCCTCATTTGTGTTGAATTAGCATTGATTGTTATATGGGTGGGGGGAATTGAATACCCCACCTTAGCTAATTTTTTCATTTATTAATTGTATTTATATTGTCAATTTGCTACAATTCTTACTACATTTATTAAATGACCTGTACCAACAACTCTTGTTATTTTATTGTAGCAAACTAGCACAGGTCTCTGCCAGTGAAAGCATCAGCAAGGTCTTGGGGGGACACTATTCGCAAGGAACCGTGTCTGTGGCAGTTGGCCCCTCACCTTTGTTGCTTGTAAATAAGAATATTAGCAATGCTGGCTTTTACGATAATGTATGTATGCTATAATTGTGATTACACTGAAGTACATTGAGGTGAACTCGCAATACAATTTGCCCTTTTACACACAACTGTTGTCCAGTGCTTATATTGTTAAACAGGCTACAACTACACATAGACAACCAATTAACTTACTTTCTGGTAGGATACATAAATGCGAAATTCTAGTACTAAAATAATATTTATGTAGATGCTAGAAAATAATGTATCTCCCTTAGGGAAAATGACTGGTCCTGCCAGAGCACGCTGGGAAAGTGACCTGTGCTGGTTCACTTCGGTTTGCGCTGCCAGCAAGGACGGACCAGTTGTACTGAGGAATATTTGGAACCTCCATCTCCCCTCCGCCTCCCCTTTGACTTGTGCGGTGCCCTCTCTGTATTGTATGTTTGTGCAGGTTCTAGGATTAAGCGTGTGTTATACTTAGTCAGATTACCTTAACAGCGCGATAATCCGTTTGTCTTGCTAATATTAACTTTTGTCATATTTCTTCTGATCGCTAGATAGCGAGACCAATATATACTTAGTTGTCACAGTGATTAGCGGTTTGTTTGATTAGTAAATGCTCGCTAGATGGCGACAGCTATATGTACTTTGCAGGCGGTTGCTGGCTTTTATGGTTAATGTATGTATGCTATAATTATTATTACACTGAAGTACATTGAGGTGAACAGGCAATAACATTTGTTATTGCCATTTTACACACTACAACTGTTGTCCAGTGTTTATATTGTTGCACCAAACAAATTACAATCACACATAGGCAACCAATTCACTTGCTTTCTGGTAGGATACATAAATACAATTGTTGTGTGCTTTCAATTGAACTTTAAAGTTTTAGAAACACTATCGGCTGCAAAACATCACTTTGTAGTTTTAGTCGTGGGGTGCCATTTTTGGTATCTCGTGTAATTTTATACATTTTCATGCAACCAAATGAACTGAACTGAAGAGGATATATCACTGGACAGTATAGGTTTTACCATTGGACAGTATATATCAATTGTAGAAGCCCTGTGTGAACTGTTATCACTGCAGTAATAAATCTGTAGAATTACAACTAATGTTATCCTAAAATTTCGACCACTGCCCACTGGAAAAGACCCAGATCACAAACGAGAGCGACCACTCAGTGGGTGGAAGACAAACATGATGCCAGAAATCTACACTAACATCAAGGTGATAATGAGAAACCTCTGCAAGGTGACGCAGATGTCAAAAATTGCCATCAGGTTGCCAGAATCAACTTGTTGGCAGAATCAACAGCCCACTGGAGGGGAGTATTTAGGCTCCAATATAATTAACTGAACATCAAGAGTAATGTTTTTATATTCAAGAATAGTTTTCATTTGTGCTTTATGAAGTATATGTTCAATGACATTTTCACTTTTCTACATCCTATTTACATACTGAGAAAAAACAACGGTGTGGAAATATCTGATGATCGGAATGACGAAGACATCCTCAACAAGTGAGGTATGCAAGTGTTAACTTCTACAACAACTGCAGCCCTGTACTCTGCAGTTTCTCCACAACACCCTTTTTTGCAAGATACTACTTTCAGGTTTGATGGGGGCAGATAGAATGTGAAGAAGCAGGAGTTTAACATGTGTGAGAGCAGTCTAATAGGAGCTATTCACGTTCCTAAACATATTTCATTGCTCAGCTAGCACAATATCAGCTGCTGTACTGTTCAGTGATGCATCACACACTAGGGTACTGAGACGTCTTTACATGGGAACAAATAATAGTGGGATTCTTAGGTTATTTGTTTATCATCTTTTAGCACCATTTGTAATTTTTTGAGATTTTTGTTTGAATCATGTGGACGACAGTGCTGGAGTTGTGCTTTCGGTGGGCTATGCCAGATGACTGTAATGCAGGCACTTCAACTATCTGTAAAGCGACAAAGAGAAGGGACAAGACAGCTATCGTGAAGGCCCTGATAACCCAGCATAAAGAACTGCGAGTGCCATCGATTTTGCATGGGTAAAAGTATGTGGCTGTAGAGAAATATATGACGCAACAATGTGCCTGACAACATCGCGATGTGTTTTGTTTGTATCCATACAGCACCCAATGATGGCAGCCTCTCCAGATAGGGTAGTTGACAGAAACTCACTTGTCGGGGTTAAATGTCCGTTTGCAGCGAGACAGCGGAGAATTTCCCCAGTAACTGCAATTGGAATGGTCTGGCCATCAGCGCACCAACTGTTATGCAACTCCGTCTACCAAGTATGCAACAATATCATGACACCAGATTGTTTTTGGATGCAAAGTACAAGTGAAGGCAGAGAGGCTATGTGCCAGCACGCATGCTATTTCCACAATGGCCAAGAGCGTGAGCCCTTTATGGATGCTTCCATTTCTGAACAATTTAACACCATTATCTTTCATATCATAAAATAACATGTTGCCATATGATTTACCATTATAACACAGTTGAAATGTTCAGCATAGCCGAACTAATCAATGTTATTGTGAACACTGTCATGAAGACTGACCCGGAGGTATTTTTCACTCTGACAGTTCGGAGAAAGAGTATCCTCAACGACTAGCACCGCCTGGTCCTGAAGACAGGCACAAGCCTCTAACAGAACGAACAAATTCAGTGTAGCATACAAGTTCAGATCACATGAACTGTATGACTCTGGACAATAATAGGTACATTGGTACATGTAGTTGTACAACCCAAGGTTGAATCTAGTACAGCAGCACCACTTCCTGAAGGGTAGGAATAATGTAATTGAAGGTCTACTTCACCGGAGAGATAGAAATGATGTCAGCAGAAAGACTGAAATAGCCCGAGGATTGTATTCCGCTGAGGTCAATGGTTTTATGTCATTTAATAGCGGGGTAGGCAAGGCGTCACAATGTATGCTGTTGTCACAATGGCATGATGCTAAAAACGCAACATGACACCCTGGATTTTAAATTGTTGACATCACTTTCTTTTCCCCACAACACAATTGTCATTGTTCTACGCTGTTTTACTCTGCTGTTCTAAAGTTACTTTACACACCACCATACCAGATGGTAAGAAAAAACATGTTATTTCTTTCGGAGAAGGGTCAAAAGTGCAGGTGACTGCACCATCAATCATTATCCCTATCTTGCAAATGAACTACATACAGACTTCAAATGGAAAACCCACATAGATAACATCATCTCAAATGCAGATAGAACTCTCAGGCTGATCAAACGAAACCTAAACAGATGCTCACAAGATGTAAATACAAAAAACATACACTACTCTTGCTAGACCAACACTTGAATACGCATTAACCGTGCGGGATTCATATTGCAAATGTCAAATTAAACTAAATAAAAAAAAATCAACGCAGAGCTACTCGATTTGTATTATGTGATTATTCAAGAAACCATAATATGACTAAGATGTTGGCTACACTAAAATAGCTCCACGGAGCAGGAGGAAAGTCAAAAGCTTCTGTTTCCCATAAAGTGCTACACAACCAAATAACAGTCAACCTACCATACTACCTCAACACGTATGCCCCGTTTTGCCCACCCACACCAGATCAAATGGTAATTACCACATCACTCCCTCATCAGTTAAAACTGACCTTTTCAAGTATAGCTTCTTCCCTCGCACAATTACAGACTGGAACTCCCTTAGCCCGGAAATATCCAACTGTGACAAAATAGAAACTTTCAAATGCAAAATAGAAAATAAAATGTTAGTGTATGTATTGGGAATCCTGTGGCCAACATACAAATGCCAAAGGATTATTCGCATTATTATTTATTCGTTTTAGTTATATTTATTTTTTCATCCTGTTATTAAATTGCCCGATGTTGCCATGGGATGACCACGGGATTATATACTGAATGGTTCTTCCCATTATCCATGTAGATTTAGATGTAGATGAGTGTAGCACAACATCCTAGCTGATCCGTGCTGCCAAACACCCACGAAGTTGTGTGTAGATTTCTTTACATGGTTCCACTGACATAATACCTCGTTCACGTAGCATACACACACACACACCATCTGCGAAGCGAACAAGGCTGTTGTGAGGCGGATGCTCGACGATGCTGCTACCGTTGTCCATTATGTCTACTAACTCATCGATCGGAGAAGATGACATCATCGACTTGACCGTCAACTACGATGGGTCATGGATGATTCGTGGCCACAAGTCAGCTGTGTCGTTGAGGCAATCACTGACCTGATGATTGTCCTCTGATCACAATTTCCGGTACACCATTATGCATTCTGACTGAAACGCCAAGACATTCCTCCTCCATATAATGCCCCCCCCCCCCTCTCCTTCTCTGTGTCTGATGATGGATCATGGCAAAGGCATGAGTGTGTTTCAATTAATTAAATTGTTACAGCCATGTCCCTTTCCAAAGATATCGAGGAGCCAGAAAAACTACTAGATGTGGCCGTGCTGACAAAAAGCTGCGAACAATGCTACATTTATGCAGAACTGCCCCACAATTCTGTGGCATACCTGAAGTGGAAGAGCATGCAGCATCAATCACCAGGAGAGTGTGGGATCCATGGAAACAAAAGGTGCAAACATTATCTTCAGTAGACCTTCATAAAGGCAGACTGGTCTACAAAATTACTTGGGTGGTGGGAACAGTGAGGGCCACATTTCTGTGGTTGGATGCCATGGGCCAGACATGGAAGTGAAAAGTCACAGTCAATTCTGCACTTCCTATTTATGAAGATCTCACCAAGGAGTCTCTACTTTCATGATACTTGCATGACAGAACACAAAATCAGAGTGAAGCCATAAACCAAACTGTACTGGATTCGGTGCCTGAAACATGTGCTTTTATAACCAAACTAGGCAAACAGCTGAGTGCCAAGTTACCAATGAAACAGAAGCATGTATGTGTCATACATAGCATTGACAAAGGTCACAGAGGGAATTACATGTTCCAAGATCTGTACCAAGGAGGTTGCAAACATTTCACCATGTAAAAAACACACTGGTTCTCCTGTGAAAACGGAACAGAAAAATAAGGTACAGGAAAATGTTTCACAAAGGAAGATATAAGGACATGAGGGAATATTTAGCGAAGATAGACTGGAATAACACACTGAAGAATAAGACAGCAACAGAATGCTGGAATATCTTAAAGAGTGAAATTGACTGCGTCGTTGACAAATTTGTCCCCTTGAAAAAACAGGGGAAAAGGTCAAAGAAGAAACACTTATCGAAGGAAGCCATTAGAAAAATCAAGTACAAGCAAATGATGTGGAAGACATATAAACATACTGGAAGTGAAGAAGACTATGCCATTTATAAAGAAGCACTTAATCAAGCTACAGCTGAAATTAGAAATTCGAAGAGAAGCTATGAACAAAAAATAGCTTTCAATATAAAACATGACAGCAAGAGTTTGTATGCGTATGTTCGAAGTAAACAGAAAGTTCAAGATAAGGTCGGGCCACTAAAAGGTAGTGATGGAAACATAATAACAGAGGGATTCTTAATGGCAGAAAACCTAAATGAGTACTTTAGTTCGGTTTTTACCAGGGAAGATATTAGTACATTACCAGTACTAGAGACTAAGTTGGAAGGGAGAGAGTGTGACTATTTAGGACAACTAACTGTAACCCCAAAAATGGTAGCTATGAAAATAAGAGATATGAAGGATAATAAATCACCAGGAGTGGATGGGATTCCTCCCAAATTACTACTGGAAATTGTAGAACAAATTAGCATACCACTTGCAACAGTGTTCAATTTGGCATTAGAGGAAGGAGTGGTTCCGGTAGAATGGAAAGAAGCAAACATCATACCATTATTTAAAAAAGGATCAAGAAGCAGGTCAGAGAACTATAGACCAGTGAGTTTAACATCGGTGATTTGTAAACTATTAGAAAGACTAATTAAAGATCACTTGGTTGATTTTCTTGTTAAAAATAAATTGATAAACACATCTCAACATGGGTTTTTAAAAGCGAGGTCATGCTTAACAAATATGTTATGTTTTTTGGAAGATGTCACAAAGTGGGTAGATGAGGGATCACCAGTAGATATAATCTACTTAGATTTTAAAAAAGCCTTTGACAAAGTGCCACACCAAAGATTACTACTTAAACTAAAGGCCCATGGCATAGGAAATAGTATGATTAACTGGATAGAAAAATGGCTTATTGATAGAAGACAAAGAGTAGTAGTTGATGGGGAGGTTTCAAATTGGAAATCTGTTTTGAGTGGAGTACCGCAAGGATCAGTATTGGGACCTATTTTATTCTTAATATATATCAATGATTTGGATGATGACGTAACAAGCAAGGTGTTGAAGTTTGCGGACGACACAAAAGTGTTTAGGAAAATAAAAAGTGATGCAGATAGACAGCATTTACAAGATGATCTAAATAAGTTGATAGAATGGTCTGAGAAATGGCAAATGCTGTTTAACTTTGGAAAGTGTAAGTGCCTCCACACAGGACATGGGAATGAAAATGCACAATATACAATGGGTGGTACTGTACTAAATACTACTGTAAAGGAAAAGGACTTAGGTTTAACCATTAGTGCTGACATGAAGGTATCAGAGCAGTGTGGAATTGCAGCAGCGAAGGCAAACCAAATTCTTGGATTAATTAGGCGAAATATAGTATACAAAGAAAAAGAACTAATAATACCGCTTTATAAAACAATAGTTAGGCCTCATTTAGAATATTGTATACAAGCATGGAGGCCATATCACAAGAAGGATATTGATATGCTAGAAAGAGTACAAAGGAGAGCAACAAAAATGATACCAAAACTCAGGAATATTAGTTATGAAATGCGTCTAAAAGAATGTGGTCTAACAACACTAGAAACCAGAAGATTGAGAGGAGATCAGATTGAGGTTTTTAAAATATTGAATGGGTATGAAAATATTGACAGAAATATTTTTTTCACGGTCAAGGAAGAGAGAAGGACTAGAGGACATGGAGTTGCATTAGCAAAGAAGCAGTGTAGACTAGATATTAGAAAATTTTCATTTTCCCAAAGAATAGTAAACGAATGGAACAAATTATCAGCTGATTGTGTAGGTGCTAGAAGTGTTAATATGTTTAAAAATAAAATTGACATATACCTAAGACGGGCAGGGTATACTTAGATAGATAGGTTGGACTCTCGATAAGCCAAACGGCTTCCTTGTCCACCTGCCATCTAGAGTTGATTCTCTAGGTGGCAATCTTGTTAAATCTTGTTAAATTATACCATTATTTAAAAATGGTTCAAGAAACAAGTCAGAGAACTATAGACCAGTGAGTTTAACATCGGTGATTTGCAAACTATTAGAAAGACTAATTAAAGATCACTTGGTTGATTTTCTTATTAAAAATTAATTGATAAACACATCTCAACATGGGTTTTTAAAAGCGAGGTCATGCTTAACAAATATGTTATGTTTTTTGGAAGATGTGACAAAGTGGGTAGATGAGGGATTACCAGTAGATATAATCTACTTAGATTTTAAAAAAGCCTTTGACAAAGTGCCACACCAAAGATTACTACTTAAACTAAAGACCCATGGCATAGGAAATGGTATGATTAACTGGATACAAAAAAGGCTTATTGATAGAAGACAAAGAGTAGTAGTTGATGGGGAGGTTTCAAATTGGAAATCTGTTTTGAGTGGAGTACCGCAAGGATCAGTATTGGGACCTATTTTATTCTTAATATATATCAATGATTTGGATGATGACATAACAAGCAAGGTGTTGAAGTTTGCGGATGACACAAAAGTGTTTAGGAAAATTAAAAGTGATGCAGATAGACAGCATTTACAAGATGATCTTAATAAGTTGATAGAATGGTCTGAAAAATGGCAAATGCTGTTTAACTTTGGAAAGTGTAAGTGCCTCCACACAGGACATGGGAATGAAAATGCACAATATACAATGGGTGGTACTGTACTAAATACTACTGTAAAGGAAAAGGACTTAGGGTTAACCATTAGTGCTGACATGAAGGTATCAGAGCAGTGTGGAATTGCAGCAGCGAAGGGAAACCAAATTCTTGGATTAATTAGGCGAAATATAGTGTACAAAGAAAAAGAACTAATAATACCGCTTTATAAAACAATAGTTAGGCCTCATTTAGAATATTGTATACAAGCATGGAGGCCATATCGCAAGAAGGATATTGATATGCTAGAAAGAGTACAAAGGAGAGCAACAAAAATGATACCAAAACTCAGGAATATTAGTTATGAAATGCGTCTAAAAGAATGTGGTCTAACAACACTAGAAACCAGAAGATTGAGAAGAGATCAGATTGAGGTCTTTAAAATATTGAATGGGTATGAAAATATTGACAGAAATATTTTTTTCACGGTCAAGGAAGATAGAAGGACTAGAGGACATGGAGTTACATTAGCAAAGAAGCAGTGTAGACTAGATATTAGAAAATTTTCATTTTCACAAAGAATAGTAACTGAATGGAACAGATTATCAGCTGATTGTGTAGGTGCTAGTAGTGTTAATATATTTAAAAATAAAATTGACATATACCTAAGACGGGCGGGGTATACTTAGATAGATAGGTTGGACTCTCGATAAGCCAAACGGCTTCCTTGTCCACCTGCCATCTAGAGTTGATTCTCTAGGTGGCAATCTTGTTAAATCTTGTTAAATCTTGTTAAATCTTGTTAAAGACGGAACATTTAAAGTTGCACCCTCGTGGCAGTCTGCCATGTTACTTTGCTATAATTGTATTACAAATTTACTTAAAGACAACTTAGTAGTTACACATGTCCATTGATTTATCTGTATTTTCATTTTGTGGTATTATTGTAATGCACAAATTTTAATTAACTAGTTACACTATTGTGATGGGTTTTCCACAAATTATTAATTTTTTGTTCACAAATTTTAGTAGTACATAAATAAGGAAAATAACCACTGTTGCATAATTCCATTTGTTACATTGTGTGATGTACTTAGTTATCACATTTTTACTTCATTGTTGTTGAGCAACTACATGTACATTATATATATATATATATATGTGTAACAATAAAGTTATTATTATAACTGTAAAATTAAGATTTTCGTCAGATCTGAGCAATATGGCCAACTAACTAGCTGCAAGATTGAAATGGGTTAATATGAATGTACCAGACATGTCAATGCTAAAAATGTACCGGTGTGGATCGTTGAAATGCCGATGTGGCATGGCAAAAAGGAGAGTACGAAGGGCCTGAATAACACCAAGAGGCGTTCTCATGCCTGTCAGTTGGAGGCAGCGTGTGAAAATAGAAGGCGTGTGTTGAAGCACATGATTTAAAAGTCGTCACTAAAAATGTCACACTCGCAACACGGCGCTGTCACAGCACCAGTGACTGTGCACTGAATGTTTCCGCATCATCTTCCAAACGAAAACTTGATAGGATGCGGGTTGCAAGTATTGCATCTTCTGGCAACAATGACGACTTTGATGCGATATCCAACGACAGAGATAATGATTACTTTGATGGCCCTGACGACAATGTTCACTGGTGACAGTTGAAAGCTGATTATTTGTGAAAGTTTCATCATTGAAGAGCATTGTGAATAATTTGCCGAGCCCTAACTGCCAATAGGCAATTCTGAGGGTAGACGTCACTGGTGTGCAGAAGAGACCACTTGTTGCATTGAGCACAGTTTGTTATGGTTGTCAGCATGTGTGCAGTGAAACTATATCTTCATCAGCTGATCACAAATGTGATAGGAACTTCGATCGAACGACTTTCGATATGTGATCCTTCTGTTGGATGGTGACGCCAGAACCTACAACTACATTGCGTCACTGACAGAGAAGGTGTGGTGACCGGTGGCAAGGGCTACAGCAAATTGACCGCTGCTACCATTGAAAACCTGACGAGGTACTACAGCAGAGTGATGAGAAGCAACACCAACAACCTCGATGGAATGCGCAATGCCGCGCTTGCAACCTTTTTCCATGCGCTTTCCACAGATGACAATCCACATCACGATCGATGTCCGAAGGGAAGAGACAGCTGGTGTTTCTTCCAGAGCGCTGTGCCGAAAGGCGAATTGCCGGGATTGTTGTAGGGACAGCATTTTCAAGTGAGGTTTGCCAGTTCATGCGACCCATCTATGTTCGCCGAGAGTCACCTCAGTCGTTGCTTGAGGGGTAAAACTCAAATTAGCAATGAAAGTGCACATGCGATACGGAGGAAGCGACCCACACAGACTTATGTGGCAAGGTGCAACTGGATGCTGATGCTGCAATGTCAGTATGCGAGTTTAACGTCGGGGTGCAGTGCCTTCCAGGCAAGGACACATGTGAACACTGCATAGTTAGTTTATGTATAGTTTGACTTGGACTGGTGTCCCAAACAACACCCACCACAGAACTGATCTGAAATGACCATCAGTTTTGTAATATGTGCACACATTTCATATGTATTGCATACATGTTAAGTTTCAGAAATGCCAAAACAGTAGATTTATACGTAAATCGGAGGGTCTCAGAAAATCGGGCTTTTATACGTAAATCGGAGGGTCTTGGAAAATCGGGCTTTTATGCGTAAATTGAATTTTTAACCATATTTGCAAATAATATACACTATATTTCACAAAAGGATTACATTCTATTGATTAACACATACAACTGTATTATTACTAACAGTTCACCAGTCATAATACACCATACATAATAAAAAAAACATTATTGTAATTTTTTAAATAAAAAATGTGTTGCTGTTTAGCTCTTGTAACTTAAAAAGAAGACATGTTCATAAACCAATAAAATTACAATGTTCAGTAATTTACTTGTGTTCTTGCCATTCAGGTATAACATTAACATGTTTGTTCAACTTCTGATATTCATCATATTTTGCAAAGAATCCCTTGTATGAAAAGCAGGAGCATCTACATGATATTTTATTATACAAAATGTATTACATAACTAACTTTATCTTTACATGTAAAACCTGAACATAGCATTTATTATTTGTAAGCCAGTCTGAGCCATGGTAACCTAGGCTTGGTTGGGAGACATTATAACAAGCATGCATTTCGTTTGTTAATAAGAATGTTTTTCATTTACATGTCTAATATACTCAAATAGTAATGTTTAGCAATAAGTACATCAACTTTAAAACATGCATATGTAGTGTAGATGTATGGATGGGCATTATTTGTGTAGATGTGAATGGATTGAGCTTTGCCCTACAAGACCGGAACGTATACGGTGGGCGATAATAGGGTATCGGAGTTGTTCGCGGTGCTCACATAACGCTTATAAACAATGTCAACTGCAGGCAAGGGGTAGGCATTGCACCTAGATATTTATTCGACTGTTTTAGATGTTAAGTGATCAAAGTAAGTTGTGATTTAAATAACTCCAATTCAGGCCATTGTTCAATTTGTTGTCCGCCCCGCTGGTGTCTCTGACTCTGTTTGTACTTTGTGAGCATTAAATTAGCTCAGTCTCGGACTCGATTGCAATTACTTCTATTAGTTTTAACTGGCATTGCCATTCGCCCATTGTGAGGCGACACAGAACAATACATGAGACAATATCCAGCCAGAAAGTAAACCAATTATCTACACGCAGCTGGGTAAGTTAGGTAGAATTTGTTTGTTTGGCTTTCATTGAAAACCGGGAGATTTGCTGCTCCCGCCGGGAGACCAGGAGATGTAGTACAATACCGGGAGGCTCCCGGCGAAACCGGGAGACTTAACATGTATGATGTATTGTTGCTTGCTGTTTAGACAGATTTCTGATAAAAATGCTGATGCTGTGCACTGTTTGACAAATTAAAAAAAAGTCATCTTTAGTACAAAGTTTTGTTTCTCTAGAGATGTTTTGCAGTGAAATATCATTACATATGTGAGCAAACTTTGAATACGTCTTTCTCCTATTTAAGTTTTTCAGTAAATCGTCATTTAGTTTCGCATTATTTTGACTGCTTTTTAATGGAATGACTTCAAACTTTGCACACTACATCTTGGGAATATGCTGCAGGAGAAGACAGGCTGCTTTGTTATAAATTTAAACAATGTTTATATAATGGCATATAAAATGCGCTGTTAAAATAAAATATAAATAATGTTAAAATCATGCTTTTCATAAACTGGCTAATTAACCTTGTCACCCCCTGTGGAATACTCTCAGCGAGCTGCAAAACAAATATGACTTCATTTGGAGCATTTATTACAAAGATATTTTGTTTCCAAGAAGGGCACACAAAATCCAAGATCGCCACCATTTCCATAGTAACACCTTCATAAAAAATCAACATTACCTTCACACTTTCTACTTTTCTCGTAATAACACTATCTGAAAGTTTCAACAAGATAAATTGAGAATAAAAAATATGTCCACTAGAGCTATGCCTTAAAATTTACCAACTGAACAAAACAGAACTCTGCATCCCCGACCCTTAAAGCAAAGGGGATTTCGCAAGTTTGCACTGACCCCGTGGACAAACAAGATAATCCCCATATTCAACAATTCAACAGTATCCAATATGGTTCACCGGAAGATAGTTGTTGTAACTAAGGCGATAAACTCGCCTAATTTCTGCTAACTGTGCCAAGACAAAGGAAACGACACTAACAGAGGTCATCAATAGTAATTTTGTTAACATATACATCATTAATTGTTAACATATACATCATTTCTGTACTTGATGTGAAAGAAATATGAACATAGTAACTGAAAATTGCAAAAAAAGAAATTTGCCAAAACAATTTATAAACCGATATTTCCGAGTACCGTGTCTTCTTAAAAATTGCTCTCGGGCACTTTACAAACATATGCACATAAAATGACATACTAAAATACAACTTTTTTGTAGGTGAGTGCTAGAAAAAGAATCTGCTTGTGACCCTAAGTGATGGTAAGGGGAACACAGTGGGGAGGCAGTAATCATGTATGCATTGCAACCATCTGTCAATCATACTGTCAACGCAGTATTCATCACCGCAAATGCCAACTGATCTACATCCACTCCAACAACCCTACATCATTAAACACCATGCTGTGTTAGCAGCTAGTGAGGGACGCTTGAATCACACAGGGTTGGTTCGCTTCACATCGCTGATGGATGCAGGCCACAGTAAAACTCGAGGATGCATATGTATGATGACCTGTATTGAATGTTGTGAGGATCTACGGCAGCTAGCGATAAGTTACCGGTACATGGACGACGGGGGTCTCAATCGCCTTTTGGCATTGGTTTTGTGATCGAGACCGTCACTGACCATTGATTAGGCCATCCAATGTAAATACTGCTGCATGTATGAGATGGTGGGGGAAAAGTTTACTGGCAAGAAGGACAACAGCTTGTGATGTGAGCACGGTTAGAGCAAGTCATGATGACACGGTATACCTTTCTCCTCAGGGAAGGTGATTCTGAAGTGTCATCTGCTCTCAACACACTCAAGCCATCCGCCTGCATGTGTCAGGAGCTCGGGGTGACCAAGAGCTATGTGAAGTTAATGGCATGTTCTGTAGCTGAGTGGGGTTGGAGAATATACAGGGTGTTTCACCAGAGTGTTGCCAGATGGCAGTAGTCAATGACAGGCACTGTGATTGAAGGGTCTGTGCCTATCACTCTGTAATGTATTGCGAGTGAGCCTCATGTGCGCTCATTAATTAGTACTATGCTAATGAGAATCCTCAGTTCGTAATTATTTCTAAGTTAATCAGTTATAATTTGTTGAGTTGTTTTAATTTCACATTTGCGTTACTTTGTTATCTACCAACTTTGAATGAGTTAATTCTCTTTAAACATGGTTAAACATAAACGTATCAAACACATCAGCAAGCAATATGTACAGGCCTAGATAGTGCAGTGAAGCATCCTGTTATTAAATTGCCCGATGACCATGGGATTATATACTGAATGGTTCTTCCCTTTATCCATGATCTACATCCACTCCAACAACCCTACGTCATTAAACACCATGCTGTGTTAGCAGCTAGTGAGGGACGCTTGAATCACACAGGGGTGGTTCGCTTCACATCGCTGATGAATACAGGTGGACTCCACAGTAAGATTCGAGGATGCATGTGTATGATGACCTGTATTGAATGTTGTGAGGATCTACGGCAGCTAGCGATAAGTTACCGGTACATGGAAGACGGGGGTCTCAATCGCCTTTTGGCATTGGTTTTGTGATCGAGACCATGACTGACCATTGATTAGGCCATCCAATGTAAATACTGCTGCATGTATGAGATGGTGGGGGAAAAGTTTACTGGCAAGAAGGACAACAGCTTGTGATGTGAGCACGCTTAGAGCAAGTCATGATGACACGGTATACCTTTCTCCTCAGGGAAGGTGATTCTGGAGTGTCATCTGCTCTCAACACACTCAAGCCTGCATGTGTCAGGAGCTCATCAGGGTGACCAAGAGCTATGTGAAGTTAATGGCGTGTTCTGTAGCTGAGTGGGGTTGGAGAATATACAGGGTGTTTCACCAGAGTGTTGCCAGATGGCAGTAGTCAATGACAGGCACTGTGATTGAAGGGTCTGTGTCTATCACTCTGTAATGTATTGCGAGTGAGCCTCATGTGCGCTCATTAATTAGTACTATACTAATGAGAATCCTCAGTTGGTAATTATTTCTAAGTTAATCAGTTATAATTGGTTGAGTTGTTTTAATTTCACATTTGTGTTAATTTGTTATCTACCAACTTTGAATGAGTTAATTCTCTTTAAACATGATTAAACATAAACACATCAAACACATCAGCAAGCAATGCAGACACGCCAAGATAGTTCAGTGAAGCAGTCTGTGGTCAGCACAAGGAGGAAGTAGACAGACGACAATACCAAAGCTATGAACAGCTCGAGCGGAAAGGGTAAACTGACCCAGGTATGCATCAAGTAGGTTACAATTTTAAGGCAACACCATCGTGTCGAAGATGTTGGATGTTGATGCAGCGTATCATGTCATCTTGGCCATCCTGTTCCACAAGTTGTCAATACAAGAAGATCCACACCACATCCACTGTGATAGAGAGTGATGTTTTTACCAGCAGGCCATCACTGAGGGAGTCTAACCAGAGGTGAAATGGAGGCAGGGAAAGCACCCCTCCGAATGTCATTTCTCATGCCTGTCTTCAAGCGCCTGATGAACCGTAACCTGCTACAGAGATTAGTTTAATGTTTGTGTACTTTTATCGATATTTTATTTAACCTATTTATATATTTATTCAGCTTAAATAATTTGTTATTATATTTTTTTATTTTTTTTATTTATATATATGTCACTAGTATATTTCTGGTGTGTATTTGTATTTTAGAATTTTAATGTATGTATACCACCTTGAACAATTTGAAATTGGATGTGGCGCTATATTAAATAAAATATATTATTATTATAGAGATACAGGTCCCTTGGCACTTCCAATGCCAACGAGTTCCTCCACACCACCATCTGGAGGAGGACGCCAAACACCATATACTCATCACGGAAGACTGTGGAAATTGCTGTGGCACTGGGAGTGATGCAATTCAACATGGCTGCCTGTACATGCAACTGATGCTATTCTTCTGTGTGTTAGCTCGAGTCAGCAGTTGTTGGTGTTGCTGACAAGATGGGCAGCACCAGACTGTGCTGTGCAAAGCAGATGTTGCAGCCAAGGAGGAAACAAAGGCCAGAAAGAAGCAACGGATGTTGGTAAAGACACAGGCTGAGGCCAACAAGAACAAGGAGGGCCACGTGGTGCCTGGTGAACCTGGCAGTTGATGCCAGTGTCGGTCAGTAATGTTGGTGGACATGCAAGTTATGTTTCGTTAATAAAGATTTCTTGTTAAATGCACACTGTTTTTTGCACTAGGCCATATGGTTTAGTGACTTGATGGTGAATTCAATAATTATCTTTGCTTTCATATTTTGTATGCTTTCTCAGGCGATCAGATGCTTTTGCTGTCTTGTAACATGAATCTGTCTAAACAGACTTACACAATTTACAACTAATACTGACTTACAATAACAAAAGAACAGTTATTATTATGTATTGATAGTATCAGCAACAACTGATTGACGGCACTTCAAAACTGGTATCAGGAATGCCGAACAACAACCATGCATTCGATGAAAGGTACAGACGTTTGATGATAAGAGGCGTATGGTGACATTCGTGGTAACATGAATCTAAAGACTTACACAATTTACAACTTATACTGACTTACAATAACAAAAGAACAGTTATTCTTATGTGTTGATAGTATCAGCAACAACTGACTGACGGCACTTCAAAACTGGTATCAGGAATGCCGAACAACAACCATGCATTCGATGAAAGGTACAAACGTTTGATGATAAGAGGTGAGTGGTGACATTCGTGTCTAACTACATAGACGACCATGCTCTGGTTCTGCCTGGACAAATGTCAGGCTAGAAGAGCAAGGACATTCACCTGATGTCATCATCTGAGACAACGGTCAAGATCCACACAGAGCATTCCGCAGCTATGCATAATTTGGGTATGTAATTTTGTAAGAGTTATTATAATTAAAGTATATTTAAATCGACTTAACTACCGCAGTTCCCTGGCATATCGTTCATATCATATCAGTCAAGTGAGTTTTATTTTTCTATTTATAAAATAAATGCTAACTAACTAGTGACTTGATGGCACAAGGTGAGTTCAATAATTACCTAATAATGTTTGGTTTTGTATTTGGTATGCTTTCTCAGGTGATCAGATGCTTGTGCTGTCTTTAACATGGATCTGTCTGATTGGACTTGCTACACACATCACTCTTGAGACATCTCAGAAGCAACATACCCGCCCAAGGACCACATACATGATTGAAGGCTGCCACATCCGGATCAATACCTCACAAGGTTTCTACATGAGGAAGCAACATTAATTATACTGATTTGTTAAATGTATAATTAATAATGTAGTTAAATGTATTATATATGTATTATCATTTAATGTAGTTAAATGTATTATATTTGAATGTGTGTCATTATCATCCACTAACCCGGTTTATTTTTTGATATTCCACTCCCAGTGTCAATGAATGCCCTCTTGTAGTTGCTAATATAGCTACAATAAGGGAAATAAATAAAGAAATAATAATCCCAATAATAATTCCAATAAAGGAAAAATTATTATTCTCTGTTGATAGCATTACCTACAACCAACTAACGGCACTCCAGAAGTGGTACCACGTAAACAATTACACATTCAATGAGAAGTACACTTTTGTTGATAAGAGGTGAGCGGAAAGATTTGTGTCTAACTATGCAGACAACCACGCACTGCTTCTCCTGGATGAGTGCCCGACGACAAACATGAGGACATTCACCTGATGCCATCATCTGAGACAAAGGTCAAAGTTATGATAAAGTATATTTAAATTGACTTAATCACCATAGTTCCCTGGTATATCAGTTTATCATATCAGTCGGGTGATGATTTTATTTGTATATTTATAGCCTAAATGCTAAGTTTTAATGAATGTCAAAAAGATACTTGTATACAGCAGCAGATTACACTATATTAATGTGTAGTACGGGTGCTAATTTGTGGATAATTGTTTGGTTGGCACCAGCGACACAAAGACTGCGGTTTTGCCACAGAGTACAACTGGCCGCACGGCAAAGCTGGCACTGATAGTCAGCCTACATCCTTGACAGATGGTAAGTCGGGTGTGTACTTGCTTTACTGTTCTGACAATCTAGTGATAATATAATATGTGAATTGTTACCAAAAAAATATAAACTAATAGTGAGTTGCTGTGCTTGATTAGAGCTATGTAGACTTGGATATATTTGATTATTACTATGTTTTATATTATATTTTCTGTCTGTCATCTTGGTATGTCTAGAGGGCTAGTCTAGCAGATGTTATGTTAACAAACCAAATGGTGATAGGCATAATAAATGTTTTATTGTTAAATCTATGAAGTTTATTTATATATATAAGTGTTATGTGAATAATTTAATAAAATTAACTGTGTTTTAGTACTTTTGAAGGTTGGTATTTCAAAATTGTGTTCACATTTAATGTTGCCATTGGTTGTCACTATAGTATTTATTGTCAACAGTGCATTGTTTATTTATTTTGAAGCTTTCATATGTAATAATACACCTCTTATGACAGTAGCTGACCTATGTTATGTTTGTTCACAGCTCCACATTGGTATATCATCGACATCAACCGAATCAATGTGCTGCTTGGAAACGTCAGCTGCCCGCATTGCCAATGCAAGGAGACAGTGTGACCACGGGCAGTCACAAGGGATTCGCGCTACCCTTGACACTGGACTGCAGCAACTGCGACTTAAAGCTTGACAGTACATATTCGTCACCAGTGCTTGCCACAGGCACCAACCCGCAACCGTTCGCCATCAACGACATCATGGTGCTGCTCTTTAACCACCTTGGCCTTGGATACACGGAAGTGAAAGAGTTTGTGGGATACTTGGCATCCCAGCCATGCACATAAAAACATTTCAAGAGAAAGAAAAGAAAGTCATTGAAAAGACCATGGAAGTTGCCAACGCAATTTTACAGAAGCATGCCGACATTGTCCGTACAATGCACCAAGCCATCAGTTATCAGTATAGTATTTACTGTCATTAGTGCATTGTTTATTTATTTTAAAGCTTTCATATATCTTTCATATATAACAACACACCTTTTATGACAGTACCTGACCTATGTTATATTTGTTCACAGCTCAACATTGGTGTATCATCAGCATCAACCGCATCAATGTGCTGCTTGCAAGCATCAGCTGCCCACATTGCCAGTGCAAGGAGACCGTGCGTGTGACCACGGGCAGCACAACGGATTCGCGCTACCCTTGACACTGGTCAGCAGCAACTGTGACTTACAGCTTGACAGTACATATTCGTCACCAGTGCTTGCAACAGGCACCAACCCACAACCGTCAATGACATCATGGTGCTGCTGTTCAACCACCATGGCTTTGGATACACTGCAGTGAAAGAGTTTTGTGGGATACTTGGTATCCCAGCCATGCACGTAAAAACATTTCAAGAGAAAGAAAAGAAAGTAATTGAAAAGACCATGGAAGTTGCCAACGCAATTTTACAGAAGAGTGCCGACATTGTCCGTACAATGCACCAAGCCCCCAACCCGGGTGATGAAGAGGACCGTGGCAATACATGCATCACCGTCAGCTTCGACGGCACATGGCAGAAGCGAGGTCATGCATCTATGCAAGGAGTGGCAGCCATCATTAATATCGTGACAGGACTTGTAGTCGACTATGAAATCCTGTCCACGAAGTCCTGTTTTGCTGCAGCTGCAAGAAGGCACAGTTAGGAGCTAATTCGCCTGCCTTCACTGCATGGTATGCCGAGCACCAAGACAACTACTCCATCAATTACCATAGCCGCTCAAACGCCATGGAGGTGGAGGCAGCCAAGCATCCAGAAAACGGATTGATGTACACAGGCATGCTTGGCGATGACGACTCCCAAGATATTCCGGGCTGTCATCGAGCTAGAGCCATATGGCCCTGCTGTCGAGATTGTCCGATAATAGTGTGTGAACTATGCACACAAGCGTATGGGCACAACTCTTCTCAAACTGTTGAAAGAAAAGAAACTGGGAGTATGCAATGGAAGGATATGCTTTAATGAAGACTTCATTCAGTTAATTAAGGCGAAATGCGGGGAAGAACTTCCGGATTTATGACAATAAAATAAATTTTGTGTTGTTGACATTTTCATGTAGAAATTTTCTTTCTAACAAGATATGTCGTTTGGCCGTAAGCGAACGTGTGGTGTTGGTCAATCGAAGCAACGGAATGTTGCAAAGTTGCAGAGAGTGCATGATGCAGAGTTTGTAAGTCCAATCACAAATTGAACTCGAGGCTTCGTGTCTGGCTTCGACGTCTAACGGAGGCAGTAAGTTACAAGTTTCGTTCCACGCGGTCCCAGTTGATGAAAATCATTTTATTTATAGTATCTGCAGGTTGTCTGCTAATCAGTCAACTGTTACAGTAATATCCCATACATAACAACATATTAAATGCATGGTGAAATTAGTATTATCAATATTGAAATACTATTATATTTGGATTTAGGCATCATCTCGGAGAATGTCTGAGACAGAACGAAAGTTTGGTTACACCAAAGTCCTGAATCAGATGGGCATATCACACTTCCCGACTGAGGAAAATACTGACGAGACGTCGACATTGCTGATCCGCACAGCTGTGCTTCCTGCACTTGTGGAATCTATGTCATGCAAGTCTTGCAGAAAATGCTCCGTCACCATTCGAGTGGTCAACTGTGACCTTGGTAAGGTGTGTTGTCTGGAGAGTGTTTGCGCCTGATCTGCTATGTCAATGCTTCATAAAAGCACACAGAATGCCAATGTAAGCTTGCATGCAAAGACCTGGGCTATATGTCCAGACTGGCTTTGTTGGATTGTTGGATTGCAGGGTGTAATTGCAGCCACATGCTTAGCTACTGCAGAATTCAATCAGGGGTTTGAATCTGTAGTGGGACGCAGCTATACAGCTATGGGCATGAAGGTGGGCAGCCACACAATGGCATCTGCAGGCAAGGCAGATGCTAAATGGCTCGATTCGGCAGGTGGAGGAGTCCACAAAGGCTGCTCGTCATGCACGGAAGGCTGCTCCAGCAAGAGCCCAGGATGAGTTACAAACCTGGAGGATTTTCGGGTGTGTGTTAGGTATACTGGGTAGTGTGAACTGCAGTGGTCCCATTTCATTGTATTGTGGATTTATGTGCTATGCCACATATGCATTTTGTCTGTTTCAAATATGTTTCTGTAAGCTTTACAGCTGTTTACACACATATTATTAGCTTGTAGTGCAAATTTTAGCTTGAAACTAGTGTGTGAAAAGTTTCATCTATCTGGGTGAGTTTTAAGGTTTTGTAATTAAATTTGTATGTCAATCTGAAAAGATTAGTTTGAAACTTTGCACACAGTGGCTTGATTGTGTGAACTTTGTAATGGCAAGAACAGATTTCGAAAACGTGTCCTGTTTTTCATATAATGAACTAGAAATGCAAGTGAACCCCATATTTCCACACCTTTCTTGTAAAATCTTCACAAAACGTTTTTGAAAAATAAAAAAAGGTCAAGTTCCGCTCCATTTGTTGTGGTGCGGACCCTCGTGTCTGCCACGATGGACATGGGTGTTGGGCACAGTCGCTGCGTCAAGCTATGCCTGCCATGCACCACTCGAGCTTCAACACACACATGAAGGAGGTCATTTCTGCCAACATGGTGACCAGTGTGTTGGACGAAGCAACACAGGTTGTCCCCAAGGCTCACAAGGAACTTGACCCATCCATTGATGAGAACGACTTCATTGACATCACTGTGAGCTATGATGGTATATGGATGACACGTGGCTTCAAGAAAATGTATGACGTTGGCTGCGTGGTGGACATCATCACTGAACTCGTGCTGGACTTCTCAGTGTAGTCACTCTACTGCTAGACCTGCACTAGTGCAAAGGCTCGCCTTGGGGCAGATGCACCCAAGTTTGACAGCTGGTACGAAGGGCACTTCAGCGAGTTTAATATAAACTACACACCGGCAACACTGGATGCATGGAGGTGGCCGTGACTGAGAACTTGTGGGACAGGTCGGTGACAGACATGGCTTCCGTTACACCACCGTCCTATCCAACGGTGACACAAAAACATTCAAGCAGCTGAGTGAGATGGAGGTGTATGGCTCTGATGTGATGTTCGAGAAAGAGGAGTGCTCGAATCATGTCGCAAAGGGCATGAGCACAGCTATTCTGAAACTTGCGACGGGGGGAAGAAACATGGTGTTGTGCTTAGTGTTCAGGGGTACAAAAAACTCACAAGCAACACGAAAAAGACACTACTTACTATGACAATGCCATCCGAAGCAACCACGGGAACTTGGAAGGCATGCGGGAAGCCATCTTTGCTTCATTCTTTCATGCCATCTCCACAGATGAAGACCCCCACCACACCTACTGCCCAGAGGGGGCCACCGGCTGGTGTTTCTACCAGAGAGCATTGGCCAAAGGGGCGGAACCAGGCAGCCATCGTGATAAGGTTCACACACCTTTGTCACTGGAAGTTGCCAGTCATGTCAAGGATTTGTACCTGGACCTAAGTCACAGAGACCTGCTAAACTGGTGCCTTAGAGTGGAGACACAAAACAAGAACGAGTGCATCCACTCTAAGGTATGGCTGAAATGCCCAAAGACTGGGTTTGTTGGGCTGATGCGGGTTGTTGCGGCTGTATGTGCAGCATTTGCCGAGTTCAATGAAGGGATCGGGGTGATGATTGAGCAAACCTTCAACCTGATAGACATTCCCACTGGCAAGTCACCCACCCCTTGTAGAATACTCTCAGCTAGCTGCATGTCAAATCTGACTGCATTTGGAGCATTTACTGCGAAGATATTTTTTCCCTAGAAAAGCACACCAAATCCAAGTTGGCCGTCATTTCCATAATAATGCCTACATAAACAAATTAACATTGCCATCACACTTTTCACTTTGCACAGACAACATAAAGCCACCACCTCCACCCCACCCCCCCCCCTCCACATCCTGCCCCCACCAACAGCGACCTATGTTTGTTCCCATCCTAACCCCAAATTCCCAAGTACAAAACACCCTTATCCCATTTCCAGACAACTTAAAGCCAGCCATCCTAAATCGGACAAGCACCACCAACCAACCAAGCTAGTGCACGATGCCGGACCCAGTAGGGGTTTCATACTATACTATATCAGAATTTCTATCAAACAAGTGCATTACAGTAGGTTTTACATGGAATTGATGCAAGATGAACATGATGAAAGTGTGTCTCAGCATGTGCACCAATGTAACAGAAAAACTACCCACCAGGTCAGACACAACATGGCTATAATATGTGATGACAACCTGTAATGTGTGATGACAACCTGTAATGTGTGATGACAACTTGTAATGTTTGATGACAACCTGTAATGTGTGATGACAACGAGAGCATTTTTGCCAGTCAGTTTTTTTTGTGGATACATGGATGCTACCTCATATACAAACAAACCAGTTAAGATGCTTAATGACCTGAAATAAACTACAAACATGTCGTCACACCCACATACACCCATTTTCAATGATTTTTGAAGACTTTATTCCTTAGTTGTTTACCTGTCTACCACCCTTCCAGTGATATTTCTATCCGTCCACATCAAGTTTTATATGACAATGGACAGGTCCCTGCACAAAAGCTATGATGAGAACAGAAAGCATGTGACGTAGTACAAATCAGTGCCAGTTAGCAATATGTGCGATGAGGCTTTCCTAACCATTTATAACAGACACTAAGTGTCATCAAAGACAAATGTCAGTCAACTATGTTGCAGTAACCACCTACCTCATCATCACAGAACCAAGATGTTGAAGATGTGGAAGTCATCCCAGCTGCTGGAGGTCATTGTAGTTGCTGGAGGTCATCCTGTCTGCTGGAGGTCATTGTAGTTGCTGGAGGTCATCCTGTCAGCTGGAGGTCATCCTGTCAGCTGGAGGTCATCCTGTCAGCTGGAGGTCATTGTATTTGCTGGAGGTCATGCTGGCTGCTGGAGGTCATTGTAGTTGCTGGAGGTCATCATGTCTGCTGGAGGTCATTGTAGTTGCTGGAGGTCAGCCTGGTTGCTGGAGGTCAGTGTAATTGTAAGTGCTGCTGGAGATGACAGGCCAGCTGCTGCATCTGCAAGACAAGGTGAACACATAAAGAAATAAGTAATTATATTACTGATACTTGAGAAAAAAAAAAAAAATATGCTGTGAAATGTTCTATAACAGACGGCAGGTTTACTGGTCCAGCCTTATCTCCACTAGTGTACCGACTAGTGGGTAGTTCTACTCCTCTAGAGCATAGACCTAGTCTAGGACTAGGAAACTTGTTTTGAAGTTTCTTAAATTGATCTAGAAAAAAACTATTTTTATTTATAATCTGGACCACCTCCATTTTCTACTTAATCCGCACTTTACATTTACTTATTACACTCATTTCCAGACAATGCTCCAGAGTGGGGTTATGCACTTCTAGTTATAATGGAAGAATTGTGATTACATTTGAAGTGAGATTGAGGGGGGCGTCAGAGTGCGTCTTACTCTTAGCCTTAGGTAGCGTCTTACGAATGCTGTATTTACTTCACTAAAAATTATGATTTTACGTTTTGTTTGTATGGCATTGATTAAATGTGTCGTTAAGATTAATAACTCAGCATTACTTTAAAAAAAACTATTAAGCCCGCATCTCACTGTATGACATTTGGCGACTGTATGCGACTGTTTTCGGCAAAGACGCCATTTTTCGAGACGCTGGCAAGAATTTCGAAAACGAGACATCGCACATGGTTCACAAATTCAAGCCATGGCTAGTAACATTTCTTACGACAAGTCAAATATCATATTCGAATGGAAGCATGAAATACAGCTAAATCATCTTGTTAAGGTATAAGTGTTTTTTGATTTGCATAAAACCATGAAAACTAACCTTTTTCAGTTTCTGAACACTAAACACTCGTTGTCCGACGCGCCCCATTTCTCCCGCCAACCTTACAGCGCATGTCTGGAGGCACACTAAAATACGGACCACGAACTGGCGGACAGCGCGGAAACGGCGGACCTTATTCGCAAAGATGCTGCCGATCTTTGTTCCATATTTACAAGCTTTGCTGTTGTTTGCGCGTGCGATCGTAAATATTGGAGACTTTATTATTCTTATTCTTGTATTTATAACATATTATAAATAAATTTAGAAATTAGATTAACTTACTAATTAACTCTATGAGTACTCGCTCAGTCGAAAACAGAAGTCCCACGTAGACGCCTCGGCCTCATGCTGTCAGTTTATTTAAATATGTTGATGTAATGACTCGCATAAAGGTACATGTGTTCATAGGGCACTAATACCCCGTATTTAATACTGACCGTATATACGGCCACCTGGCAGGTGAGGAATTCTGAGGTTCCCGCAGTCTTTGATCTACTGTGAATGGGATTATATGTGGTTTGATCTCGGATTTCACTGCTAGCTGCATATTTGTCAGTGGGTGTGTGAGTTGTTCATGTTATTGAGGGTTGTTCTTCACAGAGATCAAGGACGTTGTATCTGGGACGTACTATAGCTGTCTTTTGATGTAACAGCTCGCCTAGCATACATGTTTCCACAGGACATTAACATTTGTTATTGGCTGCTGGCCTTTGGTGAGGACATCTGAATTGTTGCACATTATCTCAGGTCTCAGGTTATTTACTCCAAACAGCCCAATATTGGGCTAACGCAGGAGTCACTGAGGATGGTCACTGCCAGGGTGCTTGTCGTCCTCGGTGATTCTTTTACGTCCCAAATTTAGACGGGACCGACATTAACGTGATTCTGCGATTCACGAGGGATACACAGTCCCCAATGTTGAGAGCCAGATTTTTATACCACAACTGCCTGTACCGGGCGTCGAACCCGTGCCGCCGGCGTGGCAGGCGGATGTGGTAACCACTACACCACGTGCGCCCTCTTGACAAGTGTACGTTGCAGGGTCTAGTACTGATCGAGGCTCACTAGTACTTATGCTACTTAAAATCACACTCGTTTTATCATCCGCATTAAAATTATCTTAACTTAAATTATAACACTGATATGACTGATATTTTATTACATATATATGGGTGTGTATATACATATAATAAAATGTATACCATATGTAGTACCCTGTTCAAAATGTATACACATAATAAATATTATATATATATATATATATATATATATATATATATATATATATATATATATATATATATATATATATACATAATATTTATTACATTTAATATGTATTACTAAGAACAGGGTGTTCATTTATGTTGGTGAAAATAAAAACAAACAAACAAACAACAAATTCAAGAACAGCCTTTCAAACTTTGTATATGCTAACTTGTAGTACTATAGTTAAATTTGCTTATTACACGTATGTTATTATTGAAAGGCATCTCAACATCACAAGGAGACAGTAACAACAGCAACTATCAAAACCCACGTAAACATGGAGCGTATCGATCGGTGGCATTTTGTGAATGTGGTCCGCCGTTTCCGCGCGGTCTGCCATATGTCGTGGTCCGCCTTTTTCCGCCTGAACCGAGGATAGTTTGGCCAATGACGTACCAATTTTTGATTGGTCGATGGATGTGGACGCCATTATCGGTCTCATTTGGCGCGTTTTCAAGCAGTATAGCATATGATGCCTTGCTGTACTGTTTGGGGATGCTCCTATAACAGCAACAAATTTAAGTCAAATGGATTCCCTTTTAATAAGAAAAATTGGCAGCATGGGAAGGTAACGTGAATCGTGAAGGGTGGAAGGCGAAGCCAGGAATATCGAAATTGTGCGAGGTAGGTGTCAAAATTATTTTACGTATAGCCGTACTGCCCGTAGCCGTAGGCTACGGCGTAGGCGTAGGATCTACTACACTGTCATTCGAAATTTCTCGTGTAAACAAACAAGGCACATGTTTCCATACGATGGCTAAATGCCTGTTGTTCGTGTAATGATATAAACAAGTTATACTTTGAAACTGGTTAGACTTAGAGTGAAGTACCTATAATTTTACAACACTAATAAGACCAAATACCCAAAATTGTATTATCAAGAAAAGACACTAGCCCCGTCACTGTTGACATATATCACCATCACGGATTATGGCGCAGTGAAGTATTTATACTTCTCAAAAACCACCACCAGGATAGCATGCCATTGTATAGCCCAATACAAACATTCGGCACAATCTCGGATTTTGCTAATATTTTGCTCAGAGATAAATTTTGTTATTATGCACAGCCGTGGATGAAAAACTGCACCAGGATAGCACTATATAACCCAATAGGCAATACGAACATACAGCAGTCTCAGATGTGTAAATCATATATGTATTTGTGTCACTAATTATAAATTTCATTACTTCACCTTTTTCAGATCACTTCACATATAGTGACATATTATCTCTCAGTCTAATGAAACTGCAATCATCACACATGAAGCTGATCAACTATCAATACAGTTCAATCTGCAATGCTTACCATTTCTCTGTATGCCACAAATCACATAACAGTACAGACAAAATTGACATACGCATAATTTCAAATGGTCGCGTATATTTATTTTATTTCAGGCACACTTCGAAACCAACCAATTCAAATTACACCACCTTGCCCTTGTCCTTGATGGGAAACATAAAACATTAAAACCGAATACAGTCCCAAACGGCCGGGACAGACCGAGACTAAACAGGGGAGAACCGTGGTCACACCGGGGAGCACCGTGGCCACACCGGGGAGATCCGTGATAAACCGGCACCAATCCGGGGCGACACCGTGGCATATCCTTGACACTCCGGGGTGATACCGTGTGACACCGTGGCTACATCGGGATGATCCGGGGTTGAAACCGTGGTGACACCATGGCGACACCGGCAATACCATTGTATATATGAGACTGAAATAATTATACAAATGAGCCAAATCTTCACGGATCACTCCGGAGCACCGGGAATTTTTGCCGAGGTACACCGTGGCCAGAACCGGGACAGTGGGACTTAGGCTTTAGGCTCACCTCATATCCCATTGCATTTGATTTTTATTACTCGCTGTAGTTTTCAGTTGTTCGTAGTTTGTTTGACAGGGTATGGGTATGCTATAAATGGCACTTGCTCCAGTTACGAAGAAAAACCGTAAACACTTCCTCCAAGAATCACTATCATTCAATTAATTTAGGTAGTGTGTTTAG
>OZ024863.1:10235372-10247872 GCA_964017155.1 Oasisia sp. SBJ-2009
TATGAACCCCATTTTCATATATGTGTGTATGTATCAGTATGTGCAAGTTCTGTTGAGTCTACAATAAATGTCGTTATTTGAAGTGAACTGAATGTTATTATTTTCTCATGTAGATTATTATGTTAATGGATCTCAAAATTGTAAATAAAAGAGAAGCTATTTCTATTTTATTTTCATTTTTTATCTAGGTTTACCTATAATATACCACATTAATGTAAAATACTTGAAATATAATGCTAGAAAACAGGTGAACATTGCAAGTTTTTCTTGTCCCACAGACGCTTTGCATATGTCTGATATGTTTAAATTAATGTCAGTGAGTGGACTGTATCAAAGCTAAGAAGGACAAGTCTCTGTACAAAGGCTTGTAGTGAGGTTCCTGTTACCTGTTCCTGAGGTAGCTGCTAATTACAGCAAAAAGACCTCATCCCGTTAACAAACTGTCAGTGTAAACCTTATAATGATATGCTGACTCTCCACTGGTTATACAATATATAGCTTAGGTTATAGTCTTTGCGAACATATTTATGTTCCACTGCCATTAATTTGGGAAATTAATAGTTTTTAAACATTACAGTCATATGCAAATTGACCAACACTAATACATGAAATTATTCAACTAATTCTGTTTAGGGAGACATGAAAGGGAAACTCTGAAATTAAAGGACAAAAAAAGACTACGGTTTCGCGTCATACACCTAATAGAGTTTATACAAAGTAACAATTTACACATATACTCAATTTTGTAACGTCAGCGGTTTACTCAGAATGTGACTTTAAATTCTAAAATTCTAACGAAATCCACGATGGTCTAGACGCCGCCATAGGTGAAGGGTTAACTTGGCCTGGCCATTCAGCGCGCGGCATTCTATGTCTCTGCTGAAGCCGGTCAGCTTCCTGCGACGTTGTTAAGGGTCAACAACTTCGAGTCTTCGACAGTTCGTTCAGTTGGCGTGACATCTAGCAGCAGCTTATAGACGTATATCTAAATTTGTGGTTAATTCTATGCTAAACTTTAGTAATTATGCCTTAGTGTTCGGCATACGGTTGCAATAATAGTTTAAACAACCGGTAGTATTGAAGCAATGGATTCACATTGGTGATTTGCGGGCGTACTGTTTGGAATCCCTCTAGTCCAACTTCCAAGTACAGTTCACTTTGCTCGGTCCATTTTGAGGAGAAATGCTTTGAAGTAGACATGTATCATCAGTTGATGGGATGATTTCAGCGATAACAATAATAGACAACTTTATATTTACCGTCATCAGCATGTTACGCGCGTTGCCGAGTTGCAGCCATTTCATGACAACAGCCAAACCCCATGTAGGGAATCTACGCGGAGAGCGCCTCACCGTCGTGACGTCATTCTTCGTCTAAGATGGGGTAGCGCATAGTATTTGGATGGCTGGGTATTAAAAAATATTTTTCTGGTAAACCGCTGGCGTTAAAAAATTGAGTATATGTGGAAATTGTTACTTTATATTAACTCTATTAGGTGTATGCCACGAAACAGTTAACGTTTTTGTCCTTTAAGGAAACCTGTTAAATTGCTATGACACCCCTGCTATTTTGCTATTTTATTTATTGTTATTACTATTGACACCATATCATTAGTTATTTGACTATCTTAACATTACTACTTTTCTACCTTTTCTACTACTGTTGTTGTTAGTGATGTTGGGAGCTCTGTTTTGTTGTTGTTTTCCGTATTCTCATCCACTTTGCATGGTTTGTTTTTTAATCTGTGAAATTGGAGGATGGACTTCAGTTGGTTGATTTTTAAATGACCTTTTATGTAAAACACCACAACAATTGTGGATCTGATAGAATAACAAATTAAATAGTTCTAAGCTGAACTCACCCCTCACACAGTGAGACACTGTAAGCCTGTTGATTTGTTTCAGACAGACATATTAGTGAGGCAACTGTTTGAACACATTGTATCCAATTAAACAACACTGGCTAACTGACGTCAGTAAATAAATAGCGTGATAATTATGTAGAAAACTTGGTGCAGTCCTATGTATATACAGGGACTGCAGTTGCTTTCTGCCAGGCAATAGCATGGCTGTAACCAGCCCATGTTGACTTCAAAGTATCATGTGTCAACTGATAGCAGCCAAGCAATCTTGTTCTACTGGGGTGTTCTATTTATATCTATGGTTAAATATAATCACGCCGGCTATTCGATAATATTCGTATGGTAACTGGTGTGAAAAGCTGCTTGCAATGTCGTTCGCCGAATGGAAATGTCACGGTTGTTTACAACACTATCACGGTTTATGGCGCACTGCAATCCTGTGCACTGCATTGGGGTTTCGAAAATATATGGTTGCTTTGTAGTTTGTTCATTTTAGTTTGTTAAAAAAAATCCTGCGAATTTGTAGACGTCCTTTTCCCAACAGTGTCATATATATATATATATATATATATATATATATATATATATATATATATATATATATATATATATATATATATATATATATATATATATATATATATATATACATATACATATATATATATATATATATATATATATATATATATATATAATAAGAGATATATTTAATCATAATGACGCTCAAACTAATGAGGCACGAAAATGGACATAGCAGCATCCAGCAAAACACACAGCCTCCTCACTCCATGACCATGACAGTACGTGCAATAATCGGCAATTTGTTATTTGACGGCATCATATCAAAGATCCATTTCGTTATGGTTGGAATGGTAAAGTTCTAAAACAGCAATGGAAGATAAGCTGATAGACAGGTTTAGTCCTATCATTCTCGATTTATATCATGTTCACGTTAATCACGCCACGGTCGAAAAACGACGAACGTACCACCGTCCTAGCCTGGACGCTGCACTGACGTTAACTAAGCATTGCTAATCCATCCTTTCCGTTATAATTAAACTTCCCTAAACTTCCTACGAATGTTTCTCAACATGAAGCCCAACCGTCCAATATCACATCATATCCATGTGTGCACTTATTACACATAAAGCATCTCCAATCCAAACAGAACAACAAGGTGAAGGTCAAGGCATAACATTTGTAATACGTCATGTGGTTATCAGGTGCCGAGACGGAAAATGGCGTCCAGGTTTTCAATTGGCCAAACTTTATGTATCTAAGGTCGACTTCGATTGAGCTACGCGAGTAACTCGCGTAACTCGAGGGCTACCCGAGTCCCAATCGAGCACGTGACCATTGTTTACCTAGATTAGCTACTCGAGGCAATCGCGAGTTTTACAGGATTCACTCGAGTAACTTACGTAGGCCCCCCTACTGCATAAGAAAGTAATTAAACATTACATGACACAACCATTTAAGGACTTAAATAGTTATTAAAGTGAACACATTCTATGAATTATAATTAAAGTCCAAGACGATGGACGTCAAAATGTACACACTAAACAACAGATTACTTTATTTTATTTTATTTACATAAGGGGTATATGTCCGTGATCACGATCATCGGTGTTCAGTTGATTACGCGCGTAGTACTGCGCGCGCAGTGTAAATTATCATAAACCGGATACCACGTTGGGGTTACGCGAGTAACTCGCGTAGCTCAATCGAAGTCGGCCTAAGGCTCTGTAGTCTCGCTTAACCGACTGTCGGTCGGCTGCGGAACTACGCCGAGAAGACAGTCTGGCTACATTAACGGCTTTTGTTTGGGTAGCAGCCGTGATCTATAAAATGCTGCCACCTCACGGACACTGCCGTAATATATATTTTATAAACAACTGCAAATTTGTATTTCTATTTATTTTGTGTTAATATAAGTTTAATTTTGAATAGTTTTTATAATACAGCATTATTTGATCAAAAGGTTTCCTTATTTAATTTGTATGCTATCCGTGTCGGGCTAGACATTGCTGCCACCTCACGGATACTGGTTAATCCTGCCGTAATTCTTATTTTATAAACAACGATAAATTTGAATTTTTACTTACTTTTGTGTTAATATAAGTTCAATGGTGAATACTTTTCATATGATATTATTATCTTGTAAAACTATATCGTTATTTAAATTTTTATTTCATAGTTAGCCTGAGAGCCAATCAGCGTCTCTACCCTAATCTGGGGTAAGGCTGCCCGGATGTAGAAACTTAAGCCCATATACTGTCCCAGGCGGTGTTGAGGGGGCTTAAAAGTGCTGCCACCTCACGGAGTCTGGGTAACCGAGGCTAAAGGCTCTGGGGCTCTTCAACATACCGCGCCCTCACACGGATGTGATAAAAACTTAAATCAGATACCTTACTAAACGCCGAGACGTCCGAGATTGAGCGAGATCTGTGCGCATTTGGTTCCATCGGAAAGATAATATCGCTTAACCGACTGTCACTCGGTTGTGTAACTTCGCCGAGAAGAAAGTCTGGTTACTTTACTGGCGTTTGAATGTTATCCGTGTGGGACTAAGCAATGCTGCCACCTCACGGATACTGGCTAATCCTGCCGTAATTCCAATTTTATAAATAACTGCAAATTTGTATTTCTATTTATTTTTTTGTTAATATAAGTTAAATTTTGACTATTGTATGATATAGCATTATATGATAAAAAGGTATCCTTATTTGATTTATTATTATTTCAAATTCGGCCTGATAACCAATCAGCGTCTGGGCTAAGGCTTGCCTCGATTACCCAGGCTCCGTGAGGTGGCAGCACTTTTTAGCCGCTCATATCGCTCCCACGCACGCAAGTTTTTATTACTTTTAAATCTTAGCCATCATTACCATTAAAATGCCAGTCATCTTTGACTGTGAATATTGTATATCCTACCAACTGCTAAAATGTGTGAATTGTTCCGCATCGTGAGATGGTTGAATAAATGGTATTAACTAAGCTGAGTACTCTTTATTCGTTCATTAATTCATTGTCATCTCAACAAAATACAATACACAAGGAAAATAATTATTGTGTTAATGTTTCATGTAAGACCATGCAATTTATGTTTTGAAACTTTGAATGGACCAATCTTTTTTGAACAGTGCTCACACAAACTACTATGAGCTTGTATGATACGCTAAATTTCAACTCCAATAATTTAAATCACAGGTATCGCTCAGTTTCTAAGTTACACCAGGAGTAAATTATATCAACAACACAACCCGGGGTCCATAGTCTATGGCACATATAGGATATGGACCCCCATAGAATATTGACCCGGGTCCAATTTATATGGGTTCTATATTCTATAACACATAGAAAATGGGCCCCTATATATTATGGATCCGGGTCAATTTTCTATGGGGGGTCCAAATCCTAAGGCATATACAGGATATGGACCTCCCGAAAATTTGGACCCCGGGGGTCCATGTTCTATAAGAGAATATGGCCTCGCCGGGTCCATATTCTATAGGGGCACATGATAGATGACCAGACCGTTCTATGCAGCACCACATCGAAAAGGATGAAATTAGTTCCCGTGTCGCACACTGTTACGCCTTGGATGGGTAGCTGAAGCGTCGCCGACCTGGGTCTGAGTGCGTCGATCGATTGTTAGATGTGTAGGTTTCCATGCGTGTCCAACCGTCATTTGTTTTGTGACGCATCGCTCAGGTTTCGGGACAGGATCCTGCGTCGGACCACTTAAGCCATTAAATTATGTAGGTGAACCTGGAGTCAAATGAGTAGGTAGTATACAGTTACGTGTAATTTACTACCTAAAATAAATTATGCCTTACTTCAATTGTTTGTTTGTTTGTTTGTTCGTTTGTGTGTGTGTGTCTGTCTGTCTGTCTGTCTGTCTGTCTGTCTCTTTGTCTGTCTGTCTGTCTGTATGTCTGTCTGTCTGTCTGTATGTCTGTCTCTCTGTCTGTCTGTCTGTCTGTCTGTCTGACTGTCTGTCTGTCTGTCTGTCTGTCTGTCTGTCTGTCTGTCTGTCTGTCTGTCTGTCTGTCTGTCTGTCTGTCTGTCTGTCTGTCTGTCTGTCTGTCTGTTTGTTTATTACTCTTGAAATGGTCACACAAAACACTCTGTTACCAAAACAAGCAAGCAGTGTATACCCGTAATCGATTAATGTATGATACGCAAACAGTCTACGTCTTGTTCTAGTTGTTTCCAGCACTCGGCAACTTTCCATTAACTGACTAATCTAAACATAATCGACTTGATAAGGCTGACTGTAACAATAAAGCTGACTGTAACAACAATATTACTGTTGTTACAATCAGCGTTATGACCTTATCAGATCCCATATTGTCACTCGTTTTCAGACCATTTACGCCAAGCCGATATTTCTATGTTGGCTGGTGGTCACTGCCAGGGTGCTTGTCGTCCCAGTGGTTCTTTTGCGTCCAAAATTGAGACGGGGCCGACATAAACGTGATTCTCCGATTCACGAAAGATAACATGCTAGAGATCTAATGAGTAAATTACAACAGATCGTGTTATTATAATGTTGACAGTCTAGAAACCCGCCCAAGGTGATATAGGCTACAGACCTGGATACGGTTCAGTGATGAATCACTTGAGTAAGTTAGGTTATGTAAGTAGGTACCTTGTTGACAGTGGCCTGGAGAAACGAACGCATGGGAAGGTTGATTTAATCAATACTATACAATTATTACTTTATTTACCTAACATTAATAGGCCTACGGCAAAAGCGTGGTTTGCTTGTGTTCTCTAGCATTTTTTAGTTTTAAAACCCGGTGCAAAGAGGTCGCGTTCCAAAATAGGGTCTTTCAGTGAAGAGTGCGTCAATTAATTGTCAGATGTGTGTGTGTGTGTGCGTGCGTGCGTGCGTGCGTGCGTGCGTGCGTGCGTGCGTGGTGTGTGTGTGTGCGTGCGTGCGGGCGGGCGGGCGGGTGGGTGTTTTGGTGTGTGTGTGCGTGCGTGCGGGCGGGCGGGCGGGCGGGTGGGTGTTTTGGTGTGTGTGTGTGTGTGTGTGTGTGTGTGTGTGTGTGTGTGTGTGTGTGTGTGTGTGTGTGTGTGTGTGTGTGTGTGTGTGTGTGTGTGTGTGTGTGTGTGTGTGTGTGTGTGTGTGTGTGTGTGTGTGTGTGTGTGTGTGTGTGTGTGTGTGTGTGTGTGTGTGTGTGTGTGTGTGTGTGTGTGTGTGTGTGTGTGTGTGTGTGTGTGTGTGTGTGTGTGTGTGTGTGTGTGTGTGTGTGTGTGTGTGTGTGTGTGTGTGTGTGTGTGTGTGTGTGTGTGTGTGTGTGTGTGTGTGTGTGTGTGTGTGTGTGTGTGTGTGTGTGTGTGTGTGTGTGTGTGTGTGTGTGTGTGTGTGTGTGTGTGTGTGTGTGTGTGTGTGTGTGTGTGTGTGTGTGTGTGTGTGTGTGTGTGTGTGTGTGTGTGTGTGTGTGTGTGTGTGTGTGTGTGTGTGTGTGTGTGTGTGTGTGTGTGTGTGTGTGTGTGTGTGTGTGTGTGTGTGTGTGTGTGTGTGTGTGTGTGTGTGTGTGTGTGTGTGTGTGTGTGTGTGTGTGTGTGTGTGTGTGTGTGTGTGTGTGTGTGTGTGTGTGTGTGTGTGTGTGTGTGTGTGTGTGTGTGTGTGTGTGTGTGTGTGTGTGTGTGTGTGTGTGTGTGTGTGTGTGTGTGTGTGTGTGTGTGTGTGTGTGTGTGTGTGTGTGTGTGTGTGTGTGTGTGTGTGTGTGTGTGTGTGTGTGTGTGTGTGTGTGTGTGTGTGTGTGTGTGTGTGTGTGTGTGTGTGTGTGTGTGTGTGTGTGTGTGTGTGTGTGTGTGTGTGTGTGTGTGTGTGTGTGTGTGTGTGTGTGTGTGTGTGTGTGTGTGTGTGTGTGTGTGTGTGTCCAAACGATACTTGTCGTGTAAGGCATCGATCAAGATCCTACGTTGCATGCTTGCTTGTTTATTTTGTTCGTTAGTTTGTTTCTATCTTTTTATTTTTGGCAGTCTGTTTGTTTATTACTCTTGAAATGGTCACACAAAACACTCTGTTTACCAAACCAAGCAAGCAGTGTATACCCGTAATCGATTAAAGTATAATACGCAAACAGTCTACGCCTAGTTCTAGTTGTTTACAACACTCGGCAACCTTCCATTAACTGACTCATATAAACATAATTTTATTGTTGCTAAAGTCAGAGTTATGATCGTATCAGATATAATTGAACTAATTAATTTTAAGACTATTTACGCCAACCCCGACCTTTCTATGCTGGCTAGTGGTCACAGCCAGGGTGCTTGTCGTCCTCAGCAGTTCTTTTGCGTACCGAATTGAAACGGGACCGACATTGACGTGATTCTCCGCTTCACGACGGATACACAGTACCCTATGTTGAGAGCCAGGTTTTAACACCAAATATGCTATGCCTGCCTTGACCGGGCATTGAACCCGGACCGCCGACGTGACAGGCGGATGTGCTAACCACTGTACTAACCGCGTCTCTATGTGCGCTACTACCTACCGAGTCGATGACAATAGATCGGTAGATGGTGGAGGCGCACAGAAGCTCCGGAAATAGTTCCACTCGATATATCAAAAGGTCTAGTTGATGTTCCCGATAGCGGAAGGGTTAGTTGGGATTTTGGAATACTGCAAATAACGGGGCGCAGTAGATTGATTCATGGTGGGTAACGTGTTTCATGGCGATTTACGTGGTTTTGAGCGTCAGGGTTTGTAGGTAGAGCTCTCACATGGGACGTGTTAAAATTAAAACTACCCCCCAGGTAAGGTCAACTAGTACTGGTAGGCCATAGAACCGGATACGATTTAGTGATTAATTATTTGAATAAGTTATGTCATTTATTTATGTAGCCTGCCTGCCTGCCTGCCTGCCTGCCTGCCTGCCTGCCTGCCTGCCTGCCTGCCCGCCTGCCCGCCTGCCCGCCCGCCCGCCCGCCCGCCCGCCCGCCCGCCCGCCCGCCCGCCC
The DNA here is from genome assembly GCA_964017155.1 of Oasisia sp. SBJ-2009. Classification (NCBI taxonomy): domain Eukaryota; kingdom Metazoa; phylum Annelida; class Polychaeta; order Sabellida; family Siboglinidae; genus Oasisia; species Oasisia sp. SBJ-2009. Next base: position 10,244,217 of record OZ024863.1, read on the forward strand.
GCGTGCGTGCGTGCGTGCGTGTGTGTGTGTGTAGGTGGGTGTGGGGGGGGGGGGTATGTGTGTGTGGTGTGTATATGGGTGTATGTGTGTGTATGTGTGTGTGTGGGTGTATGTGGGTGTGTTTGCATGTATGTGTGGGTGTGTGTCGGTGTGTGTGTGTGTGTGTGTGTGTGTGTGCGTGTGTGTGTGTGTGTGTGTGTGTGTGTGTGTGTGTGTGTGTGTGTGTGTGTGTGTGTGTGTGTGTGTGTGTGTGTGTGTGTGTGTGTGTGTGTGTGTGTGTGTGTGTGTGAGTGTGTGTCTGTGTGTGTCCATGCGTGTCCAAGCGATACACATCGATCAAGATCCTACGTTGCATGCATGCTTGTTTATTTTGTTTGTTTGTTTGTTTCTATCATTTTTCTTCCTTTGGCAGTCTGTCTCTTTGTTTATTACCTGGAAATGGTTACGCAAACCACTTTTTCTACCCCCCAGGTAAGATCAACTACCGGTAGGCTATTGAACCGGATACGATTCAGTGATGAATGATTTGAGTAAGTTATGTCACTTGTTTATGTACCTTGGTGACAGTGGCCTGGATAAACGAATGCGTGGGAAGGTTGATTTGATCGATACGATACCATTATTCTTTTCTTTGCAATAGGGCAATGGCGTGGTGTACGTATACGTGCTTATGTTCTCTGACTTGAGTTTGTCGTAAATTCCGGTACAAACAGGTCGCGTTCCAAGATAGGTTCAATCTTCCAGTTATTTACGTGTATAGCAAATGTCCAGTGTTTGCTAAATACACTTTAATGACACTATTTTGGCAACGTTTGTATAGGTCTAAAGACGCTTTGTGGTGTTATTTTTATCGTCGTTAACTAAGTCGCATAAACCTATTTGTGTTGCACTTTTTCAAACCAGATCTGGTAATATATCATACTTCTAAATGACGACAACGTTATCAGTTCACTTTTGATACAACTACTACTGCTGCTATTTCATTACAACTGGGATATTGAAAAAAAATCTACTGCGCATTACCTAATCAATTAGCCAAGTAGATTTTCTCAACTAGAAACTAAACATTGCCATTGAAATCTCGCACACAGGCTAACTGGCTCAAGACAGATACATCAAGATGTTTTTTCACCTTTTGCCGTGAAAGAATCAATACGGTATTCACAACATCATTGACAAATAAGTGAACGGGGAAGCCAGTGAGACATGTCCCATGCGTTGTGTAACAGGGGATGCTGGTTGGGGAATGCCTGAAAGAACCGCTGAACCCTTTTGGTCGCAATCAAATTGTCCCAGTGTCACATGCACTGCAACTAGAGTTAGTACAAAAGAAGACAGGATTCCCCTCAAGTGCAGCAGGTCACGCAACAAAAGCTCACCGAAGAGGTTTCACCACTGGAGTTGTAACTTAAAGACCAACTCAAGATGTGGAAGTAAAATATACAGATAAATGTACTTCGATGCAAGTAAAAGAAAAGTAATAGAGTAAAAAGTCTTACATACTGGCACTATACAAAAGTACCAGTATTAGTATTACTAATAATAATACTACTACTTTTAGGTATGTTTGTAAAGCGCCTGAGAGCAATTTTAATTGATCGGGCGCTATATAAGTATTGTATTATTATTATTACTACTAGTATTATTAGTACTACTACTAGTCGGCCTACTACTACTGCTGCTGCTGCTGCTGCTACTACTACTACTACTACTACTACTACTACTACTACTACTACTACCTACTACCTACTACCTACTACCTACTACCTACTACCTACTACCTACTACCTACTACCTACTACCTACTGCTGCTGCTGCTGCTGCTGCTGCTGCTGCTGCTGCTGCTGCTGCTGCTGCTGCTGCTACTACTACTACTACTACTACTACTACTACTACTACTACTACTACTACTACTACTACTACTACTACTACTAGTTCTACTACTACTACTACTACTACTACTACTACTAATAATAATAATAATAATAATAATAATAATAATAATAATAATAATAATAACAATACTAATAATACTGCAGATAATTGTACAAATTCAAAAGATTGACAACAGATAACAACACTGTTCGGATCCACGTCTTCAGACCTGTAGAGGGTAGACACAGACGTTGTGCGCCCACCAGACATCTATTCCGACCTCCCGGCAGTATATCTGTGGTCTAACACTGACTGGACGAGAGCCGCTGCTGTAACGGTGGTGCCGCGTGGTGCGCGTCTCGAATTGCGGAAGTGACGTAGACGTCTGTCGATAGAGCAGTTCCTCCCATTGGTGTAGTACAAAGGACAGTTTTCTGGATTAACCCGGAATACGACTGCACAGCGCAGTGAGCAGCAAAAGAAAACACTCACATGGGACCATCTTAAGTATCGACGTTGTAAGTAGACTCGTTGTATTAGGGCCGACGTGTGCGCGTGCGTGCGTGCGTGCGTGCGTGCGTGCGTGCGTGCGTGCGATATTGTTATATCCATATACAAAACAGACCTTACATATTTAACCTTTTAACCGATCATGCCTTGCCTATTATAAGACGTCTTTCTGGTAAACAACTCTACAAATGACTACATGCCATTTGTTTTTATACAAACATTTTGTATGGCGCATAGTATTTGGGGCTGGCCTTCTTAGTCGTTAACAATCGTAGGCTCGTTAACAATCGTAATTGAATCATAGTCACAACTCTATGAGCACCACGCGTCCACATTATGCAACATGATTCACTGGGTTGAACGCCATAACACGGCTGTCGTGCTGCGATCCGACTGGCCTTCAACGTACGTCGTATTTGCATTGCGCATGACGGGCTCCATCTGCGGCTCAACGAGACTTCGAGCTTGATTCGAAAACAGCAGAATGGCGACGCCCGAGAGGACGGCCCAAGACTCGGTGGTCCGACACCACCACCGCCCACGTGTGCCTGAACGGCTCCAGGGGTCAGAGCACAGTTAGACTTCCTGGTCTAACCCATACGAATGTAGTACCTTAATAATTGTGTCATTTGAGATTTTGAAAAATTCTTTTTATGTGAAAAGAGTACAGTAGGACAGGCATACTAGTCGGTTCAGTGCTATGATATATCTGCAGTGCAATGACGCATGTTAGGCAGAGTGTAGTTGGCGTAGTGATTTTTAGCAATTTTTTCTTACATGACCCTGCGAATGCAGAAAAGCGTGCTCAGTTTGGTCAATTTTGAGGGGCAGAACACATGCATGCATTTTAAAAGAGCCTGAGATATGCTTTTTGACGAAGTTTGATTAGCATATCAGTGACATGACTGCAGTGATTGTGTTAACATTTTGATTTTTTCTCAGGTCCAGTTTCCTTATAATCTGACAAAACGCTAACATGGCCGCCAATGGGAAAATCAACTGTGCTCTGTGCCCTCCAGCCGGAGAACCTTTGTCAGACAACTGCATGTCCTCGCTCGTATCCGAACGTGGCACTTATGCCCAGTGTGACGTTGGTTGAGATGCGTTGTTCCTAGGTTTGATCGACACGTAAATAAATACACCAGCTCATTTATTTGTTTTTCATAAATTATTGTATCAGAGAAGACTTTTGAATGCGTGAACAACTGTTATGATGCGCCACGTTTTAAAACATTACATCTTCAAAATAAACTTTACCGTCGTAAGCTGAG
>OZ024863.1:10252872-10265372 GCA_964017155.1 Oasisia sp. SBJ-2009
TTGAGGGGGTGTTGCCCTCCACACCTGGTAATAACATATCCCGGGCTTAAACACTAAACAGAAAGTGCATAGATTCATAAACATGTCTCAGAGTAAGTGACCATTAATTTCATTGACTACAAATCAGTACATCCGGTTGGTGCTTCACGTCGCTTACACGTCAGATTGTCCTGTTTGTAAAGACGGTCATTGAATGGAAGCAATGTATTATTCACACATACTAATAACTTATGCCGGCCTAACACACTAAACAGAAGGTGCATACAGTCAAAAACATATCTTTGAGTAGTTGACCTCAAATTTCGTTGGTATTCATGTCGCATAGACGTAGTCAGATGTTCCTGTTTGTAAATGCGGTCGTTGAATTGTATAGCAATGCAGTGAACGCGGCGAACACCAAGTTCTCGGTAATACAACAGAGAAGTGTTGCCGTCCGACCCGTGGATCGTACAACACACATAGGAGCTACAGTGATTGAGTGACACTTTTGTCACTCACTCCGGTCACAGGAGATAACATACAGAGACCCTTGCGTTAAGCCCTAATAAATATTGGTATGTTTTTAGAATCTTAAAATTACTGTCATATCGTCGTTGTTTTATGATATGGTAGTGGTTTCGTGGTTACGTTTCAACACTACTCTTCACAAATATGACCAGAGAAGCGAGTCATATTTATATATAATTGTTGGATTGTGAATGAGCAAAATACTTCCTTGTCCAGCTGTTCTTTATTAGTTGCTCAGAGTGGCAATTTTGTCAAATGCCGTCATTTCAGCAGACGACCCATCCTCTCCGATCCCATACCTATACGAGCGCAGACATTCTTACAAACCTTTATTTAACAAAGTGACCAACGTGCTACAAGCTTGTAATATTTACGTATTTTAATTTGTTTCTGTTTTTATGATTGAAGGTTGATTGGAAGTGTAGATAAGCAAAGTCAAAGATGTCAATGTAAAAGTTTCCCAGTTGACAGTTTCCCGTCAACTGGGCAATTTTAAGGGCAGATGTCCCCTATGTCCTATATAGTTTGAACTCTAAAATGAGTCTCCTGAGTGTGAAGTGTTTAACACAGTTTCCATTCAATGTTTTATCGGAGCATCTCTTGTGTATGTTATTACCAAATGAACTGGGGTTACCTCTGTCTAGCCGTATACTTAGCATTGTAGCATTCTCTGTTTAGGGTTCGTTTAGGACCATAGAAAGCGTGATACAGGTTATCGCCACTACTAGTGCGCTAAGCCTGCATAACGCCCACGTGTTCATGCCGTGGGATTACATATTATAATCATTCATAATGTACAATGATATGAATACAAACACATTTCAGTGGATATTTTTCAATGTCGTTTACGTATCTGATAAATACCTAGTCATTAACCAAAATTTTCGTCGCCGGCCCCCGGATCCAGCATTGCGAATTCTACACAACTCAACTTTCACGTCTTATCTACATGTATTGGCTAAATACATATATGTCATTATGTCGCGCGATGTCGTATTGATCCACACCCAGAACTAAATAGAAACGGTAACGTTACGTATTGTCTAGAACAACATACTATGCATAACCCCAACACTACTCATTTGTCTACGGTTAGAGCATTCATTCACAGTCTACGGATACGCCAACGAGTCTACTTTGTGACATGAATAACGCCGTTGTATTGGTGCTATCTTGTAATTTTAAATATATCTGGACACAATTTTGCTCTGGATACCTGGGATGACAGACGATTTGGCATATATGAGAAGTACTCAAACCCAGTATAGAAACTGCGCGAAAGGAGCATAATAATCAAATATACTTGGTTATTCATTGTGTTGGAACAAACCAGGTAACTGTCCGTGTTTTTGAACTGGGCATGATTACAAACCTTGGAGCCTTTGCCAGCGTGCATAGCAACAAGGTGACAAGCCACAAGCATAGCAAACTGCTACCTATTCCGTCACGAATTACCTTCACACCGTATTTGACAACCGGAAACGTCGACCTTCCGTTGGCGTAACCACGGCGTGACGACCCTTGTTTCACTCGACTAAGTTTGCCAACTCCACACTTTATGCTTATGTCACGGTGATCTTTCAGCGAATTGTTATTACTTAACCGTGTGTCGTGCGCGGGCAGATTTCGTCGACAAATCCGTGCGATCTTTACCACAAACAAACGTCCGGTTCACCGAGGGTGTTTGTCGAATTCGGTACAACTGTGTCAACCGTCGGGGTGTCGTTCGTCACGCTCCGGTGACTTCCCAAACTGCCGCGCCGTGTTTGCGTGGAAAAAACATCACTTCGTCGTCTGCTGAATCACACAGGAAAGGGGACCGTAGCCGGTGACGTAGCCACCCGCCGCTCACGTGCAAAGCCGCCTTATAAGAGCGCTCCTGAAGCTTGGCCTTAGCAATCACCTCTAGCCGAGACACGAAGACCCGGTCGCCGAGGAACTTCGTTAGCCAGAGCGAAAAACAACCGACAGATCAAAAAATGGCACGGCGATACGAGCAGTACCGGGCCGTGCGCGTGTTAATGAGCTCGTGGAAGTCTGTCGTGTTTCTAATCACACCGCTTGTGTTTCTGCCTCTCGTTCTCCAAGTCAAAACACAGGTGAGTCTTTGTCGTGGTGTTTCTTGGGTAAATTAAAGAACAGCCGATTGTGTTCTTGTAACGCAACGTGGATTGTAGTTTTTAATAAACAATTCGTTGTCGTTTCCCTTTAGGAAATAGTATTTGTTTGAAAGAACTCTCGATTTCAACAGCCGGTGGTAGCGGCGGATAGTTGTAGCGGCTACCCGTATACGCTAACGCGGTGTCGTGAAGGATTCACACCTCAGCTAGAATACATTATTTTCGAAAGGATCGTGTCGGATTACGTTTAGTGTAAAAGTGGTACTCTACGTTGATCTACCATTTAAATTGTATTTTATTTAATGAAAATGTATGCACAACATAAACAATATTTACTTATTTGATCATTCTTGCTACTACGTGTACCACATAGGCATTTTATAAGTTATTCTATAAATTATACTTTTTATACGTTTGCCGTGACCAGACAGCGGAGGAACGTGGATATAATAAATGTAATATAAAAAATATAAATTAATATATTAAAATGTTTGCATACAGTTAAAGAACGAGTGTACGGTACGAAATGTTTTTACGTCATTGAAAATGTGTTTGTGGAAGACGGATGACGTCACAATGAAACATGGAGTCAGCTTTCTCCAACAACATAACAGACGCTTTGTGATATGCGTGTTGGAGTGAAAAATGTACCCATAGCAGAGTAGAAAGTGTCGGACCAACACCTATATCGGTAGCATTAGTCTATTAGCTTGACGAAATATCCACCGGACACTTGTATCTCTAAAGTTTGACTTGAAACATAGATAGCGACTTCTACAACAACTCTGCTTCATGGGCTCAGTGTTCACTGGTATTCTTCATTCAAAATTGCGAATATCGCATTTCGCTTTACATAACTGTGCCGCGTCCATTACAATGGGCGATTTGTGTTTTCCGGAGCGCGCTCCCCGGCGCACTTGTTTGCATTTGTAATAGAACACGTTGCTTGTCGTGCAGTACGGCTTTATTACCTGTACAATACAGTCAGACGCACGATGTCTTTCACGCGACGCAAGTCTGTACGCTAGGATTGATTGCGTGAAAACTGTCGCTAAATGTTGGAGATATACTTAAATTTAAGCGGACCCTTGACCCTGACGGGTACGAGACTGCTATGTTACTTAGTAGTACATAAACTATTGCCTGAATAGGCTAACAAATGGTCATCGAAGCGTAGAATGTTGAACAGCAACTGAATAAGGTGTTTGATTCGCGGGGCAGACGGGGCTACGTAAGCTACACGTGGTGGTGCCAACAAATTGTTAGCTTTAGGGCGACTAGCAAATGTTATGTGGAATATTTTTGACCGCATTGTCGGATGTTTGTCGTTACGCATAAGTGGTTTGGTGTAGTGTACCCACCTTAGAACCGTAGAACGTGTATCGTATATGTAACCACTGCGGAACTGTACATTTTCATTTTAGGGACGTTTTAAGGACATTTATGTTAGAAAGTATAACTTATTTCTTTGCTATGCGTAAATTATAAACAGTTGAGAGGTGAATCATAAGTAAACTAATCGTACAATGAAATACTGCATGAATTGTTAATTTATTATTGTTGTTAATAGAAGTATTAATTCCAATCATGAAATTGTGAGGCTATTTTCGGTTGCAACGTATTTTCTGCTATGGTGTATTTTGGTTACTGGTGTGCACACGTATAATCGGACCACACAGGAAACAGACTTGATTTATATCGATAAGTCCTCCCAATGTCGGTCTGTCACGACCAAAAGTACTACTGCTTTAAACATAATGTATTTGTTACCAACATTTGGAACATGTTTCTGATGCCTTTGAAAGAATGGCGTTTGTTTTGAGATGTAAGTTGTCACCCACGAGACCAGTTAACATGACCTAAAAAGACAGACCAGTAACGTAAACATAAAGCATGTTTATGCAACTCCGGCATTGTAACTTTTTACTCACCGTAGGTCGTTCCGGGCCATTAATCTGTGTTTTCTCTAAAGAGTGACGCATCTGTACTAAATGACTCTTTTTGTGATGGCTTAGGCGATAGGCGATTCCGGTAAATGCAGTAAACAGTTTATTCACCACAGGGTTTTTTGGCTTTGTTCCTTGATCTGCCGTTTAACGTAGCTACGATTTCTTTTGTCCGGAGTCGTGTTGTTGTTTATTCAAACTTCGCTATTGGGACCACTGCACAGTTAAACATCTATCAGGGCACAGGTATGCGTAGGATGATGGTAACAGCAAAGCATTATAGTAAATATATTTTTAAAAAAATACACGCGCTTTAACGAATATGTCGTCTTTAACACACAGAAATGTGTAGAAGTGGGGATTTTGTAGACGGCAGCCAACACTAATTTCCAAAGGGAACATTACTTGGAACAAAGGATTGACTTTAGTGTGTATCTCGTTTTCATCAAGGCGAATGGCTTACATACTATGGACGTGCGTCGATGTTTTCTTTAAGCAAACCAGATGGTTCTTTGTTCACCTGTTGCTGTTTATGTATTAAGTGTTGTTGTTTCTTCAACAAAATCAAGATACAATTTGCTAGTGTGGGATTGGGATCCAGTTATAGATTCAGTGTGTGACTGGTTTTTTTTTCACTTTTAATTTTCAAGTGTCTTGTTTAAATTTAAAAACGTCCACTTCATTCAAATTAAGATATGCCAAAAAAGTAAGTTTATTGCGAATTCGCGTCATTCAAGGGACCTTAAACCGGGTGACGAAACACTATTGGAATTATATTGGACACCAATTTTTTTAAGTATATTTAATTAAGATTAGAAATAAAATTGCTTCATTTCACAGAGTCATGAACATGTAACACGTATTTTTGTCTTCAGAATATCAGGTATTCTTTGCTGAGCGTAGTCAAATGACATCATATGGCATTGCAGTGTCCACGAACGAAAGATGCCAGCATGGCCGTCTTTAGCGATGCGCAACAAACAATCACAGGCGTGTGTTAAAAATAGCTACACGAACAGATATGTTGGTATCGGTTGCTCTCAGGTGATTGCGGTAAGATCAACTTGCGCGATATAACGGACAGGGTCATTGGCGTAACAGGCCATTGCAATCGGTGCAACAGAGCGAAGTAAAACCACAAGTACATCAAGGCGACAATTTGTGTGTGGTGACTGATGTCATCGTTTTTATGTATAGTAATGCATGGCCTCAACACAAGATCCGGTTCGGTTTCAGTCATTGTTTACCAAAATCCTACGGCGATCTGTTTTTACGCTTAAACAAAGAACCCTCGCAGGTAACTGCGTTACCAGATATGTGCTCCTATATAAGGATCACAATATGTGTCAATTTTCTTAATAAACATAACATAAACTTTTGAGATACATATGTTACCTTTCTAGCATTTATTTATGTTGCCGTGATTGTCTTTCAAGCAACTATTACTCTACCTCTGGAATATATGTTCTTACCAATTGATGTCTTTTTTTCTGTCACCCGTTCAGTATATTAACGATAATTAGTTACTCATATTTGAACTACACTAACCATCGCGGGATAAGACTGCAGCATGTCCCCATTCGATCAGAGCCATGTCACTGGACTGACCACAATCCTATCTGTTCCCCCGTAACATTTCACAACCACAAGTAAATCCGTATATTTACACACACACACGCACACACACACGCACGCACGCACGCACGCACACAAACACACGCACGCACACGCACACAAACAGGCACACGCACACGCACACGCACACGCACGCACGCACACACACACACACACACACACACGCACGCACACACACACACACACACACACACACACACACACACACACACACACACGCACCCCTCACACAACTTTAAGCCCCTGTTCCACTGCCCTTCAGCAGGCGAAGGCAGCCTACGGCGTGCTCGTGATGGCCGTGTACTGGATGACGGAAGTGATCCCTCTCCCAGCCACCGCCCTAATGCCCATGTTCCTCTTCCCCATGCTGGGAGTCCGGTCGGCCAAGGATCTCGCCAAGAATTACCTCAAGGTAAGTGTCGCCTCGAAATGTCATTCAGTGTTATGTCTACAAGTTAATATACAGCAACAACGAGAAGAACAGATGTGAATTTAACAGTAAACCTTCAATGACGACTTCTACTAAGATTTGTTTCCGAATCTGCTGGAAGCGAACAGGATCCTTTAATCGCCGCGTTTTGACTTTACTATGAATTTATAAAATAGTTGTGTTCGCTCCTTCTTAGCTAGGGTGCTTATGACCTAGTCTTCGCTTGGACCAGACGTCACCTTCCACCACCGCAGTCCCCCCAAACTAACGAGAAATTGACATAGAAACGATACTTGAAAAGTATCAAACATCCAGCATATTTTGTGAACCAGTTGTTTTGTTTGGATTCGGATTTTGACGTATTTGTTCGCCGACAACACGTAGAGTCTGACACACTGATACGTTGCAGGACACGAACATGTTGATCGTGGGCGGACTCATGGTGGCCGTCGCCATCGAGAGCTCCAACCTACACCGACGTATCGCCCTCGGCATCCTCAGACTCGTCGGGGTCAAACGGAGATGGTAAGTTTTGTCTGTGTGCTCGACCGCTGTAGTCTGGTTGTACCCTGCAAGCTGATCACCTCCGACAGTCTTTTCCTGAACCGGTGTAACCAAGTTATTGTTCCTTTAGTTGTATATGTTAGCATCGCTCTCCGTGACCGCAGAACCCAGGAATAACAGTATAGGTCTAGTTACCCTTACGAAAAAATAGCATTCAAATACCATTGGGTTTTGAATGGTACTTGAATGGTCCTAGGGGGTATTATGGCCAAGGGTATTTGAATGGTATCTGAATGTTTTTTGAATGATATTTTGGATTCTTTGTACCGTTCAGTGGTATTGAATGGTGTTTTAAATTACCGTTAAGAGTACCACTAAGTCATGCTAAAATATCATTGATACTGAATAGTATTCAATGGTAATCAGTGGTATATCATTGTCTCTTTTTTTGTAAAAGATGTAATAAAACATCTGATTGTCAACCGAATGAACCCGACTTAAAAACATCGCTGCAGTGTCAAAACACGGCAGTTTCGTTCAATCCGTGTTGTTTTATTGATTATAGAAATGAGTACATGGCGACAGTCTGTATCGCGTATATTGTGGGAACGAACATTCTTCTCACATTAATAGTACTGAGGCTGTACATGTTCATTGGAAAAGTTGATTAGGTGACCTACTCTCATGAATAGAACCCGTCAATTACGAGGGGTAAAGCGCTTTGAAAAGCCCTGGGCCGCCTGGCTACCGCGATACAAGAATTCTTTATCTCCAACTCGGCGCTTGCATAAACAGGCCTTTGTCAGCGGGTGACAAAGACATATGTTACTGAACTTGCGTGCGTTCGTGTGTTTGTGCGCGTGAGTGAGAGTCAGTGTGTGTACGTGTTTGTGTTTGTGTTTAAGCGGTGTAAATGTCAGTATGTATGTATGTATGTATATATGTGTGTGTGTGTGTGTGTGTGTGTGTGTGTGTGTGTGTGTGTGTGTGTGTGTGTGTGTGTGTGTGTGTGTCTGTGTGTGTGTGTGTGTGTGTGTGTGTGTGTGTGTGTGTGTGTGTGTGTGTGCTATTGAGTGCGCACGCACCTGGTTGTATGGTGTCAATTTCGCTACGTCATCGTCATTACTTCCCATCTTGCTGCACATTTGCAGCATATTGTTGCACTCATAAAAACTGCATTAGTCGTTCGTTTAACTTATTATAACTTACCTTTGTGCAGGCTGATGCTGGGCTTCATGCTGCCCACGTGGTTCCTCTCGATGTGGATCAGGTAGGACCTATAACCTCTACTGCCATCATTCCAGAATGTCCTTTAGCTTAGTATATTTCCTGAAGCTTTTTTTCTATGGACAAACATTAGAGACGACGTATCAGAAATATGGAAGAGTAAGAGTCACATAACTAGCCATACTCTTGATTAATTAACACTTAACTTGGTTATTTGTATTTTATTTCCCGATGTAACATGCAACACATGCACTCACTCATACCTACGCACGCACGCACGCGCGCACGCGCGCACGCACACACACACACACACACACACACACACACACACACACACACACACACTACTGCTATCGCACAACCAAAACAACCATCTAGTCTAAGTTACACTTACTCTACATGTGTAATAATAATTATAAAGAATATAATTTAATCTGTAAATACATATATGACTTCATTTATACATAGCATATTCTACACGGTTTTTATCACAGCGTATCACTACTTTATAACTATTATTATTCCTATCATTTTAATCAGTATACGCAGATGTATCATCGCAACGTTTAGCTATGTGTATGTACGTACACCCGTTCCGGTTTTGATGGTGTTAAAATAAAGTATTATCATTTTATTATTACATATATTACTCTTGTGTTAAATAAATGTACAAAATGTAAAGCCCCATTCTTGCACAGAGAACGACGTTGTTGTGATGAGTAGAGACTGACTAGGTGTTTTATTGTCACCAGTAACACGGCGACGACGGCGATGATGTTCCCAGTGGCCCAGGCTGTACTCGACCAGTTCGAGCGAGGTCGACGCGCCGTCGCACCGAAATCACCGACCGGCGTCGACAACAGTGGTGAGACGGACGTATTGCATACGTACATTGTAACATTTTAACCAAATGAACACGCGCAGTTTAACGACTCAGCCTGTTAGCGTCGTACGGGCGCTGTGTGAATACAGATGTATTTTGAGGGTTGTTCAACATGAGTTACGCTTTTAACACGTCGTTTTTTTTGGTACGCGGTATGGGCTATACCAAACAAGTCCATAGTGTGATGTTTATAGATGAATAGCTCGGTATGTGACAGGTCGTTGCATCTTGACCTAGTAGGAATGTGTTCGCATCAGCGCCGTCACACAACTAGGACAGGTTTCATTCAAACAAAAATCAGCGGCTTAGTCATCACGTCGCCGCCTCGCGTAACTTGTAGACGTTTCAAGTCAAGCACTGGGGCATGAATCTGAGCGGAAACTGAATAAGCATTCTTACACTTACGGCATCGGTCTTTGTTCTGGGGTAACCGCAGATGTATGTTCATGCCGACTCGGGTGTACACTCGGGGAGTGGTTGATATGCATTAGTCATTATCGACGGGTCAGTGAAGGGTGACAAAGAGCCTTTTCATCGGGACAAAGAGGGAGTCATGTCAGCGACTGGACGTGCTACAAGGACTCTGGGTTCTACGTTTCGATAAACGACCTAGGTGCACTAAAACCGGTGCAGATGTCTGATTTATAGTCTGGTGTTTTACAACCACCTGTCTCAAGAAAGAATTGCGTAGAGAGCGTGACCTCGATACGCGTGGCTTACCTCATCAGTTGGGGCATAGGCGAAATGTGACGTAACCGTAGTTGCGTTAGGAATAATATGTTGATGTAACTTCAACTATAATATTATGTTCATTTGCCGCATTCACGTGTTTCGTTAAATAATTAAGCAATGAAATCGCATGTATGCTCATACACCATGCACGTTTAATTTACAACTTATCGAATAGCAATACCATAATCGCTTGCATATTTTTTAAGACTACTTTAAACATAAAATATCATTCGTATGCCTATATTCATGGCGTCAAAAAAATAACAATTGTATATGTGCATAGAGGTAAAATATACGTAGTTATGTCCTGATAAAAAGACCGTCATCTTTGATTGTCGTCTACCTAAGTGAATACAACGGCGTTGGGTGGCCTGAACGCTGAATTATGACATTGGCCTCTACAGTTATTCCAACCGTAATATATCAAAAGAACAATGGCTGCTTTCAACGCTGTCCAATTATATTATTTGTGGGTATGATGTATAGTAAAACCCAAACACACAACGTCTATAAAAAAAGATTATTTTCACGTACTGGCGGGAGATGAACTATATCACGGATTGGGGGTGAAGGGCTGTATCACGTACTGACTGACGAGTGATGAACTGGTTTCCGAAACAATAATCTCTCGTTAGGCGCCACCTGACCAATGAAACTGGTACTAAAACAAACGCATATTTACGCCATTGTGGATGCTAACCACAAACGTGGTATTCGGGGGTGGATGAGTGGTGTGGGTGTGGGTGGCGTTTTAAGTTATGCCTCGTGCACTTGGAGAATGTATGGCCTTGCTCCCAGTGGGTTATAAATTGACACAATGTGTCATCGCAGTTGTGGCGCGTCGTGTGTAATGTTCAACGAAGCGTGACGACCGACATAAACATGTCACCTGGCCGTCTTTCTTCTGACACCGACATTTATTACGGCTATATTATGCAACAACGTCTTTTACCGTTGCCCGTTTTTACAGTAAATGCAAATTTTACAACACGATTCTTTTTCGTCTCCTCTTCGTCTATGGTGTTCGTTTTTAAGCAAATACCTTATGACGTAGATAAACACACATGTACACTAAGCAATTGTTGTTCTAAGGCTGATTAAAAATCTGACATTTCTAATAATGACGTCGTCGAAATGTTGTGCATGTCTTGCAAGATGTTATTTTGCTTTGCAGGTTTCCAATATGATAAAAAGGGAGCTTCGGTGGAGTCCGTAGATAAAAAAGGAGAATCGATGGAGTCCGTAGAGAAATCAGGAGCTTCCATAGAGAGCATAGAGATGACAGTGATCACCGCAGACGACAGGTAGGCGGGTCCACATACAGCCTGATATGTTATTATTTAATGACTCGCTTCAATTGAAATGTGGATTGTGTATGTTCATCTTGGACGTCGCCTGCAGACGTCAACATCATGTGCAAAGGAAAGAACAATCTTTCCAACCATACACATAGAAATGTTTGCACACACGCACGCACGCACGCACGCACGCACGCACACACCGACCGACCGACCGACCGACCGACCGCCCGACCGACCGCCCGTCCGACCGACCGACCGACCGACCGACCGACCGTCCGTCCGTCCGTCCGACCGTCCGACCGACCGACCGACCGACCGACCGACCGACCGACCGACCGTCCGACAGACAAACAGACAGACAAACAGACAGACAGACAGAGGTATCGACATCGAGAGATAGAATGACCACCACTGTTATACAATCTGTACGATGCTTGCAGCGCGACTGTCCCCGAGAGCGACGACACGTCGCAGGTGACGGAGGAGGACAGCGACCACAACAGCTTCTGCAAGTGTCTGGCGCTGTCCATCGCCTACTCAGCCAACGTTGGCGGAGTCGCCACCCTCACCGGCTCCCCGCCAAACCTCATCTTCAAGAACGCCATCGACGAGTAAGTTCCATTATCTGTTGACGAACTGATCCATACCTAGTTCAAGATTACCATCAATCGTGCAATCGTAGTTAGTGTATACGCGTAAAGGCAGGCGCAAAACAGCTCTTAATCGTATAAACACAGCCATTATACAAGGGACGACATAACATAGCATAGCATAGCACAGCACAGCACTGCACAGCACAGCACAGCACAGCACAGCACAGCACAGCACAGCACAGCACAACACAACACAACACAACACAACACAACACAACACAACACAACAACAATGTTCCCTACTTGCAGGATATACGAGGCCAAAGGCTACGAGTCCCCCATTACGTTCACGTCGTGGATGGTGTTCGGCCTGCCGCTCTCCATGCTGTGTCTCGCCGTCGCCTGGACCTGGCTGCAGGTGCTCTACCTCCGGCTCGGGTAAGTGACCGCAACGTACTGAGATTGTAGTCGGAGAGGCCCAGTCATATGGATAATAATAATAATAATATGTTTTATTTCATATAGCGCCACATCCATATAATTGATCGTGACGCTACACAACATACTAATATTAAAATACCTAAAATTATATTATTATACAATAAAATAACAAATATTTTAA
>OZ024863.1:10267872-10375372 GCA_964017155.1 Oasisia sp. SBJ-2009
CTGGCAGACGTCAGCAAGGTAAGGAATCAACAAAGTGCGTGTTAAACATGTACAAATGGATATGCGTGCGGGTGAAGCAGTAGTCGCACAAGAGTTGACGAAACATGTGATATCACTTACTAGTTACGTGTTTATACACATGTAAAGAAGGATATTGATAAGCTAGAAAGAGTACAAAAGAGAACAACTGAAATTATACCAAACCTCAGGGATATTAGTTATGAAAGAAAATAGCTGCTTTGAATAAATAAAAAAGAAACCAGTGTCAACAATGTTGCGTCTTTCAGGCGTCTGGATTGTCGAAGTACATCGGACTTCAACTGGGTGTACTCAGCGAGCTTCCCGGCTGGACCGTCGTCGTCATCGTGGCAGCACTGGTCGCCGGACTGACCGAGTTCACGAGCAACACGGCCACGTCGTCTCTCCTGCTGCCCATCCTTGGGGAACTGGTGAGTACGGTACAAAAGAGTGAATGACCACGTTGTCCAATAGATGGAGTGTCCAACGGATGGACACTCAGGAATCAAATGCTCGAGTATGTGAAGCAAAGCGAGGATAGAAGGGTCCTTGCATATCCACCGTGCTGCTATTGACATTGGTTCTGCTGTGTTTGCATGACGTATATGCTTGCTATGGGGTCTGATAATTACATTCCAACGTGTCAGTCTCATAGGTCTAGCTTAGCTAAGTTGTTGTGTTATCGTGTAACATATCAAAGTAGTGCTAAACGGTTTCCTTGCAATGCGTGGATAGATGTACATAATATCACTATGCAGCGACAACACCTCGTATTCGTGTAGATAATGTTATACAACTGAATAGTTGATTCGATTGAGAAATATCCTGTAACTTTATCCAGTTATACTGCACCATTTATGCAATGAGTATAGTAATTGTTTGTTTTATTTCCCACACAGTCACACACTGTAGGAATGAACCCAATCTACCTCATGCTTCCCGGAGTCATCGCCGCTTCGTTCGCTTTCATGCTACCCGTTGCAACGCCACCAAACGCAATCGTCTTTGCAAATGGCTACCTGACAGTATTTGATATGGTAAGTTATCTTGTGGTAATCATGCGTAGGATTGCTCATTTGTTTGTGGTTAATAACTAATGCCTTTATTATGTTAAAAAGTGTTTGTTTAGTCACGTGTTCCATTTTAATCAAATGATGTGTTAACCTAAAAATAAATCGCAGGTGTAGTGTAGACTCTACCTGTGACTATGTGTACAGTGCACATGGTAAATGTGCAAAATTCTACGTCTAAACATGCAATCCGATAATAAATCGTCACTGCTAAAATCTTCGGGAATCGCATGTTCAGTGGCGCATGCATCAATATCAAAACAGTGTAGACATACAGTCTGAAAATCGATGTTTTGTTATTAAAGGAACACAAAGTGAGCTTTCTAAGATATTATCTTTAAGCATGAAAACGGCAACATATAGACCGATTATTACCGACATTATTACCACATAACCGATGTGTTCTGGTTGTTCTTCAGGCGAAAGCTGGTCTGATGATGAACTTGCTATGCGTGGTTGCCGTCTCATTCGCTACCCTCACTTGGGGGAATGCGTACTTCAACCTAGACGTCACCCCCTGGGAGATAGCTAACATGACGACGGCAATGCCGTAAATAACACCTATTTCCACGTAGACGTCACCCCCTGGGATACAGCTAAAAGGGCAGCGCGCCCTAAACAACGCCTACTTCCACGTAGACGTCACCCCCTGGGATACAGTTAAAGGATCATCACGCCCTAAACAACGCCTACTTCTACCTAGACGTCACCCCCTGGGATACAGCTAAAGGATCATCGCGCCCTAAACAACGCCTACTCCCACGTAGACATCACCCCCTGGGATACAGCTAAAGGATCATCGCGCCCTAAACAACGCCTACTTCCACGTAGACGTCAACCCTGGGAGACAGCTAAAGGATCATCGCGCCAAAACAACGCCTACTTCCACGTAGACGTCACCCCCTGGAATACAGCTAGCACGACCGCAGTGTTTATGTTCATCATCAATGGTGGTCACGCAACACGTTCGCAGTGCCTTGGCATTACGATAGACCTGACGACAGCGAAGTTCAAACACGGTCACAAAGTGGCACCCCAAGGGAAACTTCCTAGACTGTCGGCGTCGTGTCCTCAACATGACTGTGTATCCAACCTTGACGCACAGTGGAAACAGAAACACCCTGTTGGAGATAACTCTTAAGAAGGCATATAATTATGAAAATATTAAAAATTAAAGTAGTTTTGATCGATTCATTTTATTTGATACAAATTACATACATGCAAATAAGCGATGCATATGCAAATAAAAAATAAGGATATGTATAATATTACCGAGGATAATACATTAAAACACACAAAAGTACACTTATTTCCAATATAATTCTCAATGTGGTCCTTTTGCCTGACGGCAGCTCATTCATATTTTTGTAAATACGTACATGTAGATATTGCACTAGTTTAAGTTAAATATATGTCGAAGTAGTGGGTGTCAATGTTACTATACCTTATCAACCTAATATTTGCCAGTATGATTGGTTGGTTGTACAGATAATTATTCTAATTTAGAAATGTACATGTATTGATATTTTTATACAGAACTGTTTACATGGTTGTTGTGTCCGCTTACATTTTTTAAATACCTAAAATGTACTTTTCAGGCTTGGACACCACATGGATTCATTGTCGCAATGTGTCTTTAAAATAACTGGACGCGACGTTTATAAAGTTTTTTTTACTTGAACA
This sequence comes from Oasisia sp. SBJ-2009, assembly GCA_964017155.1. Lineage (NCBI taxonomy): Eukaryota > Metazoa > Annelida > Polychaeta > Sabellida > Siboglinidae > Oasisia > Oasisia sp. SBJ-2009. The sequence continues at coordinate 10,270,644 of OZ024863.1, forward strand.
TAACCTTTTATCATATTAACATTTAGGAAGGATGTATTGTTTTGAATGTGGACGTTAAAACGTCTTCCTCCGTCGGAAGCAGTGTGTGCGTGGATCTATTCTTGCACGCGTCAGCCCAGTCGACCGGATTTAAGCACCCGTATGTAAAGTATTTGGAGTGTCGTTTCCGCGTCTCTCTGGACTCGAAGCGACGTCACTGTTTTTGTCACAATAAATGTATTCTATAAAAAAAAAACTATAATGCCTTATATGCGTTACAGAGCAAGCAACCGATGTTTACACTCTGCTTCGGTTTAAAGCATAGTATAGCTTTTTTTTTGGTTGTCGCCGTCTGAATGTCAGGTTAAACATGTTTCAACATTAATTCTGTTGTCGCAAAAAGTACCCTCGCATAAGGAACACAACACATTTCTGGATGTAGGCCAGGCATCTAAGCAAACATTCAGCTGCGATTACCTAGCTGTCAAGTTAAACACATTGCATCATTAATTGTGTAGTAGCAATAATAAAAACTAGCGAATTAGAAGGACTGCAAAAACAACGTTTCTTGATATTGAGCATATTTACCTCTCAAGAAACTTTAGTTTTTTTCTGAATAATTTCGGTTTGTGTCTCGTTTGTGATGCAGATCATGTGACACGACCATAAATTCAGCCCGCTGAATAAAAACAAAACGTATCATGATAGATTAACATGTTCAGTATGATTAACAATAAAGGCAAATATGCCTACATACAATAACAGTTTCTGTGTGTGTGTGCGTGTGCGTGTGCGTGTGCGTGTGCGTGTGCGTGTGCGTGTGCGTGTGCGTATGTGTCTGTCACACGTGGGTATGTCTGTGTGTCTGTGTATCTGTGTGTGTGTGTCTGTCTGTGTGTCTGTCTGTCTGTCTGTCTGTCTGTCTGCCTGCCTGCCTTCCCGCCTGCCCGCCCGCCCGCCCGCCCGCCCGCCCGCCCGCCCGCCCGCCCGCCAGCCCGCCCGCCCCCCGCGTGCGTGCGTGTACGCGTGCGCGTGCGCGCGGGCGTGTGTCTGTGCGCCAGAAATCTAAGCAAACAGTCGGGTAGTAAGAACATTTATTTTGATCATATCTTTTTAATAATGACCAGAAATTGTGCGTAACATATACTTCCCCTTAAAGGAACTCCCACTAAAGCTGTCATTTGTTACCATGGCAACGATGGGTCTGCGTGAAAAGCAACGTTCCACATATCTTGTTTTTCCTGACATACACTTTCTCGGAATTAGTCGCAATTACCAAAAATTTAGTATAGGAATGTATCAGGCCAAATTTTTATTATTCATACAAATATTGAAAAATATTATAAAATACCGATATGAGATTGTAAATGGACCCCCTTGGTAAATGGACCGAGGGTCGGTGTGAACCCCTTAGAACTGTTAATGTGATTGAATAAGTACGTGCAAAGTGTACTGACACATTGTTATTTAAAATGTTGTAATCTGCCAGGCAAAATTATACCAACAAGATTATCAAAACAGCCTTAGTAACCGTATCCAACACTGAAATGGTTATATTACATTTATACCAGTATGCTTTTGACGTGTAGCGTATAATTTTGTTTGTTGCTATAGAACATGCAGTGTCGTAAACCAATGAATCACTCAAAACATTTTAAAGGGGCGGAGGAGAGTGTAGTGGTTAGTGCAACCGCCTTTCACACCGGCGGCCCGGGTTCAATATCTGGCCAATATCCGGAAGCGGCAGACATGTTATATTTGGTATTTAACTCGCTCTCAACTTTGGGGACATTGCAATGTGAATCGGAGAATAACATTAATGTCGGTCTCATCTCAGTTTGGAGATTGACGTCCGAGATTGAGCGAGATCTGTGCGCGTTTGGTTCTTAATTCTTAGGTATTTTCCTCCAAACAGCCCAAACTTGGGCTAACGCAGGAGTTCTTCTCTAGAATTAGTGAGTCCACTACAGGTTACACATTTACCCCCTGTGTGGGATCTTTTACTTCCCATGGCATAGACCCCCAGATAGAAGGGACCACCGGTTTTTAGTGTCTCTTCCGAAAGACAGGCAAATGTGGGGTAAACGAAATTGCCTAAATTTCGAAGCGGCGGTAGGTGGGATTGAACCACCGTCGCCTCGATTGACAGTCCGGCGCTCTACCGCGCGACCACCGCTCCCCACTAGCGGTTCCAGCAAGGGGAAATGCCCCAGCTCATATCTAATAGCTCCGCTACATGTATGCACAGTAAGATGCACGCATTGCCGACAAGGAAAGACGCAGCGAAGTACACACAGAAGGTTTAATTTGCGGAAAGCGATTGCAATGGAGCTTGGGGGAAAGGAAGTTAACTTCGGACAAATCTCGATATGTAGGAAATGTCCAGAGATTGGATGTCACGTTAGTCTAAACTTTAGTCGACGAATACATCGAAATTAATTACGTTGACATGCACTGGTTGAACCCAAATGACCTTTCAAGAAAAAAATGACAGCTGAATTTCGACATCCAAAATTTAATTACGGCACCCTTTGACCTTATCAAAGGAGCTAGCCGGGACGTTCATGCATCTACGCGCGAAATGGGTTTCTACAACCCGCAAGTACATTCAGCGGCGCGACTACATACAATTCATATATATATATATATATATATATATATATATATATATATATATATATATATATATATATATATATATATATATATATATATATATATATATATATATATATATACACACACACCGTACACAATAATGAGTGTACATTTGTTAATCACAAAATGTTACAGTGCAATTTTAGGTTGTATTCAGTCAGTCGTTCTGGTGACTATTGGCTTATGCCAACAAGCCATGGGCCTGGTCCTGGGGCACGCATTTACACCGGCTTGATCCAGCAACGATGTCTCCGCATTCGTTGTCATCGTCGTCATCTGATGTTGATATGTATTTATGTACCGAAACGATTTCTTCAAATGTTTGGAAAACGTCATGTGAAGGCTCTAGAAGCCATTTTTCTTTTTTACAAAACGAACAATCGCCACCTAGGCACAGGAAGTGGGGAAAGTGGGCATCTGCCCCCACGTAATGTCGTGGGGGGGGGGGGGGGGGGGCAGACACAAAATTATGCTCCCTATACACACTTGATTTCGTTCCCGTTTCAGTGTCAGTGGCACTCGCCATCATTTACCTACCTACTAGGCTTTATTTTATAACCCCGAATCTGCGAACGTGAAGGTATACGTCCCCTGGTATGCTGATGTGTTCTGGTACTTGCACGGTTGCGCCAATTTAATTTACACATAAAAGTCAACTTTTGACATGCAATAGTCTTAGGATGGTTGAAAAGAATAACATGCTTTGCTCAGGGATCATGATTAGACAAGCTGATGCCTGTATGGTTACATACCGAATAAATTGAATATAGTGTCAACTTACCACATTGATAGCAGCATGTTGTAGTGCATCGTTTCAATGTACCGATTGGCTTCCTGTTCAGCCCGGCGCCGCGTTCCTTTTGGCCAATAAAAGAGGGAACTATTATGCTGTGACAGCAGCACTTACAGACGTGGGCGGAAATGGCGCTATTGGCGACAGTTACGTCATTTCCGCGAAACCTTGCCGGTGTTCTGACGTAAAGATGGACGCTCATAATTATCTTCACTTAATTCTCGTAATATGGGCCACAGTTTTGTTGTTACATTAGGCCTTAAATATATACACTGTAATATTTTATATATATATATATATATATATATATATATATATATATATATATATATATATATATATACTATAATAATAATTATTAGTAGACTAGGCCCCCTATATATAGACTCCACATACTCATATTTGGACTAGACTGGATGCATGGCTGGTAGCCTATATTGGGCAATACAGGAATTATTAATAAGTGTGTTTGCGTGCACGAATGTGTATTATGTGCTTGCGCGCCTGGTTAGGTGCGTGCGTGCGAGGTTGCTTGCGCGAGTGGATGGGGGGGGGGGGTGCGAGTGTTCACGCGCGTGTGCGCTTGTGCGGGTGTAGCGCATTTCGTAAGAACCACCGTACGTGGCGCCATCTCGCGGAGTCTAGGCACTCTAAACTAAGCCTCGGGTGAAGCGGAAGTGCGCGCGATGGATTGCGCAGGTAGCAACAGTTTGGCGGAATGTTGTTGACGGTGGTTTTGGTGGAAGGTAGATAACCTGTACGCTGCCCAGGTACGATCTAAGCTTTAGTATAAATAATTTTGCAGATCAGTAATCTGAAGTGGTTTTCTATACGGACATATACTACGCAAAATACGCAAAAAACAGAGCATCGTCTGTATCAGAGCAGTCTGCCACTGCCGGCCGTGTCCAGACTTGTCAGTTGAGGGACAGTTGTCTGAATGCAAGGTCTACTAAGACCTAAGTCTAAGAGCGTTGTACTTGACTTGTGCAATATCTTTCTATTCTGATTTTATTCTGAATATGGGATTAGGGTGGGGTGGATGGGAAAAATTATAGGTCAGTGATGGACCTATGGAGGGTGGGGGTGTGGTAGGGACGGGGTGTGGAGGGGGACAGGGGTGGTGGCCCCAGGCCATGGTGTACATGCAGACCTGTTAAGTTTCTGAAATGACAAAACTGGAGATTTGTGCGTAAAATCGAGCTAATCAAATATCGATGCTATTGCGCGGCGGTAGAATGCAGAATTCATAAATACTCATACGTAAAACAAATCTTTATTTGAAAATTATGTAAATTAATATAAATAAAACATGCAATAACACCACAACAATGAAAATTATTATATACACATAACTGCCACAAAGTTTATATTCACAAACCAGCACAAACACCAACTGGCATTGCACAATCCTCTGGAAACAAACCATTAAATAAGAACATACATTAATGGTGGCACTCTACAGACTTGCTGAGTAAGTAGAACACTATAAAACCAACCTAAATGGTGGACACTTTACATTAAAAAGAACCATCACAGTTAACACCAAATGGCATTGCACAATCTTTAGAAGAAAAACATTAAAGGGGCACTGTATGGGATTGAACCTTCCACGCGAAACAGCAAAATTTGGCCGACCCGCGAGGAGGCAGCACCGTCAGTACCTAAAAATATCTTCTTAAATTTGAATCAAACCGGACATGCGCCTCTCTTTTCCAATCTATTACAGATGTTTCCACAACTGCACTGTCCAGGATCACTTTTAAAAGCCATGAGTTAAACATAGCGACAACAGTTATCACGCGGCACGCTTGTCTTGTCAGTTGTCGCAGTTTTTGTCCACCGCTCGGCTGCACAACGTCAACAAGATATTTTTAGGTACTGACGGTGCTGCCTCTCGCGGGTCGGCCAAATTTTGCCGTTTCGCGTGGAAGGTTCAATCCCATGCAGTGCCCCTTTAAGTATAAGGACAGATATTAATGGTGGCACTCCACACAAACTTGATGAGCAAGTAGAACACTCTAAAACCAACCTGAATGCTGGACACTACATTAAAAACAACCATCACAGTTAACAACCCTCTGCAAAAACAGCTCAATCATGTGACGGGTGGGCCTTCACATGTTGCTGACTTGGCAGACTTCAGCAGTTTGTCTGAAGGCTGAAACTGAAAACAACTCCTCTGAGTTCAGCTTGCAGCTGAGCAGGGCACATATTGTGTCCTGGCCAAGGTCAAACCTACTGTCTGTATCAATCTTTTTTTCACCACTGAAAAGACCCTCTCACTGTCTGCGTTGCTGCTTGGGAGGGACAGCAGTGGCAACACAACGCCAACGGGCGTGTGAACGGCAATGGCTTCCTGTTCCACTTCCAATGCTGGTCTTACCCTTCCCCATGCCATCCTCCTGCAGCAACGCTAAAATGCGAATCGCATATTCGGCTAAACGCATGTGACAAACCTCGGTCACTTCTGCTGATCCAGTGCAGATCGCCGACCCACGCTTGGAGAAACTCTGAGACATGTTTCTTCTTCGAAGTAGAACAGTTACAACCACATTCCCAAAACAAAAAACCCACTGAGAATCATCAACCTAAACTGTCAATCACTAAAAAACAAGAAAGCTGAATTTTTATCACTCATTGATAGTGCAAAACCAGACATAATTATTGGCACAGAATCCTGGCTTAGTAACAGCATATCAGACACTGAATATTTCCCTGACAAATTTAATGTTTATAGAAATGACAGAAATGAAGACCAGAGATGAGGAGGGGTATTTGTTGCAGTGAGTTCTGACCTGATTAGTGAAGAAGAATTTGAACTAGAGACAGACTGTGAAATTATTTGGATAAAGATCTGCTTAGCTGGTTGTAAACTGCTTCATATATGTGCCTACTATAGACCTAATGTAAATGACGAAAACAGCTTAGAACGAGTAAACAGAGTAAAACAAAACCAACACATATTCATTGGAGGAGATTTCAACTTCCCAGGATGGGATTGGCATAACGAACTATTAAAACCAAACTGCCAAAATGTATCACTCCATGAAAAATTCCGAAACATTCTTGATGACTTTGGCCTTAAAAATTATACATAAACCAACAAGAGGAGATAACACTCTGGACCAAATGATAACAAACAATCCTACTAACATAAACCGAACAGAGGTACTACCAGGAATGTAAGACCATGACTGTTGCTACACAGAACTAGACATAAACCCAATGAAACATAAACAGAAACCGAGAAAGATTCCCCTTTTCAATAAGGTGGACTGGGAAAATTTCAGATAACAAATGAGAGAAGTAAACAAAACTCTTCAAAATTGATATGAACAAAACCGTGCACATACATTACGGTGTACATTTCAGGATACCATTGTCAAAGGAGCTGAAATGTACATACCATCCAGAATTACTAAACGTAGGGATGGATACCCTTGGATCACACAAACATTGAAGAAACTTATGAGAAAAGGGGACAGAATGTATAAAAATCACAAGCACACTCCAAAATACAAAGACCTAAAACACACTATACAGCAACAACTAAGATCTGCCTACTGGAACTATGTAAATGAGATTGTCACTTCTACTGAGGATGGTACTCAAAAACCAAATTATGCTAAGAAATTTTGGACGTACATGAAACACTGCTGTACAGACCACACAGGGGTATCACCACTCAGACAAAATGGAATCCTACATTCAAACCCCACAGCCAAAGCAGAGATACTAAATCAACAGTTCCAGTCAGTCTTTACAAATGACCAATCTCCTCAAGAAACCAATCTATACAATTCAACTCTACCAGAAATGCCAGACATAGAAATTACAGAAACTGGTGTACTAATACTCCTGCAAAATCTGAAACCCTATAAAGCCCAAGGACCAGATAACATCCACCCAAGAATTCTAAAAGAGTTAGTTGTTGAAATTGCGCCATCACTTACCTTAATCTTTTGGAAATCATATGAAACAGGAGAAGTCCCCAAAGACTGGTTAAAAGCAAATGTCTCACCTATCTTCAAACATGGCCAAAAATACCTCACTTCAAATTACAGACCCATCTCTTTGACATGTATAGCATCCAAATTAATAGAACATATCTTAGTTAGTAATATAATGAAACATGCACAGTCACACAACATCCTTTACGACCTTCAACATGGCTTTCGATCTGGCGCACTAATGGATGTCATAGTGATGGACTTTTCTAAAGCATTTGATAAGGTTCAGCCATACCAAATTAATTGACAAACTCCATCACTGTGGCATCCAAGACAAAACAAATTCCTGGGTTAAAGCGTTTTTAACCGACAGATCCCAAAGAGTACTAATAGAGGGCGAGGCCTCCTCTGAAGTCCATGTAACATCAGGAGTCCCTCAAGGTTCTGTACTTGGTCCCTGCCTATTCCTTTTTTACATTAACGACATTCCAGACAATATTACTTCTACAGTTAGACTCTTTGCTGATGACACCATAATGTATATAGCTCTTAAGCCTAAGATAAACGCAGAGCTCTGCACTCCAGGAAGACCTTAACACACTCGATAAATGTAAAAAAATGGAAAATGAGCTTCAATCTTGAAAAGTGCCATGTCATCCCAGTAACAAGAAATAAAACTATCACTAAGACCCAGTACATTCTCCACGGAAAACTACTTGAAACTGTATCACAGGCTAAATATCTTGGCATAACCATAACTTCTGACCTTCGGTGGAATGCCCACATAAATAGCATCTCTTCAAAAGCAAATAGATCATCAGGCTTCCTCCGCAGAAATCTCAAAGTCTCGTCAATCCAAATAAAAACTCTTGCTTATTTCACCTTTGTTAGACCAATCCTGGAAAATAGCTGTACTGTCTGGGACCCTTACACCGCTACACAAATAAATAAACTTGAAATGATCCAACGCCGGGCAGCTCGATACGGAATCGTTCAGTGTCACTTCAGCTCGATATGTTTTCGCCACCATAATACGTCAAGTGTCACCAATATGCTCCAGTCATTAGGCTGGAGATCCCTAGCAGACCGTAGAAAAGATGCAAAACTATGCATGTTATACAAAATATCAAATGACCTAGTGGGTATACCTGCAAATAATTTTCTTATTCCTTTAAACACAGTCACTAGAAAGCAACATTCTTTGTCTTACCTTATCCCTCACTCCAGATGTAACTACCACATGTATTCTTTTTTCCCAAATACCATTCAACTTTGGAACTCCCTCCCTCAACATATTGTAAATAAAAACAGCCTTGATTCCTTTAAGAGCAATATCCAGACTTTCCATTATTCCACCTTTTAGATATAACTAGTTCTTTTGCACGCATTACTGTTACATGCACAAATTACGGTTCTGATACATTGCAATGCACCCAAAGCGAAATATATATATATATATATATATATTTCTGATTTTTCCTGTTCGCCCGCCTGTATCTTCAGCATGTTGAAGCTAGGCGATATTCGGAAGAAGTGCTGGCTTCGAATTTGCTTTTGGCTTCGATGGCGCCATGTCGATCCACGTGATTGCTCCCACCCAATTAAAATGCCTGTTACGCTCTTCAGTTGTATTGGTAAAAAATAAAGTTTAATTAGTAACTGGAATAGATTAGCGATATGGAGCGCTTCCACAACGATGTAAATAGCGGATATATTTATTTATAAAAAGGGGCATTATGGGAGGTTAAAAAATTAGAAACTGGAGGACGAATCATAAACTGGAGATTCCGTCTCACGCGTGGGAGGGTGTGTACATGTGTTATCTATTGGAGGTTCCTGGCAGTTAATATCCTGCAATGCACACTTGAAGGCGTCAATCGGGATAAATGCATTAGATGGAAGTCTGTTCCACTGGGCTATTGTTCGGGGAAAGAAGCTATAGTTGTGGGAGGTGGTTATATATCTGTCTGTATTTGTGTGAATGGTTGGATCTTGTTTAGCTGTGTCCGGGCTTGAGGTATTGGTTGGGGTCGATGTCTAGGAAATTGTTATTTTGTACATAGACTAGTGTAAAGTTTGGCCTCAGCCTTTCTCTGGGGTGGAGAAGCTGAGGGCACTTAAATGCAGAATTCGTGTGCATGTATTACTGTGCCATGTACATGGAATGAGCGATAAACAGTTTGTTTATGTGAGTTGAAGTATACTTATGGTGGTTGTGGAAAGTGACAGCAGCAGCATCCTCCCCCATCATCAGGTTGTTGTCCCATCAGTTATGACATGCAATTTAGGTTTAGAAGAGAGATATATAGTGCCTAAAGTGAACCCCCTCAGATTTGTCACTCACCAAGCAGGCCGTCTGCATGGTGTGATTGTTCCCTCATCACTAAGGGTGTAATTGTCTGTCAGTGACACTGGACAACCAAGCTTCACAGACTCGACACTAATGTTGACTTTGTTCATCATCAGAAACTATGGGCACATTTTATTTGCCTCTCCAAAAAGCACCTCTTGGCAGAGTGAGCAGTGGTACTGTCACTTTGAGAGGACCATTATTCGAGGTTCATATCCTAAGTACTGACTGCAGTTTCAAAACTTGGGGGCTCTTTTTATCTCCCTGGCATTGACTGTATTTAGAAAGAGACATTATATCACTGTGTGGCTGCAAGTATGAAGTATGTTTCTCAGAACTAACTGGTGTTGGAAAAAATTCCTTAGAAAGAAAACTCTTGCAATAAACCTTATATATAATGACAGTTCTGAGTGATCCTGTAGTGTAGTGTTGTGTAAAATTTATATTTGTGTTTTAGTTGTAGTGATGTGCCATTGGCAAGCAGAGACCAGTTCTTAGTACACCTGTCACCAACGTTGATTGATTCACACAGATTGTTGACATTTCATGAACAATTATGAAAATGGATGCCGACTTCAAATATGAGTGCAAGGCTGCATACCTGGCTACATTTGAAGATGTGTCCGATGTAATCACATCAAAAGCTCAACTGCTAGAAGGTAAGTTCTGCATATGTTTCATGATAACTTTACAAGAGTGACTGCCGCTTGCCATGCGTGCCACAGACTCCCTCAGTGCTTTCAAGAAGCAACTGAAGACACTTCTGTTTAAGAGGGCTTTTTCACTTTAAAAGAACAATATTTTAATATCCGAACATTTTTAATATGTACTATTTATCAACTATTTTATTATTTATTTATTTTTATTGTAATATAATTAACAATTATTTAGTTTTAATATCTACTATTTTTAATATATATTATTTATCAACTATTTTAATATTTATTTTTTACATTGTAATATAATTAACTATTATTTATCAGTATGAGTATTTTAGTATTATTAAGATTAAGATTATTTATTTATACTGGATTTTTGTTTTTTGCTTTTTTACAGATCTATTTATTTTACAACTACGTCTCTATTTTTAATTGTTAGGTAATCTGTATATTCATGTAAAGTGTAATGCGCCTCTGAATGGTTTTATTGCTAGATATATGGCGTAGAGAAATACTGTATTTATTATTATTATTATTATCATACCGTCACTATCAGATGGTGGTATCAGTAAGACACAGGCTAACATCTGTTTAGCCAATTCAGCTAAAGGTCAAACATTTCTTTAGCCAAATTAGTTTTTCTTTAGCCATTTTTAGACATAACATTTATATCATGATTAGCTTAGCAGAAAGCAATATAAAACAAATAAACACCCAATATAATTAAATTTAATAGAAACATTGTTTAAACATAAAAAAGCTGAACAACTATTGATAATTTTTTAAACACGCAAAATTAATTAATGGGATGTCTTTCAGTTATTAAAGGCCAAACAACACATAGCACCTACTATTAATGTAATACAATTAACAAATTATAGCAAAAGTTGAAAGAGAATATTTTATAACAAGGGCACATAATTCAGAATAATCTACTCTACTCTTTTTGCTCTGCAATGATTCAAACATGATTGTTTAGACAACTTCAACGGAGGCGGGCAGGAAATAATATAGTCATGTACTGCTTATGACGTCACTAATAACAACCAAAATAATATTTTGCCAATCGGGCAGAGTTTTAATTTATTTTGCCAAATAAAAAACTCTTTCGCCTGTGGCGCAATTGGCTATTGGAAATGCTAGCTTACAATATTACATAATATTTTGCTGGCGCCAACAAGAAATAATATTAGCCAGTTTGTGTAACCAAACTTAGTGTAACCAAACTTGTGTCTTGTAGTTATGCAGCAGGTCGGCCGAAACCCAACCATGAAAGCCCTGAGCAAGTTTTGGAAAAGTGACACAGGTAAGAAGCATCTATAAGGTGGTTTCAGCTATTGCAACTGGCAGAACACATTTTTGTTCCTGTGTGGGTGAGTCTGTATGTGTCAGTAGAAGCAAGGTCTCCAGTATGTCAACTTATTAATAATAATAATACAGTTTTTTACTGTTTTTATATAGTGCTAATTCCTGCATGGTGGATCGATGTGCTGCACAAAAATATGTTAAATGTATATTAATAAATAGAAATGTAAATTATATAAATAATATAAATTTTTGGTTTTAAGATGTACTAGTAAACCTTTGTATATAATTATATAAATTAATTAAAAATAAATTAAACACTGCTTTTAAGATGTATACAGTGTAGTACTAAAACTTGGTATGCAAATTATATAAATTAATATAAAATTAAAACCTTTACTAAAACTGTATATGTATATATATATATATATATATATATATATATATATATATATATATATATATATATATATATAAATCAATAAATTAATCTAAAACATAACACTGATTAAAACATGTACAACACTAAAAAGAAATTCTAAACCAATATCTGTCATTTCAAAACAATTTGAATTAATCGAAACGTCAACTAAAAAGATCACTTTCTAAACATAGATAATGTCCAGGATGCATTAATGTTCACAGGTAATTGATTAACTATAAAGGTTTGAACACAGTTTAGCAGATAGTAGAAATACTTCCCAGTTATATTCAAAGCTCGGTGAATTAATACTGGTGATGACTGACATTTTTACAGAATCCATGTCATTTGATGAATTCTGTCGGGCTGCTCAACAAATACCACAGACTACAGAAGGCGACATCATCAAAGCTTTCCGCAAAATTGACATCAATGGCGATGGCTATATCACAAACAGTGAACTCAAGAAGATGCTGACCACAGTAAGTATGACAGTTCAAGACAGAAGCCACATTTTAGATTACTTTAGTATGTAGTAATCAGTGCCCAGTAATGAGATATGACAATTTGAAACATGGAGAGTTATGCACGGAAGCATGGATTTTTTTGGGGGGGTTCATTAGGGAATGTAGTATTTGTATACTTAAATTAATCTCGTACTGTAGCCTAGAGCGGAACCAGTTTTTAACTACCCTCAGTAGGGGTTATCATCAATATCACACACAATGTGGAAAGGAAAGCCACTTCCTATTTCCCGTGTCTATATCAGTCCACCCAGTACTTTTCATATCTGTCTCCTGGTCTATATCCATCTAAAATGGGATGTTTTTGAAAGTGTCACAGTATCCTGTCATCATAGCTTCATGCAGAAACCCGTCCACCCGTCAATTGGATGGATAAAACCCGTTGTGGACAGGTAGAAATGGAGTTGGACTGGTAAAAAAAGAGGGAGCAAAAATGTCTTCCAGAATCAATTATGCCTAGAAAATGGGTGTCACACATGTGTTTGTAGTTTATTTTAGGTAATAAAACACACCAACTGGTTTGTATGTATAAGAGTTAACGTCAACGTGTCCACCAAAAAAAGTGACTGGCAACATTTGTATCCTATGTAAGGCCCTGATCCAGTGTGACATTGACTCCTATGTAAGGCCCTGATCCAGTGTGACATTGACTCCTATGTAAGGCCCTGATCTAGTGTGACATTGACTCCTATGCAAGGCCCTGGTCCAGTGTGACATTGACTCCTATGCAAGGCCCTGGTCCAGTGTGACATTGACTCCTATGTAAGGCCCTGATCCAGTGTGACATTGACTCCTATGCAAGGCCCTGATCCAGTGTGACATTGACTCCTATGTAAGGCCCTGATCTAGTGTGACATTGACTCCTATGCAAGGCCCTGGTCCAGTGTGACATTGACTCCTATGAAAGGCCCTGGTCCAGTGTGACATTGACTCCTATGCAAGGCCCTGGTCCATTGTGACATTGACTCCTATGTAAGGCCCTGGTCCAGTGTGACATTGACTCCTATGTAAGGCCCTGGTCCAGTGTGACATTGACTCCTATGCAAGGCCCTGATCCAGTGTGACATTGACGCCTATGTAAGGCCCTGGTCCAGTGTGACATTGACTCCTATGTAAGGCCCTGGTCCAGTGTGACATTGACTCCTATGTAAGGCCCTGGTCCAGTGTGACATTGACTCGTATGTAAGGCCCTGGTCCAGTGTGACATTGACTCCTATGCAAGGCCCTGATCCAGTGTGACATTGACGCCTATGTAAGGCCCTGGTCCAGTGTGACATTGACTCCTATGTAAGGCCCTGGTCCAGTGTGACATTGACTCCTATGTAAGGCCCTGCCTGGTCCAGTGTGACATTGACTCCTATGTAAGGCCCTGGTCCAGTGTGACATTGACTCCTATGCAAGGCCCTGAGCCAGTGTGACATTGACGCCTATGTAAGGCCCTGGTCCAGTGTGACATTGACTCCTATGTAAGGCCCTGATCCAGTGTGACATTGACTCCTATGTAAGGCCCTGATCCAGTGTGACATTGACTCCTATGTAAGGCCCTGGTCCAGTGTGACATTGACTCCTATGTAAGGCCCTGGTCCAGTGTGACATTGACTCCTATGTAAGGCCCTGATCCAGTGTGACATTGACTCCTATGTAAGGCCCTGATCCAGTGTGACATTGACTCCTATGTAAGGCCCTGATCCAGTGTGACATTGACTCCTATGTAAGGCCCTGATCTAGTGTGACATTGACTCCTATGCAAGGCCCTGGTCCAGTGTGACATTGACTCCTATGCAAGGCCCTGGTCCAGTGTGACATTGACTCCTATGTAAGGCCCTGATCCAGTGTGACATTGACTCCTATGTAAGGCCCTGATCTAGTGTGACATTGACTCCTATGCAAGGCCCTGGTCCAGTGTGACATTGACGCCTATGTAAGGCCCTGATCCAGTCTGACATTGACTCCTATGTAAGGCCCTGATCCAGTGTGACATTGACTCCTATGTAAGGCCCTGATCTAGTGTGACATTGACTCCTATGCAAGGCCCTGGTCCAGTGTGACATTGACTCCTATGCAAGGCCCTGGTCCAGTGTGACATTGACTCCTATGTAAGGCCCTGATCCAGTGTGACATTGACTCCTATGTAAGGCCCTGATCTAGTGTGACATTGACTCCTATGCAAGGCCCTGGTCCAGTGTGACATTGACGCCTATGTAAGGCCCTGATCCAGTCTGACATTGATCCTATGCAAGGCCCTGGTCCAGTGTGACATTGACGCCTATGTAAGGCCCTGATCTAGTGTGACATTGACTCCTATGTAAGGCCCTGGTCCTGTGTGACATTGACTCGCTGCTTACAGAGGGGGGAGAAGATGACAACGGAGGAAGTACAAGCCATCATTGACGAGGTCGATGAAAACAAGGATGGAAAACTGGACTACAAGGAGGTGGGTTTGTAAACATTCCTACTGAATTCAGCCGTCATCCTAATCTGGGTGTTTGCTGACACCAATCTGTCACCAGTCTGTCACTAATCTGACACCAGTCTGTCACCAGGCATTGCTCCAGTTTATTATACATAGCTGTGCTGGGGTGTTATACTGTGGGCACGTTTTTCACTCTACATTGCTCCAGTTCACTCAGCTGTATTAATGAGTACCTGGCTATAGACTGTGGTGGATATTTGTATGAGCATCCTTCGCGCATTAATTGTAGCATATGGCTGGATGCTTCCCAGAAAAGTTGAGCTGGTGTCTGATTGAACAGGTCTGTCAGGGAAGTAAAGTGTAAAGCGCTTTGAGCAGCCCTGAGGACTGGATACTGTGCTATATAAGATCTTACTTTTTATAAATATATATAAAATCCATTTGGAGTTGCTGCTGTGTTAAAAGCTTTGGCAAGTTTTTTCACTCTACATTACTCCAGTTCACTCACAACACAATATTTAAGTCACATAGTAATGCATGTATACAGTAAAATTAAGCATGTAAATATGTAAACGGTAGTTAAAAAAATATATATAATATATACATTGGAATAAATAAATATGCTAAAAGAATATGACAATATTATAAGATAAATTAATTCATTCACTAAGATGATAAAACAACATTGCATTGGCAGCGGTAGAGACTGTAATAGGTCAAAAATGTATTTTATTGTGGCTGATTCAGATACTTGATGGAGGACGGAATGAAGGATTTAAGGGCTCGCTGGGTTTTTACTGTTGGCATTCTGTACCTCCTTCCAGAGGGGAGAAGGTCATAATGGTTGTGTAAGAAGTGGGTGGGGTCAGATAAGATTTTGGTTGCCATTGGCAGTGTTCTTGACTTGTACAATTGCTCCAGACTGTATACAAAGGTCTATTGTAATAAATCAATGTTTGTGATGGTTGCCTTTGCCGCTGAGACAGGTGCAGAAGGTTGGTGGTTGGTTCACTTGGTTGTATGCATATGCATGGAGGGAGAACACACTCAACACAGTCCCTTGTTTGGTGGTAGAAACTGAATGTGTTGGGATAAATCCACTTAGCACCAGTGTCCACCGGTAATACTTGAACGTTTATTTGGCATATATACAACACAATACAACAGACACAGAACATATGTTAATCATGAATGCCAGGACGCCAGTAATAACTAAACTAGTTGAAGCAACTGGACGCCCTTTAAAATTACAAAGTAATGTTTACTTCTAGTAGTACATGATAATAATTTAATTAATAACAAGATAATAATAATGATAATACAGTGTACAGCTGTACTAAGAAAACAGTAATAAGAATAATAATACTTATACTATGAAAACAGTTTATTACTATGCATAATCTTGTTTAATAAAAGTTGGTGTGAGAAATGATACCATTATGAATTAATAGTGTTCATCAAGCAATAATAACAATTTCTTAATAGGCAAGTCTCAGAGTAAGAATTTATAATAATTTGTTTGAGATTGCCTTTTATTTACTAGTTCCAGTTGCTTGCAAAAGTTAAACGAATGCCTCAGAAATGAACAGTTAAATGTGCCACTGATTATATTCTTGATGTTAGCATATTAGTGTGATATTGTGCTAGTTTTTCACAGAAATTAACAAAACCTTTTAATTGCATTTACTACAACTAACATCCTCAGTTATATAAATCATAAATACATTGATGATTACGGCAGGATGCCAGGATCTCTTGGCAAAGCAAAATGGTAGGCGATTATTAAAACATGCAAGATAACTTGACATTTTGTTTTATTTAGCACACAAATGTGAATATTCATTTTACATCACTTGATACAATGGTAGTTTAGATATTTGTGTATGATGCATGATAGCATGTTAATGTTGTTATAGATAGATATGTGCCCACTGCATACATATGACTGAATGTTAGGCAATAGGCACACATATTTATGATATATCGGTATTTGGTACAGGTAGAAAACAGCTATTTTGTATTGATTTGTATGATGGATCACCATGGTTCAAGACCATTATGTGTGGTTGACTCATTTAGAAAAGAAAACATACTTTCATGGGGTAAAAACATATATTTTCAATTTCGTTTTTTATGGATACAATTTACTACTGGTTAGAATAGTGAATAAATAAATATCTTGAAATAGTATTATGCATGTTTTGGATTATACTGAAATATAAATATGAGAATGTATAAAAAAAACTGGCCAAACCTGCATGTATGGTTCTTTACCATATGGGCAATTTCATAGTTATCTTTATTCAAATGCAGTTTTCTGTAATTGCATGGAAATTGTTCGGTGTTGCGTTTATAGGTGCATTTGAATTCATTTCAAATGTTGCTTCAGATGTTTATAATTTGTAAATAATAAATTGTAAATAAAGTTTAATACACATTGAATGGTCATGCAATGTTCACAATGTGAAGCCTGCTTGATTTTAATAACATATCTACATCACGTGCCAAATGTTACAATATTGATTATTCATGCATCTCCATTTTGGCTGCCTTTTGATATGGGCAGTTGAACAAACTCATTATGTTTTAGAGTTCATTACAAATGCTCATTTGTTTGCAGATAAGTGACATAATTTCACAACTGTTACCCGGTCTAAAGATGTACCTATACATTGTTGACGCCATCGGGAAACTAAAGCAGTGTGACTTATTATGTTTATCAGTTCAGCAAGATGTTACTGAGTACCCAGACCGAGTACCAGGAACTCGCCAAGAAGAAACTAGAGCAGAAACTACACAAACAAAAACCCACTGTCACTCCCAGAGCAAGTAAAGCTACCCACAGCAAAGGTAGGCTGTTTCAGTGATTCAAAATGGTAAAATTACTCTGGCTCCGATATCCTCAGAAAATCCAAGCTTCATGGTACAGCAAGACCATCTGTTTTTTAGTCTGCTGTAATACATTTTTCATTTCATAATTTTCTATTGCATGTTTTAAAGAAAAACTTATTTTATGGAATATATTGTTTGTGGCTCCAAGATTTTGTGATTTTGTATAAAAAAAAAGCTGAAACATTGTACGTTTCACAAACTATCCTCGAAAATATGTGAATTTCTTACCAAAAATAGTTGCGTGCATTAATACGCTGCTGTATTCTACAATTTGGGTCCAGAACAAGATACAAGTTGTGGTTCTATTTTATGTACGAGTGAGTATGTTGAGTATGAGTATGTTGTCATAATTGGATTGTTATGTTGTCAACAGCAGCAGAGAACCTACCAAAACTCTCCCAGAGCTCATCAAGTTCCAGTCTAACTCTAAAGGAGAAGTCCCCAGTCACCAGTAGGGATGTGAAACTACCTCGGCCCAAGCATCTCAAGGTAAAGTACACAATATACAGGTTTAGCATATTTTTAATGGCTGGCGTGAAGGTGATACTGAAACTGAGTCTTATTTATCAAAGTATCTAGCCGTCAACGTTATAGATATTGTTTATGCACCAAACCACAAAAGATAACATTAAAATGTATATACAGTGTATATCTATAGTAATGATGGTTATTTAAAATTATGATGGTGTCACTGGAATATGGCTTTTAGCCAAGTGACATCCATACAATGCAACACGCTGACAATATAATATATACTTTAGTTTTGTTCTTGTACATGTGGCGTTGTGAAATATAAGTTACATATTTGTTGTTGTTACATTTTACATTTTGTTTCTCTTCTTTCTCAATCTTAGACATATTTTAAACATGATCGTGAGTTGTGTGACGAATATCCTTCTAAGGACAGTGAAGTAACGTGAATATAATTCTACGAGGATGCGGTGGAAAATGTGGAAAGAAACAGGAGTCACACCAGAAACTGGTTCGTTGTAGGAATGGAAGCTTTCACGGAGCAAGGGGGAGTTTTTCTTTGAGGAGGATGGGTCCATCGTAAGTCACCACTACCAGCTGGATCTACGCGAGGACTCTGACGTGTGGCTCACAGTGGAGCCGTACTCCATCAAACCTGGAGGTATTTTATGCTGAGATGACAAGGCGTTTATATCATAAAATAAAACTTACCTGAAATGAAAGTTTTCCTAAGGAATCTTCATTTTCTTAAGGAATCGTAATTTCCCCCACAAACACAGTTATTTGTAAATCGTGAATTGAATTATGTTACTAAATAATTACACATTTTAAATTAAAAGATAGATAAAAGATGCATTAGTTTAAACGTTTTAAGAAATATTAAAATGTCACCACTAAACATACCTACATTGATGATTCAAATAAAAACACAGGGAGCTCCAAATCATGCTGTAGTTGGTTTTGTAAAATTAATTTAGGTTTGTAAATATAAAACGCTTGTCGTTTGTGCTGTAGACTTGAACAGTATCCATGGCGACTCCCCCGTAGACACAGCACTGTACATCCTCCGCAAGGACAAGTCTATTGTGTCCTTCACAGAACAGAGAGACGCTAGAGGGGTGAGGCAATGATAACTAGTTCTGAACATGGTTTCAGTCCTATGCTACCGTCTAATTTGTTGGGGTGGAAGCTTATCATTTAAGAATAGAATGCTGCTAGATCGGCACGACACTCCCTACAGTGGATGAACTGTACGAAACATATATGATGAAAAAAACAAGGGACATCTTAAAGGACACTTCTCACCCATAGCACGAATTCTACTATGTTGCACAATCTGGTTGTAGGTACATTTCTGAAAGAACACGCACGAACCATTATCAAAACACATTTCTTCCAACTTCTGCTAGGCTACTAAACACAAAATCGGGGAGGGGGAAATGATCGGGGAGGATGGGGGTATACAATGGGGCGCACTACTTTCTTACAACTTTACACTGTCATTACTAATTGTCACTACTAATATTGTTGTGTTATGTTGTGTTATGTGAATATTTAACACAAAAATTTCCTCTCTGAGGGACTATTAAAGGTTATTGTACTGTATTGTACTGTACTGTACTGTACTGTACTGTACTGTACTGTACTGTACTGTACTGTACTGTACTGTACTGTACTGTACTGTACTGTACTGTACTGTACTGTACTGTACTGTACTGTACTGTACTGTACTGTACTGTACTGTACTGTACTGTACTGTACTGTACTGTACTGTACTGTACTGTACTGTACTGTACTGTACTGTACTGTACTGTACTGTACTGTACTGTACTGTACTGTACTGTACTGTACTGTACTGTACTGTACTGTACTGTACTGTACTGTACTGTACTGTACTGTACTGTACTGTACTGTACTGTACTGTACTGTACTGTACTGTACTGTACTGTACTGTACTGTACTGTACTGTACTGTACTGTACTGTACTGTACTGTACTGTACTGTACTGTACTGTACTGTACTGTACTGTACTGTACTGTACTGTACTGTACTGTACTGTACTGTACTGTACTGTACTGTACTGTACTGTACTGTATTCTATTGTATTCTATTGTATTCTATTGTATTCTATTGTATTCTATTGTATTCTATTGTATTCTATTGTATTCTATTGTATTCTATTGTATTCTATTGTATTCTATTGTATTCTATTGTATTCTATTGTATTCTATTGTATTCTATTGTATTCTATTGTATTGTATTCTATTGTATTCTATTCTATTTTATTCTATTTTATTCTATTTTATTCTATTGTATTGTATTCTATTGTATTCTATTGTATTTTATTCTATTTTATTCTATTGTATTTTATTGTATTTTATCAAAAACAACAAGGAAGCAATTCATTTATCAAGTACATGTTTGGATTCTTTGTGTACTCTACCTTTCTGGGATATTTGTCAGCGTTGACTTTTAGACATTGGCACAACTAGCAATTACACAGGAGCTAATCTGTTCCAATCATTGATCACAATATTGTGAGAAGGAACACAGAGTGATGAAAAGTAGAGAACAAGTTAATTATTGATGAAAAAGGATTTATTTGTAAACTGTTGGCACAAACAAAACTGTGATTTCAATAGACAGTGATTTTTGTGTGACAACTTGCAGCATGTTTGTGTTACCCTATAAGTAACAACTGTTCTACCTTTAGCGATACGTCTTCCGGGGAGACCTAAAGAAGGGAAAGTATTTCCTCATCCCCTTCTCTACGGGATGTCGATTCCAAAAGAGGGATTCGGAACCAAGCGGAGAAACAAAACTTGTGCGGAAAAAGGATGACAACTACCTGCTTTCAAAAGCATTTAAGTGAGCACAATTAAATGTCAAAATATTGGTTGATGCCTGTGACGTATAAGAAACCTACGTAATTATTTATTCAGCACATTTAAGAAATATAATGCAGTGTTTCTCAATATTAATTACTAAATATCAGTCAAACTTTTGTCTTTAAGACTAAATTGATCAAGCACTGTTGATTGTGAAGCATTGGGGTTACATGTCTATTTACTACACACAGCTCTGTGCTTTTAACACTTTAATAAAAACAAAAGGTGTCTTGTGTGAGGCACTATTATAATGCAATAAAAATCTGTTGCACATAACGGCTTTAGTATTTCAAACATGCTCTGAACCTTGAATGCATAAACATCCATTTTTGTCACGTGACAAGTTACATTTATGTGACCAAGCGAAGAATGTAGCTGCAGAGATTTGGTGATATTTCAGTTGGGTTGACATTGGATGCAGCAGGTGGACTGTTTATTATTTATTATTACTAACATTTCTAGAGCGCCATATCTCCAGGACAAGCTCATTCATTTATTACCTTGTACATGTTTTACATTAATTTTGCAAAATGTCATACTCATTATTTTATTATCAATATACCATTTATTTTAATAATTATTTTTAGGTAACTTATGTATTTTATTATTTATTACTATTACTTTTTATACATATTTTAGGTATTTTATTTACCTTAACAAACTTAATATTATAATTCGACGACACATGTATACATACTCATGTACAGCGCCTCCGAATGGATATTTCTAGATTAATGGCGCTTTATAAATCTTCTTCTTCTTATTATAATTATAATTATTATTATGCACACATCACTACAAAACGTACATGAAATCATACAACAGTTTAAAAGAAAACTTGTTAAAAAATGTATATCATGGTCACATTTTATTTTATTTAAAAATACTGTGTTGCTTGTGTTGGTTGCAGAGAGGCGTTGCATGAGATCTTTGACGTGTGTGACTTGGACGGCAATGGACTGTTGAGTCGGGCTGAGTTCACGTGGTTCAACCAACGCACCAGTGGGGAGGACGTGGGGGACGTGGAGTGGGGCGTCGTGGAAGGTGGGGCGGGGCGGGGCGGGGCGGGGCGGGGCGGGGCGGAGCACTTTTTAATAAATTAAAATAACTTCAATGTTAAAAATATTTTTAATGTTGGGGTAATATTTAAGAATTTTTTATGAAACAATTTGATGTTATGACCACTTTGAAGTGTTTTTAATGTTGGGGTACCATTTAAAGAATTTTTATGACATACATTTTTGTGCAAACTTAACATAAAAAGATCTTAATTATATATTAAAAATAGTATTGCCCATTTAAGCCATTATGAAAATTAAAATTTTTGTTTAGGTATACATATAATTATCAATAATAAAATATGGTTAAAATGATAATAATATGATATATGATAATAAATTTGGTAACAACACTTGACACAACATTTCAAACGTAAAAATGGTGGTGTTAAATTAACTATAGTTAATTTAACACCACCATTTTGGTTCTACAGTAGGTAGCTACGGGCATTCTGTGAATAACACAACTTGGTGCTATGATAGCAATTATGTTACTTGTTCTGGTTTTATTTGACTGTTTTTTTTCTCCAATAATCATGTATTGTTATAAGTTACTTTATTATTTGCCATTCCAGAAGGTATGAAAATGAAAATGACAAAACAATGAAAATGGCAAAACATTTATGCAGCATACAATGTTTTGTATATGTGACATTGATGCATACGAACAAAAAACCTGCATTTCAATGTGTCAATTTACAACTTTTTAATACAATTTCTGTTTTGTTTCAAATCTACTAATAAAACATTTAATAAAAAATTTGGAACAGCTATTTTCGGTGCAGCATTCCTGTTTCAGTTTCCATCTCACGCTATCTTGATTTGATCGTGTACGTTTTCAGAGAACGTCAACATGCAGGACGGTGAGCTGACGAAGAAAGGCTTCATCGAGTTGAACCAGATGGAGGCTGATGACAACGAGGGTGATGTCGAGGACCTCTGGGTAACCTTGAACTTCATGGGCTACAACAAGCTGCTCGAGCTGGACGAGGTCAGTGCAGATTTACTGGTCAAACCTCACTTAATTAGTAATATACATGTAGTAATAATAAAGCTTTATTTGTAATTTTCAACATGGGGTATACATTTCAAGTCAAATAGGAATGAATTCTGGTGTTTGGGTCGTGGTGTTTATATAGAATGAAATCAGATACAATAAATAAATATTGTATATATAGACGTATATATAGAATGTCCTTTAAAATGATAAGTTTTCCATAACAAATATTATTTTTATCTAATAATTAACTAAACAATATCTCTAAGATGTCATTTAAATTATGAATTATCTATTTTAAAATTATTAAGTTAAGCAAATAAATAAATACCCAGGTAATACATATTTAATATATCCTTTTAAATTTTAAATCTTCTATTTAAAATCATTATGTTAAGGTACCTGTGTTGTAGGCGTGTCCGTTCACCCTGGATGTGTACGTGAAAGAGGGTGAGGGGAAGTTGACAGTGACGGGGCTGGGTTGTGGGGAGGAAGTTCTGCAGGACGCCCTCACCTCAAGCACCATCGACAAGGTACACTTGCTGGGTCTACAACAGTCTGCTTGAACCCTCAACTGATGCCTACATTATAAACGTCCAAATTCATGTGGTTAAGATGCTAAATTTAACCATGAGTTTGGGTTGATATTAGATATTCCATAAACAAATCTCAGCTGAATGTAAATGGTAAAATATCAGTTTGGGTTTGTAACAAAGCTCACAGTTTGAGTTCTTCGTAGTGAAAAACATGACGTGGTGAACATTTGAACTTAAGGGGTGTCAGGTTAGAGATTGGATTGTGGGAAAATGAGGTACTAGAATATCACAAATTAGACAGTATGCTTGTGAATGAAGGCTAATCAATGTCTGAAAATATCAATATATTCTAGTAGAAAAAACCTGGGGAACTCAAATGTGGTCTAACGTCATTTATAACTATAAATTTTCCTTTAAAACATTTTGATATATTTGGTTGTAGGGTGAGAATTCAAAGATCAAACACATGAAGGACCTGTATCTCCACACTTACACGAATGACTACAGAGTCTGTCTTGTTGTCGAAAACAAAGTGAGTACTTTTAGTTTCGCTCTGTCAGAGTTGCACCTTCTTTGAGATATTTCAGCTTTCTTTGCAAACAATCACTGGCTGTTGAGACCATGTAAACTTGAAAATGGCTGGTTGAAGTTGGTAATTGTGTTTAATATTTTTATTATTACGTTGCTTAGTCCTTCCTACCTTATGCTGTGGTTGTGCTAATCGTATGTAATATTTGTGTCTAAATATATCCACTTTGAACTATTACTTAAATTAATAACATTAAGTGATATTAAAGTAATAATGAAACTATATTACCATTGTTCAAAAGTGCTTCTATGTTTGAGAAATGTAAGAGGGTCATAATTACAAGTCCTCATCTGATCAAAATTTATTTTACAAGACAGTCGTGCCATAGCATTATAACGGCTTGCAAATAGAGTTCTGTGACATTATATGGATACAAATTGGTATGTAATATATACTGGGGCATCTATTACATGTGTATATTAGAAATTTTATGTTGAACACATATTTTTGAATCTAAGTTTTAACGGTGACATTTATGTTATAACATTATTAAAAAAATTATTGTTCAGTAAAAAGGTAAACTCTGAGTGGATTGACTAGATTTAAACTATAACCTGGTGTAGTCGTCAAGGTAACTGGATCTGTTGAAGGCAGTCAGATGACATTTGTTGATGTTTCAGTCGCGCACAGAAGTGAAAGTGAAACTTGACTGCAGTAAGAGTACCAACGTTGTTAGTCATCGGTCATCACTCAGTGAAACTGTCACTGTGTCTCCAAAGTCGTCAGAGGTCAGTTCACATTTAGAGGACATGTTTCAGATGTACTGGCAATATGTTCTCTAAAGAGCTTTGTATTAATGCTTGTTGTTATTAATGGCTTTATTCAGAGACAGTGTTACAAAGTTAACACAAGACATATTTACTCAATTGTGGCCGGCCATTTTTGTGCAAGACGTATTTTCACCATTTAATTTTCTGCCAATAATTACATCAAACTTTTTTAAATTTGGCCGACTTATCAGATAAGTTTGTGCACACAACATATTTGATTGCGTTGGTTAGCATTTAAAGTTGTACATGTAACAAGATCAAAATGATCGATGGCATCGCCAACGCTTCTACGAATTTGTCCTTTCAAAGATGCCAACAATTCACAGATTTTGGCTTACAAAACTGCAATAATTCCATCTGACAATCGGCTTAGCAAACAACTTATTTGTCGAAGTGTTCCCACGCTCATTGAGTACTGACCACTGGTGTTGTTGTAGGTGGGTCATCACCTGATGCCCGACTCGGACAGTGTCAGTTGGAGCATCCAGTGTCAAACGTCTATCGTTAAATGACCTCCAAATGACCTTCATATGACAGACACTTCAGCCATGTACGAAACATCACTGGACGTTTCCCATAGCGACACATTGTTATCTAATCTGGGTAGATAACAGTTTCCAACTTTGTTTTGATCTACAAGTAGATGTCTGTAAATGATCTTGTTAAATATATTGTTGAAATGTATAGGTTATGCATAAAAATTGAGGTGTTTTGTGTTGTGGCTTTGTATGCCTGCCATATGGGCTGTACTGTTAATAATTATCTAATCTTGATGTATCGACTTGATTCAGATTCAGCTCATAATGTGACATTTTTAGTGGCATTGGTCGTTCGTTATGGGAGACAACTTGTCAGATGTGCTTGAATGTGTCTGCCCTGCACAGATCATAATCATGGGATGCTTCAATAATTTCCACGCAAAATGTATTTGTATGAATTACTGTTAGCAGAATAATTATTCACTCTAGATCATCATGTTCAATGTTTATTTATTGAAATTATTTATTTATAAAAGTCTTATAATCTAGTCTGTATTATTTAGTTGCTATATTCTGTTTTTCTGCAGTTGTATTTTATTTTCTATGTTCAGTACAGAAAGAAGGCAACACACTGTATTAAACATTTGCATAAAAACAATTACATTGTTGTACTGAATTTGTTAATGTGAAAGACCTAGTGTGATGATGTGATTTACTAGTGGCCACAATGAGGCAAACATATCATTTGAAAAGCAGCCTCAGTGAGATGGACATATTGGTGACCTCTGTGAAATAAGCACTCATTTAGCGGCTTCGCACTGACGTAGGCATATAATTGACCTTATTGAAGTAGGCATCTCCTACTTTCTATTAAACAACCACAATCATTTGTTGATTATTTGGTTGTAAACTGTTTTGAAACCGACTATGTTGAAATTTATTCCATTCCCCTGCCTTTTTTACTTCCTCTGGCCTAGACACCAAAGAGAAAGGACCAATGCCTTATAGTGTCTCTTCTTAAATATACAAGCAATGCAGGTTAAAATGAATTGCCCATGTTTTGACGCAGCGGCCGAATCTGTCGGCATCAGGATTTGACCCTCAGACCCTCCAAACGACATTCAACCACTCTGACCACTTGCCCAAAGTACTCGATTAACAGAACATCTCAGTAAGGTAGACATCTCAGTGAAGTAGGCATATCATTGACCTCGTAGAGGTAGGCATCTTAGTGAAGTAGGCATATAATTGATCTTATTTTTTTGGTAGGCATCTCAGCGAGATAGGCATCTCATTTACTTGTGGAGGTAGGCATCTCACTGAGCTAGGCATCTCGTTGACCTCTAACGAGGCTTTTTAATAAATTGTGACCTCAGTTATGAGCTATTTTAATTTAGTGTCATGAAATAAATGCAAAAAACAGAAACAAATTCTTACAATTTACAAGACATTTATTCACATTTAAAAATGCATGTTTGTTTAGCCTGCTGCTAGATATTTCCACACAAATCCAAGCATTCCTTTCAGTCAAAATCTGAGTCGTTTAAATAAAAATATAAATGAGTGAATTTGAGTAAGAAATATCCAACATCAGGCTTAATGTATTATGCCCACAAGGCATCGATGCTGCAAAATCAATCCAGTGTGTCAGCCGACTCTCTTGCCCTGCCAGAACTTTGGTGGTTGTTTGGTATTGCTGGACAGTTGACCGGCTGACCGACGTAGTTTCTTCCTCTCTGCGTGGTGTTGTTTCTCTTCAATCTGGTGTTTCTTCAGGCTTTTGTCCTGCAATGGGAACAAGTTGTGAAGTCACAAAAATAAGAAGAACACTTCAAGTTGTCTTCAATGCAGCGCCATCAATCTAGATAAAATCCATTCAGGGTTGCCGTGACTATATAAACATGTATACATCTTAAGTAAAATTAATAACATTTAACTTGTCAAAGTGATACATAAAATAATTTTTACAATAATTGTAATAAAATATAAATAAATAAGTTACAGCTAAACATGATTATTAAGATAAAGGTTATATTGATAATATATGAAGGCATTGTCTAAAGAAATTGTAAAAAATAAGTACAAGATAATAAATAAGTAAAATAAATAATAACAATTAAATAAACTGACATATGTCTATAATGCACACACAGCCCAGAATAGATGAGTCTTTTAAAAGTCATGAGGCAACAGGTTTTTTCATCTGAAATTGAAGATAATTCCACAGTCGGGGAGCAGATATAGAGAAGGTTCTGTTGCTCTATCAGCTGCGAGGTGGCAGTGTAATGATAACATAATAAAAGCGTAATAATAACAATAAATACACACTAACTTTATCCATTCATCTATATAGCAAGACCCTACTCCAGACAGTTTATATTTAACTGAAATGTAACAATGATGTGATGCTGGAACAATGACTACTAGAAATGTCATCACTGACAGTTTCTGATGACAGATCCTGCAGATGTGTGCAATTATCAATTAAGAATGTCCACTGTGTATATACCAAGGAACATTTGTAATTACTTCAACTTGACAATAGATGAAACTGTAGAAAATTAACCTTGGCCATTTCCTCATAACATCTATGATATAAAGAAGACCCTTTTTCTTTTTCCGTAAGATTAATTCTCTGCATGACTTCACAGAAACCCAAACCCTTTCTCGATCACGTCCTCGAATCAGACACCGGCTTTGTTCGTGAGAAACACCTGAAGTGTTCCGCTGCTTGAGCGTGCAGGAAGCAGCGTGTGTGCCAGCCTCATGGACATGCAAGTTTGCATGCAAAATAGCATTTCTTAACTATCATTGCGAGCAGACGACACTCACCTTCTTTAGTTTGAATGTCAGCTCCATGTTGCCAAACGCCGTACTTCTCTCCTGGATGGCGCCACTGTCTTCACCCTCCTTCACCCGCATGCCGAGACTCTTTCTGAAAGACAACGTATATTATAAATAAACCTCTGAAAAGAACCAAATCTTGCTTTATCATCAAACGATACTGAAACAAAAATGTTCACTGACGATGCATAGCAACAAAAACAATCTGTAACAAATGTATCACTTGTGTACTATTTACTCAAACGTTCACACTATCACTAATTCTTCTTACCAAAATTAATGATGCAGGGATTGTCTGAGAAGAAACGTACAAAAATAACATAGGCCTCAAGGTGGCGCCAATGGTGCTCTTACATGACATTAGCAGGATCATTATGACAACATTTCAAACGCCTGTTGATGACATGTATTTAGCTTGTACATGTATAGCCATCGATTTGCAATATAAGTATGAACAGAATACTAATTTAACATGTCCAAGTCATATAGAATATACCATACTATAATTGTAGAGTGCAATGGCTCAGGGGTAGACCTTCGGACTCTCGACTATGAGAACCCGGGTTCGAATCCTTTTATTCACTCTACATTGATCCAGTTCACTCAGCTGTATAAATGAGTACCTGGCTATAGACAGTGGTGGATATGTGTACGTGCAGCCTTCGCGCATTAATTGTTGCATATGGCTGGATGCTTCCCAGAGAAGCCGAGATGGTGTCTGAGTGAAAAGGTCTGTCAGGGAAATAAAGCGTAAAGCGCTTTGAACAGTCCTGAGGACTGGATACTGCGCTATACAAGAAGTTGCCTTTAGTTGCATTCACTTGTGCTGTATTTATCCACCTACTGCTGGAATGGTGTACTACAAACATACCAGGTGACCACACAGTGACAACTTCTTTCTTTCTCTCAGATACTGGAGGCATTTTAAAGTCCAATGAGAATTTGTGAGTCCACTACAGGTTACACATTTACCCCCTGTGTGGGATCTTTTACTTCCCCTGACATAGACACCAGATAGAAGGGACCACCGGCTTTTAGTGTCTCTTCCGAAAGACACAGGCAAATGTGGGGTAAACGAAATTGCCAAAGTTTCGAAATGGCTCTACCACACGACCACCGCTCCTCAACTTGCCTCATCTGTGACTTGTGCTGCTGATGTATATCTCGCTTCATGTCCAGTTCCGTGCCTTGTGTCAACTCAAAGAACTTTGGCTTGAGTGCAGCCTCCGCAGCCCTCTGTTTGCGCTGGACCTTGTCTTCATCCTTCAGTTTCCTACAACAGAGCACGACAAACTTAACAGATTGCCAGGATACTGCAAAATGTTTTTACTCTTAACAAACTTTCGTGCATGCTGATATGGATATGTGTAAAATATTGCAAAGCCTTAATTTTTTTATCTATTTATTTTAATGTTTTAAACTATTTATTATTGTTTAATAAGATTAGTCAAATAATCACATAAAATATGTTTTAATGTCTTAAATTATTTTAATTAGTTTTATAGATACATATCGTATAGTCTCTACATTATAATTTATATTTACGCTAATGTCTTAAATTACATATTATTTTTATTTATTTTAACAAATATTCTTTGCATGTTTTATGTACCCATTGAAATGTTTTATGTACCGTGATTGAAATGGGTACATAAAACATGCAAAGAATATTTGTTAAAATAAATAAAAATAATATATAATTTAAGACATTAGAGTAAATATAAATAATAATTTCAATTTCTAGGATTGCAGAGAGAGTGAAATAAACTATTATTATTAGTATTATTAAATGTTGGAAAACCAGTGATCATTCATCATCTGATGTCTACCCACCCCCCAGAGACACCCATTATTCAATTAAAAGTTAAAAAAAAAATTGGCAAAGCATCTAGTTTATCACTGACCATTTTATTACAAATTTGGTTGTTAGCCATGTAATTATTGTGATAAATCAAGATGTTTTTATTTTACAACTTTTTTTAAATGGGTATCAGGTAAAATTGCACATTCTTCACAAATTTCAAATAGCTTTGTTTGGTGAAGACACATGGAATATAACTGTGGGAAGTTTTAAAGAACTGCAGCAAAACATTACTTACTGAAAACTGTTTTTGCAAAGCTCATTTAGTTTCAATGAAAGATGTATTAATACACCCTGTCACATATGACCTATTTCCCAGGCCTGTCATGTCTAACTATATAAACCATAGTTACAAACAGTTGATGTATGAAATGTCAACAACAGAAAATTACACAACAAAATGAAACATATATTTAACTACATAAAAACATTTTAGTGACCAGTAAATTATCAGGACAGACTCCTGTCAAAAAGGAATTCCAAGATGCTTCGATTTTTGTCAAAGAAGTGGAGTGTTCCGAATCAGGATTTTAGTAAACAGTCAACTGAAATGTGGTCAATGTCACACCTGTGTTTTTTCTTCGCCTCCTGTGACCAGGTGTGTTCATCGTCAGAGCTGCTGTCGTCCCTCTCAGCCTCTTCTTCATCTTCCTCCTGGACCAATCAACGGCACACCACGTCAAAGTGTAATCATAATATAAATTACAAAACACCGTATATCCAGAATATACTTCAGCTCAGAGACACAAAATACAAGATTAGTAAAACATGAATATATAATATGTATATAAATTAAGATTATACAGTAATGACAACAATCATAAATAAATAAATAAAACTTCTAAAAATCATCATGTATAAAATACCATAAACGTATCACCAATAAATTAATAGATAAAATTAAATAATAAATGAATAATAAATTAGATAAAATCATAAGTTAACAACTAATACTAAAGTAAGATACTAAACTAATTTTAGAAACTATAATTATGGTTAAAATAATTTCATTACATTACACACTAGAAGTAATCTATAAATGCTGTCTCATGTCCTAACTAAACATGTAAGAATATAATGAACACTACAAAATCAAAATGTTATGAATGGAACTGTGTCCAATGATGGTGATACACTTCAGGTAATGAGTGACACACTTCCGGCAAAACTGGAATATTTTATAGACTTTAGTGAAAGGGAAAATATTTAATTCACTGGACAACCTATGCAGTCTGAGTGAACACCAAGGACGCAGACAGTACCATCTCTAAGTAGGTTCTCGGAAACAAAAATCCAAACTGATGGTTCATGTTAATCCAAGTGCTTGCTTCATGGCAAGGAGGTACCAGGTAAGACTTTAGAACCAGCCGCATTTGATACATACTGCTTACCAACTACCAACTGGCACAGCACCAAACACATCACAAGAAACTGGCAAATGTGAGGCTTTCAGATGATGGTAAATGACACGTGGTTAGCACAGACTACAAGTAAATGACCTCAACTGACCACTTGACTGAACTGGCTGGTCAGTGCATTGTGCTTGCGTCGGTCTTTGTCGAGTTTTGAGACGAGTGGATGAACGAGTCGATACTCATCACTCTCCGTATCGATCTGGAAGGCCGTGTTGGAGAACATCTGAGAGAACCGATTGTCCTTCAGCAGACCTGTAGCCACCTGGTGACAGAAAAACACATCTTGGTAACTGTTCACGATGTACACTCCCTTTGATCATTGACTCGTGAAGGACTCATTTATAGTTTCTTTGTTATGAAAATACTCACGTGCCACAACTTCAGACTGTAGATGAAAACGAATATTTTATGGTATTAGAATATCTAGAATGTATCTAGTCCAATTTATTAGTAGCATAGGCTATGAAATACATCAGATTTTAATTTTAAAATTTTGCTAATTCAGAATTTCAACCAGATTGGAGTTGACCACATTTTGCCTTGAAACCCTTCATGTATATATTGCAAGAACATATATAAGATAAGATCAGCTTTATTACCATGTGTTTTCATTGTAGATGGAATGTGTTGTAATGTTGGGTCATCATACAAGTATGTTAACATGATAATACTCACATGCACCAAACGATTTTGTTAATTTTTTTACTACTTTCAATAAATATATAAATAAATAACAGCAATCACAGACAATAGGTCCAAATGAAAACTGAAACTTTAAAACATCGATAGATAATAATATCTGATCTAGTATAAATAAAAAATAAAGCGCTTTTTAATAAAATAATATATATTTGATAGATTAACTAAGGTATATATAAATCAGAAAGTGGAAAGTATGTAATGCAGATGGCAGAAATACACCTGTATTCGTGTGAGAGACCCACCTTCTGCCTCTTCTTGCTGTCTGTTCTCTGTTCCTCCTCCAGTAACTTCTCTGCCAAGTCTTTGTTCACCCG
Source organism: Oasisia sp. SBJ-2009 (assembly GCA_964017155.1). Taxonomy (NCBI): domain Eukaryota; kingdom Metazoa; phylum Annelida; class Polychaeta; order Sabellida; family Siboglinidae; genus Oasisia; species Oasisia sp. SBJ-2009. The sequence goes on from OZ024863.1 coordinate 10,303,515, forward strand.
CGGCAGTTTCTGAAAGTCACAAAACACTCGATAATAACTAATTATAAACGATTTTGTCTTCTTGCTGAAAATCAGTACTGGCATGCGATAAAACGTCACTCTCGTACACATTACTATATCCAGATCCAAACCATTTCTGGTAACTCTGTACAAGAACTGGTGAAACAACCTTACTTACCCGGGTATGCTTTACCATCCAACATGATCACATTTTATTAATCAACATAGATACTCTTGGAAGATAAGCACGTCACATGTTAGCTCAAATATCTGTGACAATGAAGATACTGACCTTGACCTTGACCCTGTTGGCCCGCTCGTGTTCAATCTTCTCTCTGATCTTGCTGCGTCTGTATTCCTCGTAGGCGAACGGTTCGGCCAGCGACTTGGCCTGCAGAAAAACAATGACGTCAGGTTAGAAAAAGACACATATAGGGGACATTTTCAGATTTTTTTGTAAGTACAAAACTGTGACAAATTCAGTCTGGTGATAAACAATGATTTCAACAAGACAGGAGACAAAATTCTAGCAAACAACTGGCACCGCAACAAATATAAAATAGATCCTTAACAGTTTCTGAGATATGGGAGCTAATGAAGCACACTGGACACACTGTAATGCCATTAGTTCATAGGACTTTTGGGTCAAAGGACGAAAAACTGCAAATATTATTTTATTATTAAAATTATGATTGGTAAATTGTAATGCAATCAAGAAATCGGTTCTTGAAGAAGTAGTGAGTAATTTAATTTATTTATTAATTGGGTTTAGATTTAGATATATGTATTATTTTAATAATTTTATTTAATATTTACGGTTTTTATTGTATATATTTTGTTTTACTTGTATTATATTTTATTTACTTCTTACAATGTGAACACTACTGAACAGAGCTTGTGCTTTGGATTTTAGTGTATAAATAAAGTGTGTTATTTTTATTATTATTAAACATGAGTAAAAAAGATATTCGTGTGCTGCAGCTAAGTGATGACCTCTGACCTTGTGGTACAGTCGTATGTCCATGAAGAAGCCGTGCATGTAGGCACGCAGCAGACTCGACCCAATCAGATGGGTCAGACCCAGACTGTCCAGTTCTGTCCGCGTCACAAACTTGTAGTCGTCATACACTGCAACATGTGACAAATACTCTATCAACAGAATTGTCACGGCAACAACAATTTCTTTTTAGTCAGGGAGCACATATGATGCCAGGAGCACATATTGTCCCATGGGAATTCAGTGGTGAAAGCAAACCATCAGTGCAGGTAGTTAGAGGGGAGCCTAATGAACAAAAAGTATCACCAATCTGGGAATCTATTAAGTAATTTTGTATGAGAGTTTTAAAAATAAACATGGGAAATGCTGTAAAACATGGGATTTTTTAAATGTTGACAGATTTGTCATTTTTTTTATTTCAAAAGAACAAGTCAAGGATAGCAACAAATGAGGTAACATAAAAAAATATCTGGGGAAGATCCCTAAAAATTTATTATTTTCCAAATGCAAATTTCATATAATCAACCCCTAGGATTGCTGAAGGCACTTCACAGTTCACACTCAGACTAGGTCAATCGAAACACAAACTCGACTTTTCACACTATAATGAATGTGCAAAGACTAATCATACACAAACATCCACCACTGTCTATAATCGACCACTGTCTATAGCCAGGTACACATATAGTTGAGTGAACTGGAGAAACGTAGAGTAAATGCCCAATGTTCAACATCGTGCCACAGGATTCGAACCCCGATTCTCATAGTTGAAAATCCAAAGCTCTAGCCACTGTGCCTTGACACTGGGTGTTAGTTGTGCCTTCCCAGCAATACATGGGACTGAAAGTGGAAGTTGGGTGAAGGGAAGTTTTAAGAAGAACTTGGTGAAGAGTAGGTTCAAATGGGCCGGTCAAGTGGAAAGAATGGGAGATGAAAAACCGGCAGAGATGAGATGTGGGGGTGGGGTGGGGGGGAGGGGAAAGGAGGAGGCAGACTGAGAATGCGATGGGAGGACTGGGTTAAGAAACAGATGATGGTCACCATGGCTAATCTCACCCTGATGACGGATGCCAAGGGAACAACAGGGTCTCACCTGAGGGGGCGGGGTTCTCTTCCAACTCCTCCGTGAGACTGTCGAGGAAGGAACACCACTTGGGGGCAGCACCGAGTGCCTACAGTAAAAACTAACGTTAATAAAATGTACGTGAAATAGACGCCTACACAGTAAACAATAGTAGGTATTTTAATCGAATTTCATTAATTATTTACTTTTTAGCACAGGCTAATTTAAAAAAAAAATATCTATGTAATTTAACAACATTCCAGAAGACAGTTTACTGACAGACATGAAAAATGTAAGATAATATGCTGCATGTAATTTTTGATTCCTGTTGGAAATATGTGATAACAAAGTTCAGGCTCCATTAAAAGAGGCATCAAGACAAATTGAAAATGTTCTAATTACCTCAACACATATGTAACAATTGTTAATAATTATTACAATCATATAACAGCAGCAGGTAGACTCACTGGGATGTAATATGTGAGCATCTTGGGTGCTTCGTGTGCGAGGAAGATCATCCCCGTGTCAGGCACAACACACATGTTGTTCAACTCAGTGCCCGGCTCTATAGAGGTGAACACTTTACCCTGAAACACAATCAAACCTCCTGCATTTAACGCCCTCGACTACAGATCCTCTTGCATTTTATATTCACTTGTCAACATCAAGCGACTCAATTCCTATCATAAATTTAAAGAATGTATTAAACTATGAAATTTTACAAAATGTACTAAACAGTCAAACAAATTACACCACACCGAAATTTGGACCAGCAAATCAGTCTACACATCTTGACATGTTACCCAGATATGAACCCATGAGAAAACCAGATTAATATCTACTTAGATCTCTCACCAATTCCCTTTAGCACAGTTTCAGAAAAAAATTGGCAGAGATCAGATTCCCAGAAAGTGGAGGGGAAAAGGAGGTGAGGAAGACTGAGGAAGCAACGGGAAGATTGTGTTAAGAATGACAAGGAAAGAGTGGGAGGAGAATGGAGAACAAAGCAAAGGATAGAAGGAGTAGGAGAATGTTGATAGAGAACATAGTGAGACAAAAGTGAGGAAAGAAAAGACGAAAAATACAACGGTAACCATGGCACACCCGCCCTGACGACAGGGATGCGAAGACGAGAACACCATTATAATAACAATAATAAAAGCATTTATATAGCGCCATAAATCCAAGTTACCTTGTTCGAAGGCGCTGTTACAAGAAATCATAGAAAGAAACTAAAAGTTAAAAATCATTAAAACATGGCATCAAATATTGAAATAAGTTATCATAAAAATACAGATAATTATAATAATGTTTTCTTTTAATAATAATACATAATAAATTATTATGAATGTAAAAGTACTAAAAGCAGCTAAGAATAATAAATAAATAAGTAAATCCTAAAACTTAAAACGTCAATGTTCATGAATAAGAAGCTCTTTTGAGTGGGACGACAGGGATGTGAAGACGAGAATAACACCACTCACTGTCTCCCTCTCCCACAGTTTCAGTATGCGCGTGTCACATGACAGCACCAGGTCCTGGCCCTTGTGGAAGGCAATGTTTCTGATTGGCAGACCGTACATGTGGTCCTTCAGCAGGAGGGGTTTGTTGGAGCGAATGTCATACATCAGAATCTGCAGCACAGCAAAACAAGGATCAGGCAAAGAAACATTTATAACAGAATGTGGAGAAAAACAAACAAAATCATCATCTAAATGAAATCCTACAGCATTATGTGGGGGCTTAAGGAAAGGAAAATTCATCATTAAACAAAATATGTTGTTTAATTTAACGAGTTTATTTTTAAACGCAAATATCCATTGCCATATTAAAGAGGACACTATTTCTATGCCACACCAATGACAATGTCCAGCTGGCGTGTCATGGTGTAGACAGTTTTCAGGTATTTAATATCACTGCTAAGGATCAAAATTGACTATAAAGTGGAAAATTGGGTTTAAGAGCTCTTAATAACATTAGCGAAATGGCCTACAGGAGTCCGTTATTGGTGTCTTACATGTGTGTTAGTTCACATCACAAGTGTCAGTTATCATGCGTGTGTTAGTTCACACAGCCTGACAAGTAAATAGCTATGAAATACCCTGCTACAAATATTCATTAGCAGCAAAAAAAACATTTGCAATCCTTACACAATTTACACGCTGAGGCACATCGCAACAGGAGCCAAAAGAAACAAGACGAAAACAAACACTACAAGAACATCTGCACCTATCATGGGTTTATTAAGCTTTCCATTGTGTAATCTTTTCCTAGTTGGTGCCCAGCCTTACCTGACCCGTACTTGTGCCCACTCCCAGCTGGAGTCCATCTCTAAACTTGAGGGCGGTCACTGCTGGCACACCGTCCACTCTGACCACAACAAGGGACATTATTTCACATATGACACATGACACATCTACATCACAGGCCAGATTTTACTGCAGGTTTTGACAAAACCTAAATATTACTACTGCATCCCAAATTCACCAAAACACAGACTCTCAAACCGAGATGTACTCACTACAGTTTCATTATAATTAATCTAAAGCAACCATTGTCACAACTTACATTCCAGTAACATTGCAGTGTTTGTTATGTAATTCTGTAAGTCTTCACTTGCTCTTTTCATATTTATTACATACAGCACAAAATGATCTGTCAATTACTGTCAGAGGTACACACATATGGAACGGTCTTGCAAGTGACATAACACAGTTGCCAAGTTTGCAACAATTTAAGAAAAACTTAAAGTCGACGTTACTTTCTTCGTATTCATGAACAATTAACACAATGAATTTGTTTTTCTCGTTTGTATTCAATCTTATAACTTTTACTATAACTACTACGCATTTTAGTTGAAAAGGGCATAGAGCCTTACAAGTCATATGACTTCTGCTATGTCCCTTTAACAACAGCAGCGATATTATATTGTTGTTACTATTATGTATTGTATTATTTTCCCATACTATGTTGTATATTCATTTGTTGTTGTTGTTAAATAAACGTTCATTCATTCATTCATTCATTCATCTGCTACTGGAAACAAAGATACATATATTCGCTAAAACATCAAGCCAGGTACACCTCAGGGTAGATATGAACATGTACAATGTTACAACTATTTGCTACAATCACCACTCACCCTGCGTCTTCGAGCAGACTGCCAAGGGCGCAGTCCAACAACCCCACCCTGTTTCTGGTGCGGGGGTCCCAGCACTCTATGCAACCCTACAAACAACCACCGACATCAAGGTGTGTTGAGTCATGAGTAAGTACTCGCACTGAATGGTTACATTTTCCCACACAAATGTATTATTTATTTTATTACAATGTTATTATACAGTATACAATATACACTACCTTTTTGATGTCAAAATTCATTTACATAGTGCATATTAAATGTAACATGGATTATATATATATATATATATTAATATACACGTGTACATATATATGTATGTATACATATATATAATATATATCATGGTTCATATAATTATATTATATATCATGGTATCATTGAGATATTTCCACTGAGAACTTTCAATAAATAGCCAGTAAAAAGATGCATTATAAAATTGTAGTAGGGCAACTGTAACATATTTCTATGTGTTATGAAGCAAAGACTGGGGAACCTACACAACCAATCAGCCAGGTGGCACCATTACACAACTCAGGCCACGTGGCGTCAACCACCAGCATCCTGTTGCCTTGTTACAAGGCATTCATTCATTATATTCGGTATTTGTTAATACATGCTGTAGATATGCTTTATACTTATAACAGATGAAGTCTAATAGAACTCAAAGAACTAAAAAAATAAATAAACGGCCCCATGTAAATAACGCAATTACATCACTGGCGCAAGTTGCATATTAGCACCCCCAGAAACCCAGTAGGTTCCCCATTGCATATGCAAATTAAAAGAAATAACATGTAAACAAACAACTTACCATTTAATAATAATAACCACTCTGGTGTTATCTTACATTGTAGTTTTGGCAGTTTCCTAAAAGTGGCATATCAATGGTAATTGAGTGAAAAGTTTTGTTTTGATCATTATCTTCAAATCATCTGAGAGACAGCCATCGCTGTCAGCTCTCTCACACCTACCTGGTGTGTGCCGCAGGCAAACAGTTGGTGCACGGGGTTAAACTCACAGCAGTTGATTTCTCTGCAACAAACAATAATAAAATGTGTAATAAAATGTAATAAATAAAAGTTTCAGTGTAGAAAAGTGACATGAATTCGAGTGAGTACCAATCAACGCAACAAGTGCTGTACTGAGCTATGAAAGAAGACATATTCAACTGTGTATTGCAACATTATGATGGGATTTTGTAATGTTACGGTTTCAATCAGTGCCAAAGAGAAATGTGGATGTTTATGTTTCATTAAATCATTTTTGGCTACTTGATGATTTCATTTGTTCCAGAATCACCCCCCAGGTGGCACTTACGTAGCATCAGTTTTGAGTGAGCTCATAAATCGACCTTGTTCCAGGTTGAGTCGGTATATTTCTGGACTGCAAAAATACAAAGTTATTGATCAGATAATGTAACAACAACACAAGCCAAGCTAAATACACAACCATACAGCAGAACTGGAACAAGACAGTGAGATCAGAGATTACATTTCTATTTTACAAACGTTGTAATATTGATCAGATTCACATCAGTGAGTCCGTGAATACAAAGTTTTATTAGTTGTCGTATATGTGAGAACAAGTCAATTGCACATGGCTGAATAATTAATTCCTTGGGAAATAAATTTGATGTTAGAATAATTTTTTTATACAGTTCTGTCAAAAATGATATACAAATTGTTTTGAGTAGTCCCGCAGTACACATATTCAATGGTAGAGATCTCTGTACAGAGTGAAAAATAGCGTATTCTTTACTGATCATGGGTATTTGTCAACACGTCCCAACTATGGGGCTAGAGAACAGGGAGAGTAGAGAGGATACAAATGTAACATCGCACGGGTTACGCACCTGACACCCACAACATAGAGGTCACATGACGTCTCGTGGTACGCCATGTCCCGCCCATATTTGGGGATCCTGGTCCTATAGTATCGGCCATGCTGTGCGTGTAACTCCAGGAACCGGTCTGTTTGTAGGAATATCAACTGAAAGCAGACGTCAGTCCAGTCACGACGACCGCAGTAGCAGGGTGAATAACTAACTCATGCAGGAAACAATACACCAATACATCTATAATATGTTTGTCTGACCATGTCATACAGTTTAAAACATGGACATAACATGGCAAAAAGGATCCAACAATAACTTATCAGCTAACGTTTTAGACCACATAAATCAAACTTGGTGTAAATAACAAGAAAACTGGCAATCACCCAACTACTAAATTATGTGGCAATGTCAACAGTTTATTTAAGTCTTCACTCAACTGTTGGTGCAAATCTGAATGACATAATATGTCTTAATGAACCTGAATTAATTCATTTGTTTCAGTTTAAACATATCCCAGTGATGCCACCTATTTGGCCAGTTCAGTGTCGGTCACTCCCACCTTGCTGTAGTCTGTGTTTAGAGTGACCAACTTGACCACTTCAGAGTCCATGCATCGCTCAAACTTCATCGACAGCTGACTGACATCGTAACAACGCACGCGTGGCTTGTACACACCTGCGACAAGTGTGTAATAAGAACAAATCAAATCAGATCAAATTTTATTTCGTAACAACAGCAAGAATACATTATACATGTACATGAGCAATCAAAACAAAAAAGTATTGTTACGTGGTGGTCACATGGCACATAATGTGCCGTCTTCCTGTGACCCCAAAACATAAACTTATAAAGTACCGATACATATATACATAGAATTACAAAATCGCTGTTCTCAATATAATTTATTTGACATAATTTATTTGACAACATAATTTATTGGACAACGGACGGGAGGAATGTTTAAAAAAAATTGATAATTTTGTAAATCCAAATAGCTGTCTTTTTAAATAAACGATTTTTGTTATACTTTACACATCTGGGATTTATGCAATGCACATGGTTAAGGTAGTTAGATAGATAATGTTTAGATATCACAGATATCATCATCTCAGAAGTATAGTTGTTAACAATATTTATTAGTAATAATGCTTATATTGCATTATCAGTAACATTTGTTAACAATGTGACGTGTCACACATGTCTGTCTTCCTAGAGTGAACCAGTAATTCCAATATATATACATATATATATTCATAAAAAAATTGTCCTGTGGGTTGGATAATATTCCTTGTAATTGTTTTGCATTGGGAATTTTATAACAACAGATCTCATTTGTTAACTTGATGTGAACAACATTACAGTTGACACATCGACATTTTTCCGCAATATTTTAACTGTGAGCTGTCAGTTGTGGTAAACATTTTGTGAGATTCAATTATTAAACAAACTGTAGGATATGAACACAATGTGATAAGTATTACTGAAACTAATCACCTGTGGCCAGAATGTACTGTCCATCTTTTGAGACCACAATACAGTTGCTCACTGTCGGCATCTCAAAGTCCTGGATCAATTCTATCCGCCTTCGAAGGTCTGAAACAGATGATCAAAACTTTACTCACAGAAAGACAATCTGATTAAAGGCAAGTGTCATTAAACACAACAATGCTCCTGCTATGCCTAGTGCCTACAGGCAACATTGTGAAGTATTACCGCAACAATTAACATAATGTATTGTCTGCTGACTTTTTTCCACGAGCAAGTGGAACGAAGGTCTACAAATAGTCTGCAGTGCATACTCCAGGCGGTGGCTAATTATTAATTGTAGAAACACTCTCCCACTCACCCACATCTTCCTTCTGTAGACTTCTCTTCTTTTTGTCAGAAAGCCACTGCAGAAAAGAAACAAACTTGTATAACTGCAAAAGCATGGCTTAGTTCTACCGGGCACAGTGATAACAGTACACAGAACACACATGCATGTACAGCTGTACATGTATGGTGAAAACTGTGTGGCATTTTGAGTACTGGTAACAAATACTATTGACATTAATTTATACATACAAATTTTGTTAGGATGGTATTAAATACCATTCAAACTCTGACTATCTTATCAATGGTTGGGGTTGATACACCTCGTCTCATTTTCAAAAATTTCAAGACTTTCTGCTGCAAAAATGCTGAACTTCTTTACCACCAATCCACTAATCTATTCTACAAGGATGCGCACAACTGCAATCTTCCTGGTGTGTTCAACTCTAAGTGGCTGCAGCATTGGCTAAATCTGGAATAACTAATCCCCCTGGCAGAAAGCGGCATCCTCCTCCATTTTGAAGTCTGTCTGTCATGATGATGTCACCAGGTAGCAAACTTGACATTTGACAAGGTCCTATAACCTCTTGCATTATGTTTATCCAAGGTGTGACCCCAACCTGACAAACAAGACGAATGTGACTGGACCCTGTGGGGCAATACTGATGAGGTACTTCATTGTCTGGTGGTGTCTGGACTAAAGTCTCAGTACAGTTTTTATTGCACCAATTGTTTTTTCAATAAAAGCAGTCAACGGTTCCATTTGGCTTCAGTCAAGATGTCTTTTCTTCTTATGGCTGATCTCCAAGACCATCGTCTTTCCTCACCTAGTTCATCAATAGATTCACCTTGATTGCACATAGTTGTAGGTGTCTTGTGAAATCGATATATTCTCCAAGTGAGCCTTGTTTCCATTTTTAGTGATACTTAATGAGACCATACACAACTGACCCACCTTGGCGTCCATAAGTGTATTTAAAACATGTACTGACATCACATAAAAATTTAAGCAATAAGAATCTAGGCTCGTGCTGTGATGATTTAAATTGTAATTTTAATGCACTAGCTAGTACTGCTATCGTGTCTAGTGGCATAATTTAGCATAATATCCTGTCTTCTTCTGTATATAACTATTACCTCTAACTTTATAAGGGTGACCAATATGCGAGCAATCGATACATTAGTAAGGAAACTACATAGTTATTTTGTAGGCTGCATCAATGTACTGCATGTGTGTTATATGACAGCGTATGCTGTAAGGACCGGATGCTGTAAACAGTGTAACTGTATTTATTAAAGCAGTATTGTGATTGGGGGAAAGGTAGGTGTGTCGTTAATGTCAAATGTGTGAGTTCTCAACAGCGACTGATTATATTAACTATGATTTTAAAGGTGAAGGTAACATGTAATTAGTTCTACAAATATCAGTGATCGACCGACACAGCCAACGTGCTAAGCCGAGCGATAATACCAGTAAAATACTCATTGCTTTAATGACACCATTCATATTTGTATTTTAAGTTACGTACCTCCGGTAATGATTTTCCAGCACTTAAGTTATATATTTTAATATTATTTGGATTAATAACCTGCATTTTTACACTATTTTTCAAACCATAACATGTCAAATGTGTTCACTACTATCGTCAATAATCCATTTTAGAACCACTAGCGCCATCTACTGGATTGTGTAAAATTACATTACATCGATCAAAAGCACGCGATGGCCAGTGGTCTGGTGGGGCTTTTTTTCGTGATACCAGAGATGCTCATGTAACTAAACAAGCTGTTTAATATTAAATTACTATTTTGTATCCAATAGATATATTTTATTCAAGTTTTTAATATGATTTTTACCCGGAAAGTGGCTTTCTTAATAAAAACAATTATTAATAAAAACTCAATTGTTTATTACATAGTAGACACTCTATGGCTATGCACACACATATCTGACCATAGAAATATTGGCTAGTATTCAACGGATAACAAGTTTCATATTACTAAAACCGACACTATTTTTTTATTTTTAATACGAAACGTTACACCTGTCATATTGTTAGAAATCAACTTTTAGGTATTAATTTTGTTGGATATCAAAAAGTTTATCTAAACATCTTCTGAAAGCAAATGATTTCAAGACAAACAGGGAAGAATACTCTTGGGCTGTTTTATATATTTTTGAAGATTTGCCTTAGACAGGAACATTAACAGAAACATTTGCACTACAGTTTGAGACAGTAAATGCATTTGGCCCTACATGCAGGCAAATGTCATACAGTACAGGTCACTAACGATTATTAATCCACATGGGTGTGTTCTACGATATTTATTTAGTTACTGACAACATTGACAATATCATACAAACATTATTTTATTATGCACCATGCTTATCCTATTATCACAGATAAGGTGTTTCAACATAAGAATGTGTACAAAATATAGACAACGTTTCATGCAACAGATACTGATTATTAGCGGTATTATGGCAGTAGTTGAAAAGTAACTCGGCTGGGCCATTTGACAAAATAAACCACGGAAAACTGCTGCAGCAAATCATGTCAGGTTGGCAATCTTCATGGCCTCGATGGACTGCAGTGCAAGAAGCTCGACTCGATGGCTGCTACACAAGTATACTCAGGATGTTACATGGAGGGATAGGGTCGGGAATGAGGTCCTCTATGGAGATCTCCCTTAAATCACTATAAAAATCAGGAAGAGAAGACTTCGAATGGCAGGACACTGTGTCCAACACCCTGAACTGGCTGCAAGCAACCTCATTCTATGGGAACCGACGCAGGGACGAGCTTCACGAGGGGACCAGTCTTTGACTTTTATCGACCAGCTCCTGCGAGATACTAGTCTCAAAACAGCAGCAGATTTCAGAACATGTATGTAGGACCGTGATGTTTGGCGTGTCATCGTTGCCCGAGGAGACTCGACCAGATGAGGTCGACATAATAACAACGGAAGTCAGCCATCAGGGGTGATTTGGTCCCGAGTGAAAGTAGAATCTTGTGAGGTGTTTCCGCTTCACTTTCTGGCCACATTCTGGACACTTCTTCAACTCCTGCAGACATTAAGAGAAATTTGTAAAACCTACGGCTTAATAAAAAGTTCTGTATAACTTTATGAGACAGAACATTCAGAGGTGGGTGGAAGTTGATATATTTCTGGAGGATTAATTACTTGCTTAATAATCTTGCTTTAAGCCATGGCTACATGACAAATGGTTGTAACAGTAAGATGACACCACAAAGAGAACATGTCAGGGGAAGACAAAGTTAAGCTGCTTTCCCATTAGTCTATTCAATATCCCATTAGTGTCTAATTTATGAAACTACTATTTGTTCACAGCTTACTCTGTTATCAGCAACTTTTGTACATATCTACAACTAATCTTGTGAAAGTAACCATGAATGGGCATCCATCCACACGTTCATATTTTTACAGGCATACAAATTAGATCTTCTGCCAGACTGAATTTTCGTCATCACATTTGTTTATATTTTAATAAGTAGCTCAGTGAAATTAAGGTTTTATAATTCTATCAAATCTGTGAATACGCAATTTCAAGATAATAAAAAATGCACAAATTTGTAAACCACAATCAAACAACGGTGAGAAAATAAGGATAAACGTACGTCAATGCAGACTTTCCAGCAGTGTAGACAGCACACGTGTTGGCAGCGTGCTTTCAGTGGTACGTAGGCGTCCACCTTACAGTGACAGCAAGTGTACCCTACAACATCATTGTGTCCTGTTAATAATAAAATACATTATAAAACAACATGTTTCCGCCCGTCCGTTCCTAAATGGGAGGACCTTGGGATCTACAATTTAAAAATAGCAGATATCTCCATAATTTTACATGTATGGGGCAGACATTTTGCATGCGATCTAGCAGTAGCCGACACCTCTGATGATGATTTAGAATTTTTGTTAATCATCTTTGGTAGTGGGAATCTCGGGAATCACAACTACCCCAGGGCCACCAGCCAATGGTAATACAGGAGATTGTTAATGTTGATTTCACTGTTGATCTGACTAAAAGGCAGCAGGCAACTACAGAAATGATGCAAACTGACAAAATATGCTCATATCTAATAGTATCTGTTTGCTGATCCACTTCTATTTCCTTCTGCTTGCTGTTTTGCAAAGGAAGAGGCAACAATGAAAGAACAATCCCAGAAAGTTGCAGTTGGCCTTGATTGCACCAAAACAGTGTCAACAGTGTCTAATGTCTGAAAGTTGCAGACAACAGTTTGTGGGCACATTACAATTCTTAACTACATTACAGGCTTACAAGCAATTTAAAAAGCAGTAGCATACTTTCAGAATATTTATTCTAATATTAAGAATATCACACAAAAATATGTAGAACAGACAGGTAAGGTAAAGAGAAGGTTTCATACAGGTTCTGACTTACCACTAACAGGTTTGTAGATGGGCATGTGCTGGTGCACGGTACAGCTGGGTCCAGTGTCATCGGGGGTCCCTGTCTTTGTACTGTCTGCAGTCCGTGAACACCCTGGTATCTGACACTGGGCCAACGCATCAATCGATTCACCCCTTGCGTGCCTCATCTCAGCTCTTTCCATAGCTCTTGCTCTGTCTGGCTTTTCTGTCGAGTTTAGACCCGTGAATCTCGACACGTCTGTTGATGCTGGCACTTCTATGGACCTAGGTCCTTCTTTGTTTGTGGGTCCATTTTGGGTTGTTTGTTCTGTTGTGGATGTTGGTCCTTCTGTGGATGTTGATGCTAGACCCACGGGTTTTGGTCCTTTTATGGCAATTCCTGTTTTTGTGGAGCCGTGTCCTTCTACAGCGATACAGTGAGTGACACTATTGACGACACTCCCACCGGCCGATTCACTAACTCCAGCCTGGCCACTAGAGGCAGCACTGGCTGGTGCGACTGGACGAGTGGTCAGACTAGGAGGTAGATCTTGGGTACACAACTCTCTCAGGTTGGCCGTGACTCGCCCACTCGGGTCCTTCGTCTTCCACGACTCGTATACACCCTCCAGACCACTGAAGCCAAACTTCTGCACTTTCTGTAACAGGCACAACACACTTCCACTGTAGCAAACATCAACATTATTGTACATATGATACACGCATGGTTTATTAGTGTTTGGAAGAAAATGACTGTATCCTGATCAAGTACATAATATAATATTTTATTTCCGTCACAGAAGCAAAATTTTATACGAGTACACCAATCACAGAGAGCTAACACTTACACTCTTTGACAGGTTTGCATTGATATGCAGCAGTTTTTTTTCTATGTAGGAAAATTTTACACTTGTAGATGCAACACTTGGGTGGGTCAGGGTTAGATTGCAATAGGATGAGACACCAATGAGAAAGCTAATACAGTTTTATAGAGGATTCTAAGTAAGAACTATGATGTGGTGTGTTTGTTTGGGGTCGTAGGTGAAGTAACAATTGGTGTGGCGTATGAGCATCCTTTGCGCATTAATTACAGCATGGCTGGATGCTTCCCAGAGAATTTGAGAGGGTGTTTAATTGAACATTTCTGCCAGGGAAGTGTAAAATGTTTTGAGCAGTCCTCAGGACTGTATACTGCTATATATAAGAATGTACCTTTAACTTTATAACCATTAATATATTGCAATAAGTTTTTGCACACAAAGTACATGTACATCTCTCACCTTGGGGGGAAAGCCTGGTTCTGGGTCCAGATGCTGTCTCTTTCTTGTCTCTGACACAGGACAAACAGACCACTTGTACTTTTATATAAACACAGATCAAAGTTACAGTTTTAAATTTGCACATCTAAACTAAAGTGCCTTGAAATGTTACGCCACACAAGGCCGTGTGCACCTGTTTATGCATGTATATCACTGTATGTGTTTTGTGTGTATGTATGTGTGTGTGTGTATGTGTGCACATGTGTATGCATGTGTACATATATACACTTGTGTGTACATTGTGTATTTATGTATATCTACCTAGACTACAGCATGTACAGAGGCAGCAAGTATACATGCTTGAACCACATACACACACACGCACACACATGCTGATGTAATTTATTTCACTACGACACGACTCACGACACGACTCACGACACGACACGACTCACCACACAACACAAGGCTCACTGAGCATGGGTGCAATGAGCTGGGGCACCATGACTTACCCTGCTGGATGTACTCGGCTCGTTCTCTCTCCGTGCGTCCCTCCTTGTGCTTCAGTCCACACAGACAGCCGGTCAGATCAAAGCACCTCTGGGCGAACTGCTCCCTGTCTGGCCGCTTTATGAACCTGTACATCGCTGCGAACAAATAAGTACTGATATAATATTAGAAAATGTGTAATCATTTTCTCTGTGAACAGGAATAAAACGAGGACGTGAAAGACTTATGAGTAAATGTTAATGTCCAAAGCCAGATGAAATACTTCATCAAAATGAAAGTAGTTTCGTCTAATATCCAACGTCAGTATTCTGAGAAAACCCTAAAAATGTGTGTATTCCATGAAAAGCTGGTAAACAAATGTAAAATACCTTTACTAGCTTGACTTTATCATTCAGTGGCATGTACGTTATACACAGTAAATAATAAAACACATCATAATACTAACAAATAAATGAAAGCAGATTGTTATATCAATGTAATTTAGGTAATTACACACATTATGAAACATACAAAATGTTGCTGACATGTAGATTAGACTTACTTCGGTAGAGGCTGTAGTTCTTGACGTCGGTTCCAAAGATGGTTGAGACGCAGGTGAACATCGCCTCAAACTCATGGTTTGACCTGTACATCTTCATTGTGTTGGCAAAGTAACGGTACGACTCAGGACTCACTGTCGCCTTCACCTGCAGTGTATGCAGTGTGTACACGTGTGTCACGTGTACACAATGTGTACACAAAATGTACAATGAATACACACATGTACTGTGTACATATAACACTTGTAATGTGTACACAATATATGTACACATATATTAGGTACACATAATATTGTAATGTGTACACAATGTATGCAATGTATACATGACTGTACTGGGGTTAGCATGCAATAATTTCAGTGTACACAATATGAACACCACATATGCAATGTGTACATAACATATATATATATATATATTTTGTATATACAGGCTATGAAACGTTGTCCCAATGTATGAGACTACCATATTCATCCTAATAGGCACATAGTATAATTTATTTTAAAATACACTAACGTCTGTTTCTTACACTGGGGTTTCACTTCCTTGTTTTCAAGTCTCACACCAGGTGGAGCCACCTATCATTAGCAAATACTATCTGCGAGCACAGGTAAACTGAGAAGTCAGCTGATCTACGCGGAACGTTCGTTCTTCTTCATTGGTGGATAAAAAATTACAATGTTGATCTCATAGTCAAGACTGGACATCACTGACCATTTAGACTTATTACTGTATGTATGCTTATTAGGTAGACTGCAGCATGACTTGATAGAACACAGTAAGGTCTGAGGTAAATCAAGAAACATCCTTGCTGACCTCGGTGAGAAAACGGGCTACGATCTCATCTTGTCTTTCTTTCACACTCCTAGGGGGCGCTCTTTGTTTTTCCACGACCTCATCATTACCCCTAGGGGGAGTTTTGTCTTTCTCTGCGGCCTCGTCCCTCCTTTCAGGGGGCTGAAACAACACATCTGATGAGTCGGACGACAGGAATATGCATGGTGGGGCGGTCACATGTGGCTCGGTGACCGGTGGCGTAATTGCCCCACTTCTAGGTGTAGGCTAAATATTTATATGTAAAATAACTATCTGGTTAGTGTAGATTAGAGTTAGTGTGAATGAAACGGTGTGATTGATTAGTACATTGTAATACTTAGTAATGACAAGGTTTTATTTAACCACAGCAGTAATGATAATATTACATGTATGTCGAAAGGTGACAAGGTGTTATAACCACAGCAGTAATGCTACTATACGTTGTATGTTGAAATGTGGGCTCTGTCTACCTGAGGGACAGGTGACGCGTATGAGGCTCTGTCATAAGCCTAGCCTTGGGGAGTAGAGTCCACATTTCTCTTTCTTTTTAACAATTTTATAAGCAATAAGCGTCATTACTTTGGCCATCTTTCATCACTACTTTTGACTCGTGTTGGTGCTTGCATAAATTTATTTAATAAATGTTACCAAGATTTCCTAGCATCTTGCAGCTTAATAAAGCACACACTGACATTTGAAGACATAGAACCAGGACAGAACATGCAGTTATTATCACACAATACTGATACTTCAATAATATATGAGAAATACAAATGATACAAGTAACATTATGATTACAATAAAAAAAATCATATTCCAATTTAAGTTCTTGTTGTTATCACAATGACAGAAAAACAACTAACAAATATCTCATTCTCAGATGGGCATATTACAGATTGAAAAGTGGAATTCCTGACTAACCAAACGCTGCTCTGTTCACTTGCTATTTGTTCTGGGTACCAACTTTGCTTAAGCATGCACATTTACCTTGATGACAATCTTCTTTTTGTGTGGTGGTTGACTTTTACATTGTGTTAACTTCTTCTGCTTGAGCTGTCAAAATAAATTAAAGCATCAGCAGTAACTACATTACGGATATATTTCTGGTGCAAAGACAAAATCATAATGCTCGATTTAAATTCTACTCGCAAACAATTTTGTTTGAGTAATATTTTAACATATTTATAACATGTACTTTTTATTGAAGTAAATTCCATAAATATGCCGCAGTCATTTACAGAGTGTTCCTTAATTCATAATTTTTAAGATGAAGGATATGCATAAATATAAATAAAAGAAACAGCAACAATTGTAAACAAATAAAGAGCATGAATAGGTTGTCAAACTGTATTATTTTAGGAAAGTAAATAATTTAAACAAAGCACTTGACCTGTTGTAGCATATCTCCCTGAAAACATGTAAATAGTCATGCCTTTGGAAACTGATTTCCCAGAAGCATTTCTTCTTCTTAAGTGCCAACACTCCCTCTCCAGACATTTAAGAAGTCACTATAATGCTGAGTTCACTGGAATGCAATTTTTCTGTTTCATCTCTCTAACAAGAACTTTTAGTTATAATTGGTGCAACGAGACAGATTTTCTGTTGGACAGTGGCATGTATGTTAACTGTCTGAGTTAGGTGCAGTCTGATTTTTATTAGCATTACGTACTGTTTCTCAATTCCTTGGCTTCCACTAGGAATGACTTACTTTCTTTGACCTTTTTCATACAGCACCTACTTTAATCAATGTGCAGGTCGTTGTGCCCTGTGAACTGCATTACGGCTTGCAACCACTACTTTTAGTTGGATAATCTTGTGCAAGAAGTTTGTAGATGATTTTTACAATGTCATGCCCACAATGAAGGTGTAACTCACAGTTGAAGGGAGATCGTCCTCTTTGTCTTCTTGTGGCATTTTCTGAAGTACAAATGATAAAACTGTTCAGTGCTATCCTAAGCCACAACGATGCCCAACAGTAAGTCTTCACAATGCTGAATAAATCAATAGTAAAATGTGTACATCATATTTTATTATATTAGACCCTGCCCCAGAGTTAACCATTGATGTTGAAATGTTGATTGTAGTTGCAAGTAGTTACTATTCATTAACTGCGCCATGTGCACAACATAAAATAGTTGCCTTTGTTACCCTTTAATTAACATCCAACAGTCTAGTCAGGTGCTCTTTTATACATCAAATAACTGGAACAAGAGTGAATTCATGCAACTGCCCTGGTGGCCAGACGCTTCCAGTTCTAGACACACTAGACAGTTCTATCTATTATGCCACATTACCTCAAAATAAATAAATATATATTATATAATATATATCAGTACTGCCACAAAGTAACTGGTATAGTCGTTTTTGAAAATTCATTTTTGTACATTACTGTCTACCTATCAGGAGACAGCACTGCCAAATGTCAATAAAATGTAATGTTTTGCCCTCTAGATGATTAATAATGTATCATGCTTCTTACAGAATGTTAAATTAGATTGACATTTGGGAGTGTTGATGCCTAACATATAGACAATAACGTAACAAAATTCTAAGTGAATGTACCAGTTACTTTCTGGCAGTACTCTATGTTGATAATTACAAGATAGAATGACTCCCTCTGACCAGGACATACCCGTGTGTGAGCCAGTAGTTCCAGAAAGGTCCTGGGTCTGGTGGGTGTAGAGATGCCTGCTGTCTCTGTCTCTGTCACTCTGTACTGTCGGGTGAGAGACGCTGCCGACGTGTCATCAACTGACACAGCCAAGTCAACAGAACAAGCCTCCCATCAGTTGTTGTATGTTTCTATGCTGTTAGCTGAACCAACAATCTGGAATCAACTCCCTATTACCATTAAACTTCCGAAACTACACCCACCTTTCGTAAAAACTCAATAAAAACATATTTATCTCATAGTGCTTTTACACCATACATGTGGTGCGGTTGCACACTCCAATGACAACTTTTGCATGTTTCTGATTATGCCAAAGGATTTTGTTTGTTCCGCCTCTAAGCTTGAATTTTCAAGGATATAGGCACTATAAAAGTGTTATCATTATTATTATAGCAATCAATTATTAGTGGTTGGTATCAATTAGTGACACCCTCCTCACTCCAGAGCCGTAATGTAACGAAGTACTTTTACTTCGTTACTTTACTTAAGTAGAAAAGTTTACTTTTCTTGAGTAACGAAGTACATTTTTGGGGAAGTACTTTTACTTGTAACGAAGTACAAATGTGAGTACTTTTTCTAAATGTAACGAAGTACTCATAATTTCTTTATTAAATTTGCGAAGCTCCTAAAAAGTTCCGCGAATGATCTGTGTCAGAAGCACGTGCGGCACTGTTTGCCGTCAGCGTAGATTTATTTTAAAATGTCACAGGAAACAACAAATAGAAATAACAGATAAGCAGAGACAGACGTGTTAAATGTCCCGGACTGGCCGGATTTCTTTTGTTACATGATGAATTCGGTGAGATAATTGCAATCTTAAGGTCTGGCGCTGAGCCTGAATTAGGTGTCAGCAGGACCACAGCCGGCTGTGCCGGTTGCCCCGACTGGGCCGCTCAGAAAACAATAGCCAAGAATTATTTAACTCCTTGTTTTGACCAGACAAGTAAAAACAGCTGCCTTACTATCTTCTTGTGTCTTGCCTGCTGTTGACACAGTTTGTTAACTTTACATGATCCTTGTGAATGTCACATGCTAGTTGTATAACGAAAGTTCCCCATTATCGCCCACCGCAAATCTACCGATCTTTATCATCTGTAGGCTTATATATCTGTAATATAGATCAGTGTGTATAACTTAGTGAAATCAGTTTCTATACATATTTACATTAGTCTTTTGAAATAAATGTTGCACATGAAGGCATAATTATTATGAAAGGAATGTTGTAACCACATGGTCTAGACCTTCGTCAAATATCACAAATGAAAAAAATTCTACACACGTCCAAGATGACTACAATGTTAACAATCCTATAATAACGTGTATATCTTCTACTTATTAATACGATGGTTGCTGTAGTCGTGTTAGTAATCAAACATGGTGTAGGCTATTTACAGCCTGTGTGTAGTGCTGTTTGTATTGTGATACTTATATTTCACACTGTTAAAACATTTATCTATTATGCAGCGAATAAAATATTACTAAAGAAAATTATATCAGCTTGGTATATATGCTAAATGATATTGTGAATATTTTGTTTTATTCACATTAGTTGGCTGCATCGGTCATTTTAGATCATTACAGGAGAAAAGTACTTTTGTGTTTACTTCAAGTACAAGTTTTTACTTTTTACTTGTACTTCAAGTACATTTTTATAGCAGTACTTTTACTTTTACTTGAGTAGCTTTTTCTAGAGTTACTTTTACTTTTACTCAAGTACAAAATAAATGTACTTGTTACAGCTCTGCCTCACTCCCTGCCTCCCTGCCCCCTACCCCCCTGTCTCCCTACCCCCTTTCCTCCCTACCCCCTACCCCCATTCCTCCCTACCCCTTTCTTCCCTACCTCCCTACCCCACTTACTCCCTACCCCCCTGCCTCCCTGCCCCCTACCCCCCTGTCTCCCTACCCCCTTTCCTCCCTACCCCCTACCCCCATTCCTCCCTACCCCTTTCTTCCCTACCTCCCTACCCCACTTACCCCCTACCCCCATTCCTCCCTACCCCCTCCCTCCCTACCTCCACCCCTCAGCCTCGCCGTCTCTCCCAATACGTAAGAGAACATCCAAACACCCCACGAGTTCAGCTTACAGTGTTTTAACAGAGCTTGTTGCTAAGCAACAGGTGACATGACAGCTGGTCAACTGAGTGGTATACCTGGTTGGTGACTGAGGCTGTCCACGTGGGTGGGCACACTGCTGGCCTTGACCGTACTGGAGTGACCACTGTCCAGTGTCCTGGAGGTTGTGGGCAGGAACTGAGCCCCCACACACCCTGCCACCTGTTGTTTCTTGGTCAGTCTGCCCGGCACCTGCACAAACAGTCTCTCACTTGACTTAGTGTCTTAAATGTCTTCATTACTGAAGATATGTATACATATTATTAAAAAAAAACTCATAATTATACTACTTACTTCTACGTTTCGACCACCATCCACGGCCTTCTTCAGGATGGTCAATGGTCACTGCTCGCTAGAAGGCTTCTAGCAAGCAGTGACCACTAACCATTGCAATAAAGACTTAATTTTTTTTCTAATTTAATTACTTTTATTTGCTCTTTTATTTGCTGACTTCAAGTAATTACATACATACAAACACCACACCCACCCACACACCCACCCACCCACCCACCCACCCACCCACCCACCCACCCACCCACACACCCACACACCCACACACCCACCCACCCACCCACACACACACACCCACCCACCCACCCACCCACCCACACACCCACCCACCCACCCACACCCACCCACCCACCCACCCACCCACCCACCCACCCACACACCCACACACACACACCCACCCACCCACCCACCCACACACACACACACACACTTACACCCACACACCCACCCACCCACCCACACACCCACCCACCCACCCACCCACACACCCACACACCCACACACACACACTTACACCCACACACCCACCCACCCACCCACACACCCACCCACACACCCACCCACCCACACACCCACCCACACACCACACCCACCCACACCCACCCACACACCACACCCACACACCCACCCACACACCCACCCACCCACACACCCACCCACCCACACACCCACCCACACCCACCCACACACCACACCCACCCACACACCCACCCACACACCCACCCACACACCCACACACCCACACACCCACCCACCCACCCACACACACACACCCACCCACCCACCCACCCACACACACACACACACTTACACCCACACACCCACCCACCCACACACCCACCCACACACCCACCCACCCACCCACCCACACACCCACACACCCACACACACACACTTACACCCACACACCCACCCACCCACCCACACACCCACCCACACACCCACCCACCCACCCACACCCACCCACACACCCACCCACCCACCCACACACCCACCCACCCACCCACCCACACACCCACACACCCACACACCCACCCACCCACCCACACACACACACCCACCCACCCACCCACCCACCCACCCACACCCACCCACCCACCCACCCACCCACCCACCCACCCACCCACCCACCCACACACCCACCCACCCACCCACACACACACACCCACCCACCCACCCACCCACACACACACACACACTTACACCCACACACCCACCCACCCACACACCCACCCACACACCCACCCACCCACCCACCCACACACCCACACACACACACTTACACCCACACACCCACCCACCCACCCACACACCCACCCACACACCCACCCACCCACACACCCACCCACACACCACACCCACCCACACCCACCCACACACCACACCCACACACCCACCCACACACCCACCCACCCACACACCCACCCACCCACACACCCACCCACACCCACCCACACACCACACCCACCCACACACCCACCCACACACCCACCCACCCACACACCCACACACCCACCCACCCACCCACACACACACACCCACCCACCCACCCACCCACACACACACACACACTTACACCCACACACCCACCCACCCACACACCCACCCACCCACCCACCCACACACCCACACACACACACTTACACCCACACACCCACCCACCCACCCACACACCCACCCACACACCCACCCACCCACCCACACACCCACCCACCCACCCACCCACACACACACACTTACACCCACACACCCACCCACCCACCCACCCACCCACCCACCCACCCACCCACCCACACACCCACCCACACACCCACCCACCCACACACCCACCCACCCACACACCCACCCACCCACACACACACACTTACACCCACACACCCACCCACCCACACACCCACCCACACACCCACCCACCCACCCACCCACCCACACTTACACCTTTTATGGTAACTTTAAAATAATTTCAGCACAGGCATAACAAATTCACTTACTTTTTAAATCCTGACTTCAAGTAATTACCTTTAAGTAGATTACATACATATTTACACGCGCACGCGTGCACACACACACAGACACCCTTTTATGGTAACTTAAAAATCATTTCAGCACAGGTATTAAAGTAGTCACACCTGCACATCATTGACCTTGAAGAATTGAATGAGTCCTCTCATCGCCTGACCAAAGTCGTTGTACACGTTGAGACTGGGACGGATCCAGGCTGGCAACTGGGCTCTAGTCTCTGGCGCTGAAAACCTTCAGGTAACATCACCATTCGGGTCAATTTATTTCATAAATACAACAAATTTTTTTTTTTATTATCTTGTAGTTAATTTTATATCATATGACAATAAATATGGTGAAAGCTGTCAATTACATAAAACCTTGCATGGTCAGAAACTGTCAATAATAAGTGACAGTTTTGTGTATAAAAAATGTGCATTAAATACATTATATTTTAAGCAATATTTTAACTGCACCAGTGACAATATGTGAACGGTGAAGTTGTGACTGTTTATCACCTGTGAAGAGAACTTCCATCTTAAGTGACATATTAAATTTGTGTCTTTTAGCCTTCTATATATTGATTTGTTTATTTATTTATTTTGTGAGTCTGTTTATATGACACGTTGATAATGTCCCGAGTATACTTATTTTTATGTACTACATTTACATGTAAAGCACCTTCAATAATTAAATAGGTGCTCTATAAGTATATTTATTTAGATGTTTACGTAATACTATTGTAATTTATATATGTATATGTATATGAATATATATATATATATATATATATATATACACATACATACATACATATAAAACACGTTGAATTGTTGTAAATAAATGTGGTGCTATATAAGTATATTTATTTATTTAAATGTTAACTGTGACCCAAGAACCCTCCCAGACCCTCAGCCTCAGCTGTTGCTGTGACTCCCCCAGACCAGCACCAGCCACACCCACCTGGTGTCACACAGCAAGATGGCACCAAAGTCATGTCGGTGACGTATGACACGACCAATGGCCTGATTGACAGCCCGTGTCGCCTGCTGTTTGTACCACTTGTCACCAGTCAGACCCTGAAACACACAAATGTATGACCCAATAACCCAGTGACACATTAGGCAGTGTAACAATGTCAGCCACAATGCCCAGAGATGTGGAAAGCAACACCAGCTGGAAACTACAGACACTGTAAACCAGCAATTCATAAGACCCATTGCCAGACCACTAGAGCACATCTAATAGGTCATGGAGGCCATGTATATATATATATATATATATATATATATTGTATATATATATATATTATATATATATATATACATAATATATGTATATATAAATTTGAAGCCTCCGCTGTATCTCATTGTCTCTAGACTGTAGGGTAGGATATCTGGGCACCACAACCTACTACTACAATATTACACTGATTAAATAACACTCTGGAAATGAACATAGAAATGTGGCCACAAGGGGTTTTAATATTACGGTTACTAATAGACATCCTGTATAAAAATGTATCCAAATATGTGCAATGGGTCATGATTAATTACACATAACCACCTGTATCATTACAGCAATATATATGATTAAAGATTGCAACAGACCATAGCTAACATAATGTTTAGTGGGCGAACATTGCCTACAATGCACTCCCCCACGTGTCCACCCCACCCCTCCCCCGCCCTACCCTCACCTTGCCGCCCTGGCGGGCCATC
Organism: Oasisia sp. SBJ-2009; assembly: GCA_964017155.1. NCBI lineage: Eukaryota > Metazoa > Annelida > Polychaeta > Sabellida > Siboglinidae > Oasisia > Oasisia sp. SBJ-2009. Next base: position 10,328,680 of record OZ024863.1, read on the forward strand.
TCATCCAGGAACTGTATCTTGAGCATGATGCGGGGGTCCATGCGAGGGGGGTAGGGTAGTCCAGTGATGACCACCGCCCGCCCATTGTTGTCTGCAAAGTCCAGACCTTCACTCACCTACAGCAGACGACTGTCCAGTTCAGGGCAACAGAAATGTGCAACAAGAGTTGATCCATGTACATCTTGACTTATTTACATCACCGTGATAATCTTCTATGTTAACGTTTCTTTCATTCGTGTACATCTTGGCTTATTAACGTCATAACCATAATCATTCTGTGTTAATTTATTTCTCTAAACATTCTTATTATTGCAATTTACTGTGCTTGTGAATATGATTCTCGCTGCATGTCAGTAAAAATGTGTATTTTTCCTATCGACACAATCTATAGACATAAACATTACATACCGGGGTAAATATATCATTGCCGACTATGGTTATCCCATCCTCAAACAGTCTCACTAACCCAACAATTACATTCACTTCCTGAACTGATATCCAGTGGTTGTTAAAATGTTAAAATGAGTGCATAAGAAATTACCACTTCCCGGATTGGTATAGTTACAAATGATTGTTCGAATATTGCAATGAGTTTGCGAATGAAGCGAGACCCACCTTGCCCCTACAGACAGCAGTGAAGACAGCACCATTGGCCGTGTGGTCCTGGATCTTGTCGTAGTAACTCTCAATCGCTGTGTTGAACTCCATCTTGCCTCGAGGCTCTTGTCTGGGGAAGTACAAGAGGATGGAATGTATAAGTGCGAGCTTAAGTTAATTATACATACACCCACAGCATCTTACACACACTCAGGGCTACACACAAACACACACAAATGCATTCATCTGAATGAATGATTGATCGAACGAAATCTGAACGAACGAACAAAATCTGAACGCACGCACGCACGAACGAACGAACGAACGAACGAACGAACGAACGAACGAACGAACGAACGAACGAACGAACGAACGAACGAACGAACGAACGAACGAACGAACGAACGAACGAACGAACGAACGAACGAACGAACGAACGAACGAACGAACGAACGAACGAACGAACGAACGAACGAACGAACGAACGAACGAACGAACGAACGAACGAACGAACGAACGAACGAACGAACGAACGAACTGCAACAAAACTAACAATATTAAAAAAAATTACAACCATGTTTTACAACCGTGTTTTATCAACACTAATACCTGTTCTTTTTATAAATGCCATGCTTTTTGCAGGATTCGGCAATTACGGGCTACCAAACCCCACAATTTATTAAATTACCATAACTGAAACACATATTAATGAACTGCCTGCACAGTCCAACTACAAATGCTGTGAGATGTGCTAAAGCATTCCGAGACGTCCACAATGTGTCAGTCAGTAAGTACATGTACCTCCCACGTCTCCAGACACTTGTTCATGACAGGGTAGGAGGGGAAGAACACCAGCACCCCGGCGGGAACCACTCGCGAGAAGTTAACTGAAATACAAGATATAAGACAGTTTATTACATTTCTCAAAGGAGAGAACATTGTTTCGTGAGAAGCTCACTGAAACACAAGATAGTTTATTGTGTAGTGGTCAGTACAAAATCATACAAACAGTAATTACGGAGGCAGTTGCAGACTAATGTTCCTTACATTCACACTGGTTGTGGCGATGGTGACAAGATAACACAATTTACAGTCTGCTATAAAATAAATACATAAATAAATAAGTTTTGAATTACAATAAATATTTATAAAAATTATTTATAATTAATTAAATATTGATTTAAATTAAATTATTATTGTTTAAATGTTAAACCTACAAAAAATGGACATGAATATGTAAGAAATATAGAACACTTTTAAGGCTACACACAAAATGTATAAATTGTTTTATATTATTAAACAGTCAAGGAATAACTCGTTGAAAATATTACACGTTATTTAAAATCGGACTGGAACAGCACAGCAAAAATAGTTGCAATGTAAGAATGTGTGATTTTACATATTTTTGTTTTGGCAATGTTACCAAGAGAATGTCCGTAGTCCACATTAGAGAATGCCACGCTGTCATTTTACATTCATTATTTGTTGAAAGACTTTTTAATGCTTGCGTTTATCAGTCCATGTTATTACTGGTAGTTGGCTGAAATATTGTGTACATTTTGACAATGAAACAAGAAACTCACCAATCGCATTCCCAAGTGAACACTGATACTCTTCTTTAAATCTGAAATAATTCAACAAAACCAGCCACAAAAAAATTAGGCGTATGGTACACATGGCAAATGCATAATAGTCTTTAGCTGACATACAACATGTATAAAGAAATAAGCAAACAACTAGCTTTCAAGTACATTAATATCAGATATGTAAACTGCATTTTAAAAACGAATACTGAAGTTGGAAAAAGTTCAGAATTTTGTGTTTGTCTGTCATGGCCAGTCCCAAGCGAAGAGGGTTGGGCAAAGGGTTAACAACCATTTCCCATAAACAAATAGATTTTTATGAAAACATCGACCAAAGGAACTCTACTGAACTTGGGAGAGGGAGGGCCTCCTGGGGAGAGTATGACGCCATGCAGTGAAAGCCGTAAGGAAGCTACATCGCCGATACCTTTTTTGTCTCCTAAGAAAATCTCTCTCCATGAATTGAGATGTTTCATTACTTGCATGTCATTTTTGACATATTTAATTTGTATTTTATTTTTACCTATTTATTATCTTGTACATGTTTTATATTAATTTTACAAAATGTCATACTCATTATTTTATTATCGATATACCATTTATTTTAATAATTATCTTTAGCTAACTTATTTATTTTATTATTTATTACTATTACTTTTTATACATATTTTAGGTATTTTATTTACCTTAAAAAATTAAAATTATAATTCTACGACATATGTATACATACTCATGTACAGCGCCTCCGAATGGATATGTCTAGATATATGGCACTTTATAAATGTTCTTATTATTATTATTGACAGATGAAATGTAAAACCAAATAAATGACTGGACACCGGATACACACCTGTGTTGATAGGATGAGTTGAGGGTGGTACCATCTGGACCCTTCCCCACCACCCCAATCCACGCCTGGCTGCTCTCAATCACATGAGGGTTCTCCAGCTGAACCTTGAACTCTCTGCAACAGAGAGCACAAAATAGCGACTGTTCTAAGCAGGGAATAACAATATAAATATTACACTGGGAATTTTGAACTATTGTATGTTTTGTTTAAAATGAAAAATGTTCATTTAAATGTGTGTGTGTGTGTGTGTGTGTGTGTGTGTGTGAAGTCAATAATATAAAAAATTAGTAGTCTAAAGTATTTCTGCTGGATATACATAAACAAGTTAGTTTATCCAGAAACAACAATTGTAATTATACTAAAATGCATTTTTAACAGACTGCTTTGAAATATTAACAGATTACCTGAGAATGCACATGACAACACCAAATGCAGTCAGTTTTGAAAACAAAAGAAACACCCACAATAGAATGAATATGAAGGAGAATTTACTATAATTAGACCTGTACATAATACAATATGTCCATGTCAAAAATGACAATACAAATGCAAATTATTTGTGAACTTATTATATACATGGTATAATATAATGACGTTAAAACAAAAAAGGGTCAGGAGACTCGTTTAAGACTTAACAATATCAGTCACATCATTCAAATTCAATTCTTCCCAAAAATATTAATAAATGAAGTAGAGAGAGTGGACAGTGGAGTAGAGAGAGTGGACAGTGAAGTTGAGAGAGTGGACAGTGGAGTAGAGAGAGTGGACAGTGAAGTAGAGAGAGTGGACAGTGGAGTAGAGAGAGTGGAGAGTGGAGTAGAGAAAGTGGGCAGTGAAGTAGAGAGAGTGGACAGTGAAGTAGAGAGAGTGGACAGTGGAGTAGAGAGAGTGGACAGTGGAGTAGAGAGAGTGGACAGTGGAGTAGAGAGAGTGGACAGTGAAGTAGAGAGAGTGGACAGTGGAGTAGAGAGAGTGGACAGTGGAGTAGAGAGAGTGGGCAGTGAAGTAGAGAGAGTGGACAGTGAAGTAGAGAGAGTGGACAGTGGAGTAGAGAGAGTGGGCAGTGAAGTAGAGAGAGTGGACAGTGAAGTAGAGAGAGTGGACAGTGGAGTAGAGAGGGTGGACAGTGAAGTAGAGAGAGTGGACAGTGAAGTAGAGAGTGGACAGTGGAGTAGAGAGAGTGGACAGTGGAGTAGAGAGGGTGGACAGTGGAGTAGAGAGGGTGGACAGTGGAGTAGAGAGAGTGGACAGTGAAGTAGAGAGTGGACAGTGGAGTAGAGAGAGTGGACAGTGGAGTAGAGAGAGTGGGCAGTGAAGTAGAGAGAGTGGACAGTGAAGTAGAGAGAGTGGACAGTGAAGTAGAGAGAGTGGACAGTGAAGTAGAGAGAGTGGACAGTGAAGTAGAGAGAGTGGACAGTGAAGTAGACAGAGTGGACAGTGAAGTAGAGAGAGTGGACAGTGAAGTAGAGAGAGTGGACAGTGAAGTAGAGAGAGTGGACAGTGGAGTAGAGAGAGTGGACAGTGAAGTAGAGAGAGTGGACAGTGGAGTAGAGAGAGTGGACAGTGGAGTAGAGAGAGTGGACAGTGAAGTAGAGAGAGTGGACAGTGAAGTAGAGAGAGTGGACAGTGGAGTAGAGAGAGTGGACAGTGCAGTAGAGAGAGTGGACAGTGAAGTAGAGAGAGTGGACAGTGGAGTAGAGAGAGTGGACAGTGAAGTAGAGAGAGTGGACAGTGAAGTAGAGAGAGTGGACAGTGAAGTAGAGAGAGTGGACAGTGAAGTAGAGAGAGTGGACAGTGGAGTAGAGAGAGTGGACAGTGAAGTAGAGAGAGTGGACAGTGAAGTAGAGAGAGTGGACAGTGAAGTAGAGAGAGTGGACAGTGAAGTAGACAGAGTGGACAGTGGAGTAGAGAGAGTGGACAGTGAAGTAGAGAGAGTGGACAGTGAAGTAGAGAGAGTGGACAGTGGAGTAGAGAGAGTGGACAGTGGAGTAGAGAGAGTGGACAGTGAAGTAGAGAGAGTGGACAGTGAAGTAGAGAGAGTGGACAGTGGAGTAGAGAGAGTGGACAGTGAAGTAGAGAGAGTGGACAGTGAAGTAGAGAGAGTGGACAGTGGAGTAGAGAGGGTGGACAGTGAAGTAGAGAGAGTGGACAGTGGAGTAGAGAGAGTGGACAGTGAAGTAGAGAGAGTGGACAGTGAAGTAGAGAGAGTGGACAGTGAAGTAGAGAGAGTGGACAGTGAAGTAGAGAGAGTGGACAGTGGAGTAGAGAGAGTGGACAGTGAAGTAGAGAGAGTGGACAGTGAAGTAGAGAGAGTGGACAGTGAAGTAGAGAGAGTGGACAGTGAAGTAGACAGAGTGGACAGTGGAGTAGAGAGAGTGGACAGTGAAGTAGAGAGAGTGGACAGTGAAGTAGAGAGAGTGGACAGTGGAGTAGAGAGAGTGGACAGTGGAGTAGAGAGAGTGGACAGTGAAGTAGAGAGAGTGGACAGTGAAGTAGAGAGAGTGGACAGTGGAGTAGAGAGAGTGGACAGTGAAGTAGAGAGAGTGGACAGTGGAGTAGAGAGGGTGGACAGTGAAGTAGAGTGGACAGTGGAGTAGAGAGAGTGGACAGTGAAGTAGAGAGAGTGGACAGTGAAGTAGAGAGAGTGGACAGTGGAGTAGAGAGAGTGGACAGTGGAGTAGAGAGAGTGGACAGTGGAGTAGAGAGGGTGGACAGTGAAGTAGAGAGAGTGGACAGTGAAGTAGAGAGGGTGGACAGTGAAGTAGAGAGAGTGGACAGTGGAGTAGAGAGAGTGGACAGTGGAGTAGAGAGAGTGGACAGTAAAGTAGAGAGAGTGGACAGTGGAGTAGAGAGGGTGGACAGTGGAGTAGAGAGAGTGGACAGTGGAGTAGAGAGGGTGGACAGTGGAGTAGAGAGAGTGGACAGTGGAGTAGAGAGAGTGGACAGTGGAGTAGAGAGAGTGGACAGTGGAGTAGAGAGAGTGGACAGTGGAGTAGAGAGGATGGACAGTGGAGTAGAGAGAGTGGACAGTGGAGTAGAGAGGGTGGACAGTGGAGTAGAGAGAGTGGACAGTGGAGTAGAGAGGGTGGACAGTGGAGTAGAGAGAGTGGACAGTGGAGTAGAGAGAGTGGACAGTGGAGTAGAGAGAGTGGACAGTGGAGTAGAGAGGGTGGACAGTGGAGTAGAGAGAGTGGACAGTGGAGTAGAGAGGGTGGACAGTGGAGTAGAGAGGGTGGACAGTGGAGTAGAGAGAGTGGACAGTGGAGTAGAGAGGGTGGACAGTGGAGTAGAGAGAGTGGACAGTGGAATAGAGAGGGTGGACAGTGGAGTAGAGAGAGTGGACAGTGGAGTAGAGAGGGTGGACAGTGAAGTAGAGAGAGTGGACAGTGCAGTAGAGAGGGTGGACAGTGAAGTAGAGAGAGTGGACAGTGGAGTAGATAGGGTGGACAGTGGAGTAGAGAGAGTGGACAGTGAAGTAGAGAGAGTGGACAGTGAAGTAGAGAGAGTGGACAGTGGAGTAGAGAGGGTGGACAGTGAAGTAGAGAGAGTGGACAGTGGAGTAGAGAGGGTGGACAGTGAAGTAGAGAGAGTGGACAGTGAAGTAGAGAGAGTGGACAGTGAAGTAGAGAGAGTGGACAGTGAAGTAGAGAGAGTGGACAGTGAAGTAGAGAAAGTGGACAGTGAAGTAGAGAGAGTGGACAGTGGAGTAGAGAGAGTGGACAGTGGAGTAGAGAGAGTGGACAGTGGAGTAGAGAGGGTGGACAGTGAAGTAGAGAGAGTGGACAGTGAAGTAGAGAAAGTGGACAGTGAAGTAGAGATAGTGGACAGTGAAGTAGAGAGAGTGGACAGTGGAGTAGAGAGAGTGGACAGTGGAGTAGAGAGAGTGGACAGTGGAGTAGAGAGAGTGGACAGTGGAGTAGAGAGAGTGGACAGTGGAGTAGAGAAAGTGGACAGTGAAGTAGAGATAGTGGACAGTGGAGTAGAGAGAGTGGACAGTGGAGTAGAGAGAGTGGACAGTGAAGTAGAGAAAGTGGACAGTGGAGTAGAGAGAGTGGACAGTGGAGTAGAGAGAGTGGACAGTGAAGTAGAGAGAGTGGACAGTGAAGTAGAGAGAGTGGACAGTGAAGTAGAGAGAGTGGACAGTGAAGTAGAGAGAGTGGACAGTGGAGTAGAGAGAGTGGACAGTGAAGTAGAGAGTGGACAGTGAAGTAGAGAGAGTGGACAGTGAAGTAGAGAGAGTGGACAGTGGAGTAGAGAGAGTGGACAGTGAAGTAGAGAGAGTGGACAGTGAAGTAGAGAGAGTGGACAGTGAAGTAGAGAGAGTGGACAGTGAAGTAGAGAGAGTGGACAGTGAAGTAGAGAGAGTGGACAGTGGAGTAGAGAGAGTGGACAGTGAAGTAGAGAGAGTGGACAGTGGAGTAGAGAGAGTGGACAGTGGAGTAGAGAGAGTGGACAGTGGAGTAGAGAGAGTGGACAGTGAAGTAGAGAGAGTGGACAGTGAAGTAGAGAGAGTGGACAGTGAAGTAGAGAGAGTGGACAGTGAAGTAGAGAGAGTGGACAGTGAAGTAGAGAGAGTGGACAGTGAAGTAGAGAGAGTGGACAGTGGAGTAGAGAGAGTGGACAGTGAAGTAGAGAGAGTGGACAGTGGAGTAGAGAGAGTGGACAGTGGAGTAGAGAGAGTGGACAGTGAAGTAGAGAGAGTGGACAGTGAAGTAGAGAGAGTGGACAGTGAAGTAGAGAGAGTGGACAGTGGAGTAGAGAGAGTGGACAGTGAAGTAGAGAGTGGACAGTGGAGTAGAGAGTGGACAGTGGAGTAGAGAGAGTGGACAGTGAAGTAGAGAGAGTGGACAGTGAAGTAGAGAGAGTGGACAGTGAAGTAGAGAGAGTGGACAGTGAAGTAGAGAGAGTGGACAGTGGAGTAGAGAGAGTGGACAGTGAAGTAGAGAGTGGACAGTGGAGTAGAGAGAGTGGACAGTGGAGTAGAGAGTGGACAGTGAAGTAGAGAGAGTGGACAGTGGAGTAGAGAGTGGACAGTGGAGTAGAGAGAGTGGACAGTGGAGTAGAGAGAGTGGACAGTGAAGTAGAGAGAGTGGACAGTGGAGTAGAGAGAGTGGACAGTGGAGTAGAGAGAGTGGACAGTGAAGTAGAGAGAGTGGACAGTGAAGTAGAGAGAGTGGACAGTGAAGTAGAGAGAGTGGACAGTGAAGTAGAGAGTGGACAGTGAAGTAGAGAGAGTGGACAGTGGAGTAGAGAGAGTGGACAGTGGAGTAGAGAGAGTGGACAGTGAAGTAGAGAGAGTGGACAGTGAAGTAGAGAGAGTGGACAGTGGAGTACAGAGAGTGGACAGTGAAGTAGAGAGAGTGGACAGTGAAGTAGAGAGAGTGGACAGTGAAGTAGAGAGAGTGGACAGTGGAGTAGAGAGAGTGGACAGTGGAGTACAGAGAGTGGACAGTGAAGTAGAGAGAGTGGACAGTGAAGTAGAGAGAGTGGACAGTGAAGTAGAGAGAGTGGACAGTGAAGTAGAGAGAGTGGACAGTGAAGTAGAGAGAGTGGACAGTGAAGTAGAGAGAGTGGACAGTGAAGTAGAGAGAGTGGACAGTGGAGTAGAGAGAGTGGACAGTGAAGTAGAGAGAGTGGACAGTGGAGTAGAGAGAGTGGACAGTGAAGTAGAGAGAGTGGACAGTGAAGTAGAGAGAGTGGACAGTGAAGTAGAGAGAGTGGACAGTGAAGTAGAGAGAGTGGACAGTGAAGTAGAGAGAGTGGACAGTGAAGTAGAGAGAGTGGACAGTGAAGTAGAGAGAGTGGACAGTGGAGTAGAGAGAGTGGACAGTGGAGTAGAGAGAGTGGACAGTGAAGTACAGAGAGTGGACAGTGAAGTAGAGAGAGTGGACAGTGAAGTAGAGAGAGTGGACAGTGGAGTAGAGAGAGTGGACAGTGAAGTAGAGAGAGTGGACAGTGAAGTAGAGAGAGTGGACAGTGAAGTAGAGAGTGGACAGTGGAGTAGAGAGTGGACAGTGGAGTAGAGAGTGGACAGTGAAGTAGAGAGAGTGGACAGTGAAGTAGAGAGAGTGGACAGTGAAGTAGAGAGAGTGGACAGTGGAGTAGAGAGAGTGGACAGTGGAGTAGAGAGAGTGGACAGTGGAGTAGAGAGAGTGGACAGTGAAGTAGAGAGAGTGGACAGGGAACTGACATGTCCATCTCCGCCTTGAATGAGTCGAGAGGTGCCAGCGTGCCACTCGTGAGGATGACACACTTGGCCCCCTGACGCATCAAGTTACACATTGTGTAACCAGAACTGAAGCACCAGTAACTCAACACGCGACCTGTAACACACAACACACAAGAGGTCAGCACCAGACAAACGACAACTCACAACGGATCAGGGTAAATACAAGCACAAGTGTGATTCATTCTTTTACACATTTGTTAGTGCCTTAAAATGACACACATGGCCCTATCACGTCTAGAGGTTGTCTAGAAAAGGGAGTTATGATACATGAAAGGTATAAAGGTCAGGTGAAACTTCAAAGATGTCTGGAAACGAAGATGTGTAGACGTCGACTGGCCTAAAAGATGGCTGGTAACACACACTCATACATATAAACCAACACACCAAATGTCATTTAAATGCAAGATGGTCATGTAAATTCTAGTGGATTCAATCAGGAAAGCCCGGATTACATAATATACCAGCATCCTTATGGTTAAGTTAATTCTTGTGGTAACAGAACAAACCCTTTTTCATCGGTTGTGCTGCTGACGTTTCCCAAGTTGTCACTTTCTTCTTCCAGCTGTTTTTATCCACCTGTTCCTTGATGTGCACCTGTGATAAGTCAACAACATAATGTACACCTGTCATAGTCAACAACATAACGTGCACCTGTCATCAGTCAACAACATAATGTGCACCTGTCATCAGTCAACAACATAATGTGCACCTAACATTCAACAACATAATGTACACCTGTCATAGTCAACAACATAACATGCACCTGTCATAAGTCAACAAGATAAAGTACATCTGTCATAGTCAACAACATAATGTATACCTGTCTTAGTCAACAACATAATGTATACCTGTCATAGTCAACAACATAATGTATACCTGTCATAGTCAACAACATAATGTGCACCTGTCATCAGTCAACAACATAATGTGTACCTGTCATCAGTCAACAACATAACATGCATGTGTATCTAAAAAGCTGGGGAATGAACATATACAATTATAAAATTGACTTCGCCAGTCACTACTGCATCAGTCGTGAGAACAGCGCAAATACCCGTCCAAGTTTGGAAATGGACGACCCATTCACGTCCTAAACATTGCATGTAACACGAGCAGTGTGTGACTGAAATCACCCAAAATATTATATCACATTACTGGAGGCCAACCACACTCCTCGTGGGCGATTTCATTGGCTGACGTTAAAGGAGGTTTTGGAATGGATGTGCCAGGGCTTAGAGAAGGGCTGGTACTGACGGAATTAGCCGAAGATGAAGATGAGTTACTATTGTAGACTTGTAGTAAACAAATCTGACTGGGCTGGATATTGGTCTTTTAAAAACGAACTATTTTCATGGTACATATGCAATTAGATAACGTCTTAACAGTTAATCTGGGTTTGCAAACTAGGTTTAGTGTATTTTCATATTCTTATTACATAAGATTACATGTTCACTGATATTTTATAAAAGAACACTGCATTTGTTTGCCTGCTGAAAGATTTTCAAACATCTAATTAGGACTTCTAATATAATTATTTCTATATTATTAATCTGTGTTTGCCTGTATTTCTGACAATAAAATCGTCTGGATGATCTCATTTACATATGATGAAAATTGTTGCAAGACTAAGTAAAGTTATACATTGTTATGCTAACTAAGAAAGCAGAATATCACCACAAAGGTCATCATGACACTTGCCTTGTAGTACTTGGACACCAAGGCTTCATGGTCAGACAACTCCGAGTAGCCAACAAGATCCTGACTGAAGATAATCTGGCGAAGATACAAGCACCAGGTCACAACAGACATCTGGGGGCTTTATAGGATTACACTTTGAGTCAAGGAAACCTTGTGGAATTTCTAGCAGTGAAAAGTCAAACGATACTTTCCACCATGATATGCATTACTAGTATACATTCATGTTTATTGTAATCAATATGGCATCTACTAGCATGATCAGTAGAGTTGCAGTGCCACATCAAGATAATATTGCTAAATTTTATGAAGCGCTATATATCTGGGACATTCATAACATACACACATCAACAATGAACCCCACTGAGAATTGTTGCAGACAATGACTGCAAGTAATAATAACTAAATAACTTTTATGGCACCAACATCCTCAGAATCCAAGCTCAGTGGCGCAACAAAATCAGCAGATTCAGGATGGCTTCTACCCAACATGAATGCCTTGGATAATATACATCAGTAACTAATACACCATTCTTCGTTCACACCCACCTTGATGACATCGGCATACTTGGACAAACCTGCCCCGCGACTGTGGAAGCTACTGGAGGCTGGCGACAGACAACACGTGACAACAACTGTCCATAATGAATATATTGTTTATGGCTCCAAGACTGGTTTATTTTAGTATAATTAACTTACTTTGGAGCTAAGTGCCGAAGCGAGTACGACGTTTCGATCCGTCATCTAAGGGCCTTGTTTACGTACTGGTGTCACGTGTGTTGCCTCAGATTTCAGCAGGATAATTTGGTTGTAGATGGATGAAATCTGAGGCAACACACGTGACACCAGTACGTGAACAAGGTCTGTAGCTGACGGATCGAAACGTTGTACTCACCTTCGACACTAACCTCCAAAGTAAGTTAATTATACTAAAATAAACTGTCCATAAGTTTGTCACATCAAGTGTAAACTTCTCGTGTGAAATTATAAAAGGAACAAGCAACATCAACTGCAATGTGTCAACTGCTGTAGTGCAAATCAAAAACCAATTCATGTGTTTTAAACCACATTTTAGACTATTTTGTTAGTTATTGATTTAATTGAATAAAAATCCAATCTTAGTTTCTAAAACACAAAAAGGTTACACAATGACGGCGTGTCACAAATTACTCATTTATTAATCTGAATTAACTCAACAGTTTCTTGAACAACCAATTGAGCATGCCCCTTACATTTAGTGGAGAATCAGAGCGTGACTGTCACGCTCCACTTACACTCATTGTTTAGGTGGGTCACAATCTTGTCCAGGGCGTCCGCCAGTGCTGCCTTGTTGGAAAATGTCACATTCATTTTCCCGAACAGCTCAAAGATATACCTGCAAGTAAAGTGTTAATAGTGTAAAAAAATTACTTCTGGCTTAGCAGGGCGCCGACTTGGTTTAGTAGGATGTATGAGAATTGGAAAAAGGTATTGTACCAATTACAAGTAAAACTGTTGAAAGCTAGCTTACATCCACCCAGGAAGCTACAAATGTCCGCCAAATGTCTGAATATTTTGACAATCAGTTACACAAAAATGAACAAATCTTGAAAAAAATTCAACAGGGTGATAATCCAGGATTAACACTATTGCAATGCTGAAAAATCAGATTAAATGGCTATACAGAACATAAAAAGAGATGAGTGGACCTAGGCATCTGGTGGTTGATGCACTTACAATAATCGGAAGATAGCATATGGATGGTATAAGACGTCCCACACACCTGCCTGGCTTGGTGAGACCATTGCCATTCGCAGGCAGCGAGATTCTGTCCAGTAGTTGCTCGAGACAATGCAACTGACCTGGTGACAAAAACTGACGTGTCATGTGTGTCAAGAATCTCTCAAGATAAGATAAGATAAGAAGAACATTTATAAAGCGCAATCAATCTAGAAATATCCATTCGGAGGCACTGTACATGAGTATGTATACATGTGTCGTAGAATTATAATATTAAGTTTGTTAAGGCAAATAAAATACCTAAAATATGTATAAAAAGTAATAGTAATAAATAATAAACTAAATAAGTTAGTTAAAGATAATTATTAAAATAAATGGTATATTGATAATAAAATAATGAGTATGGCATTTTGTAAAATTAATTTAAAACATGTACAAGATAATAAATAGGTAAAAATAAGATACAAATTAAATAAACTGACAGGTGTCTACACTTCATATACTGCCCGGAATAGATGTTGTCAACACAAACCACACAGTGACACCTCCAACGCCAGAGTATGACAGTTCTGCCACTAGTTGCCACTCTGCCACTTTTTACATCCAACACCGTACATGTATATTGCCCTCGTGTTTAACTGCTGCGTTTGCTCCATGTCACAGCAGAGATTTTCACCAGGCCACTGACGTGTTTAATTCATTGGTTCCATAGACATGTTACTTTCACGACTTAAGTAGCGAAAAAGTCCCATTCAAATATCATATTTTGTACGATATAAAAATGCAAATACCTTTTATCTCAAGTATATCCTTCAAATTGAAGTCTTCAGCTGTAAAAAATAAACAAACTGTTAATAAAAAATACGAAAATAATGATGTGTATGTCAACTTCTTTGTATGGCTAAGTGAGGAAATAAAGCATACAAGATGATGCAAGTATATAAGCCGTTTGTCTGCATTATATAAGGTTTTTATTTGGCATGATTCCAATTATATAAATTGATATGCTTGCATGCCTAGTTTAATGGGACACACTAATTTAACTTTGTTGAATGCAAAACTTGGGAAACAGAATGGTTAAGATTCCTTGCTCAAACCTAGATTCCAAGTTGTGCTTGGCTGTTTTAGATGGCAACGTTTCCACCAAGTTGTGTTAGATGGGTATGTTTCCACCAAGTTGTGTTAGATGGGTATGTTTCCACCAAGTTGTGTTAGATGGGTATGTTTCCACCAAGTTGTGTTTACTTCCACCAAGTTGTTTTTAGTTGTTTTAGGTGGTGACGTTTCCACCAATTTGTGTTTATGCTTACACTGTACATGACTTGGCCTCATGGCTGGAGATTTACATAGATTAAAGTCAGGTTCATGGCCCCACTGAGGACTTACATAGATTAAAGTCGGGTTCACGGCCCCACTGAGGACTTACATAGACTAAAGTCGGGTTCACGGCCCCACTGAGGACTTACATAGATTAAAGTCGGGTTCACGGCCCCACTGAGGACTTACATAGATTAAAGTCAGGTTCACGGCCCCACTGAGGACTTACATAGATTAAAGTCGGGTTCACGGCCCCCCTGAGGACTTACATAGATTAAAGTCGGGTTCACGGCCCCACTGAGGACTTACATAGACTAAAGTCGGGTTCACGGCCCCACTGAGGACTTACATAGATTAAAGTCGGGTTCACGGCCCCACTGAGGACTTACATAGATTAAAGTCGGGTTCATGGCCTCACTGAGGACTTACATAGATTAAAGTCGGGTTCACGGCCCCACTGAGGACTTACATAGATTAAAGTCGGGTTCATGGCCTCACTGAGGACTTACATAGATTAAAGTCAGGTTCACGGCCCCACTGAGGACTTACATAGATTAAAGTCGGGTTCATGGCCTCACTGAGGACTTACATAGATTAAAGTCGGGTTCACGGCCCCACTGAGGACTTACATAGATTAAAGTCGGGTTCATGGCCTCACTGAGGACTTACATAGATTAAAGTCAGGTTCACGGCCCCACTGAGGACTTACATAGATTAAAGTCGGGTTCACGGCCCCACTAAGGACTTACATAGATTAAAGTCGGGTTCACGGCCCCCCTGAGGACTTACATAGATTAAAGTCGGGTTCACGGCCCCACTGAGGACTTACATAGATTAAAGTCGGGTTCACGGCCCCCCTGAGGACTTACATAGATTAAAGTCGGGTTCACGGCCCCACTGAGGACTTACATAGACTAAAGTCGGGTTCACGGCCCCACTGAGGACTTACATAGATTAAAGTCGGGTTCATGGCCTCACTGAGGACTTACATAGATTAAAGTCGGGTTCACGGCCCCACTGAGGACTTACATAGATTAAAGTCGGGTTCATGGCCTCACTGAGGACTTACATAGATTAAAGTCAGGTTCACGGCCCCCCTGAGGACTTACATAGATTAAAGTCGGGTTCACGGCCCCACTGAGGACTTACATAGATTAAAGTCGGGTTCACGGCCCCCCTGAGGACTTACATAGATTAAAGTCGGGTTCATGGCCCCCCTGAGGACTTACATAGATTAAAGTCGGGTTCACGGCCCCCCTGAGGACTTACATAGATTAAAGTCGGGTTCACGGCCCCACTGAGCAGATTGTTCTTCACTCTCTATCATACTTGTCATCTTCTCTGACAAGTCCTTCAGCTCCTGAATGGCCGCTCCAATGTCAGTTGAGGTCAGGTCAAATGATGCACTTTCTTCACACATCGCTGCCTGTCGACCAACATCATGTCAGTAGCATTACAACTGTCAGGATGTTTATTTTATTAGTTTGAATTCATCTGTCATCAACTTTACCATAACTCTTAATATAACAGTCAACCACCCTGTAGTAACAACACAGAATTGTAGTCCATTAGCTACTTCACATTTCTGTTTTTACATACATTTTTATCCTTCATAAGCTGAACGGGACAGCATTCATGCAAATAATATTTATTTTCAAAGCAATCAACACATTAGACAAATTGAATGTCACATAATATATATCACACACAAAAGTTTTAAATTATTCGTGGACTTAATATCATTCAGAGCAATAACTAATTGTAACTACCTGGTACTCCTTAATACTTCAGCAGAATACAACACTATTTTTCGGTTTGTAATTCCCAAAAAGGACACGAGCGAGGGGGAGAAGTGCCACTAACCAGATTATGAGCCTCATCAAAGATGATGATGTTTCCCTGGAGCTCCACTCCGTGAGCTCGACGAGACTGTGGCACAAAACAGACGCAACAAGTTACACACTACCACCAGGGTCCTTACACATCCGGACATATAAAATTCAAGGCTATTTAAGACTTTTCAAAGCTATTTGAAAGAGAAATTAAAGACTGTTTTAACAACATATGTACTTTTAAGTGCAGTAAATTTAAATTAACATTAACATTTTTACTCGACTAAGAAAACAATGGCGCCGACCACAATAAAATGCCGATTGCACAATGTGCACGAGTTATTTTTGTGCATAGGCGTTTCCTTTTCTGGCTGTTATTCGTCACAACAATTGAGTAAAAACAATATTTTATTGACCACAATTAAATTCAAGACTTTTCGGGACTACTTTGTAAAATTCAAGGATGTTAAGGCCTTGAATTTGGACCAATCAAATTCAAGGCTTTTCAAGACTTTCTTTCAAGGCCCCGTACGAACCCTGTACCACAGACCAACAGAAGAACAGTTACTGGACCAGATAATTGCAACATTCCTGTGGCACCGGTATCTGTGAAAATTCAAACCCAGAGGCACAACAAACAAAATCATTTGGCATAATCATAAACAGAGACAGGAAAGTCATCACTGAAGCCTGGAACTGCCTTTTTTATGGTGGAAAAGCAATTTCAAACAAATGTTATTTTACAAAAGGTGGCTCTAGTGTTAGAATATTTAATTGTACTAGGGAGTTGATTCCAGATTGTTGGCACAGCTACAGAAAGCATGTTTGCCAATATTGAGCTTAGTTTTAGGAACAAAAAGTTGTTTGGAAAATGGATGAGCTAAGGGTCATAGAGATATCAGAGAAATGAAGCAGTATGCCAGTTGTTGAAGAGAAAGAGTACAGTAGCTTATTTAAATTTAACTGGAAGCCAAGGGCTTATATACATGTATGGATTAATTCCTTTTATTTAGTTCCAAAAGTTATAGGTTGTGAATAAGACATGACCAATAAGATAAGATGAGCAGGTAGTTGTAGGGCATGAATATGATTTGTGACCCACCTTTGGATCAAGCAGGTAATTGTAGGGCATGAATATGATGTCGGCTTCAGCCTTGAGTTCTCTGGCCACATAGTAAGGACAGCAGCTGTAGAGACAAGCATCAGTTGCACAACATCAACCACACAAGTAACATGTAAGTAGACAGCTTTGCAGTACAGTATCCAGTCCTTTATTTACAATCCAAACACTTTGTTTAATAACAATATTATTTTATAAAGCGCAATATCCAAATATGTTCAAAGTGCTGTACAATAAAATATAAAGCTATTTATTATGTGTTAAAACTAATATTAACAATAATAAATACAACTGTTAAATTTACTTTCAGATAAAAAATATGTAGAAACGTTAAATTATTCATATTAAAACTGTTAATTAAATATTAGATAGAATTAACAACAATGAGTAAAATAAATAAATAAAACTAATTAATACTCTATTTACATGCAAAACAAATACTAAATGATGGCATATATAAATGTCAATACATATGTGTAAAAATAAGATAAGATGAAATATTTGAAACAAATTTTCTAAAATGTCATTGAATATTGAAGATGTGTGTTTTAGTGTCTTTCTGAATGCCGACAAAGTTCCACACAAAGAGACATTGAACACATAGTAGAGTAGCAGTTTCACCATGAATGTGACATCGGCAGTGCTACAATTACTAAAATAAATATTTATTCATATTCAACTATGCCTAGAGCCATTTCCTCATTCCGTGAATCTCACAATTTGAAAAGGCAGGGAGAAATTGAAACTGGTTTCTCTATTGAGTACGAGTACTTCTGAAAGTATACAAGCACAAATGGTGTGAGGAGATCATCCACACAGCTGTCCACCGCCCCGTGGACGAATAAAATACATTGTGCAATATACACAAACAAAGCACATGCAAACTGTGACATACTTCAAAAGTACTCATAAATACATACAATTTAATGAATGACAAGTACAAGTACCTTAATACGTACAAGTAAAGTACAAGTAATGAGGACGTGTTTGTCTTACTTGTGTTTCTTTCCCATCCCCACCAGATCTTCTATGTCCATCACCTGGTTGGAAAAGGTGGCTTTCTTTGCTGCAAAGTGCAAACACCAAGTACAATGAATAGATTTCAAAATCTCAAGAATCACTAAGCAATTGGTCAAATTTAATATAGGATATCATATCGGACATTGTGGAAAAAGTTTATGGATTACATGAATGACTACAAGTACATCAGTGCTTACTGTCAAGGCTGCAAACTATGTAAACAAGGGCTTAAACAATGCTATATCAAACAGTATTATACCATTATAACATTACATTATTAACACAAAGTGTTCATTAGATTATTTCTATATTATTAAATGTAACAGGAAAGACTGTGCAAAGCTGCAGTTTTGACTTTGGTAGTGTTGATGCCTACCTTCAACGTTGTTGTAGAAGTGACAAGTTCTCGCACTGACTTTAGCTCTACACATGTTCACCTGCAACAACATGTCACCAAATAGTCTCAACACAGGTTCACCTGCAACAACATGTCACCAAATAGTCTCTACACAGGTTCACCTGCAACAACGTGTCACCAAATAGTCTCAACAGATGTTGTACAAGATGTCTCCTACTGTGCACTGTGTATATCGTAGCAATAGTTCTAGATGACACATCCTCATAAGCAGGAGGTCGTTGCTACGTTTATTTACAAGGCGGAACATAGCTTTTCAGTGAGCGGGGTCTTTCTAGTCACTACTGGCCTAGTACTGGGAACAGCGCAAATACCCACCCCAATTTGAAGACGGACACAAGACTGGAGGGAATTGCACCGTAATGACCCACAATATTATATCACATGATCTGAGGCCAACCACACTACTCAAATGCAATTTCATTGGCTGACGTTAAAAGAGGAGTTTTTTTAAAGGAAGTGCCGGGGTGGGGAAGAGATGGCACTGACATCAGCACCCCCTGGCACGCAAGTATGCTCTGACCTTACAAAGAAGTATTGCTCTTTACGAGTCAGAATAAACAACCACCTTTGCTATGTTGCTGTCCTGTTTCATGATGTGTGGGTGGATGCACATCTGCTCTCTGGACCCCAAAACAGACACCCTAAAACTGCACACACAAAACACCTCAACAGTAAGCTGTAGTCGGCATATATCAGTCAACAATGTATACAGTTACTACATAGAATATACAGCAGCAGAATATGCAATGTCTGCATACTGACTCGAAACACCAATAAATAACATTAAGTAACTGGCAGAATTCATCCAGTTTAACCCAGTGGCAATCAGCCAGCAATGTTCAAGCATTGTATTTCTTGTGAAACTTACTGCAGAAATTATTGAAACCTACCTCGGGGGTACCGGTATTCATGAAATATTACAGTTATACTATATATACATTTATTTTATTATTAATATGTACCACGCAAATACAGTGTTGACCATAATTAATGTTGTTAAAAAAGCTACTCCGGGTTCAAATCCTGTGGTGCTATGTTGAGTTTTCTCTCTCAACTGTATGAATGAGTACCTGGCTATGAACAGTGGTGGATATTTGTGTATGAACAGCCTTCGTGAATTAACTGCAGTGTGGCTGGATGTTTCCCAGAGAGAGAAGTCCAGATGGTTAATTTGAACAGGTCTGCCATTGTGTAAAGTGTAAAATGCTTTGAGCAATCCTAAGCATTCACTGCTCTATATAAGGTAAAGGTAAGTTCTTATACATACAGAGCAGTATCCAGTCTTCAGGACTGCTCAAAGCGCTTTATTTCCCTGACAGACCTGTTCAAGCAGACACCATCTCAACTTCTCTGGGAAGCATCCAGCCATGCTGCAATTAATACATGAAGGCTGCTCATAAACATATCTACCACTGTCTATAGCCAGGTACTTATTCATACAGTTGAGTGAACTGGAGCAATGTAGAGTGAAAAACTTGCCCAGGGTTTTACAATGCAACACAGGATTTGAACCCTGGTTCTCTCAGTCGAGATCCTGAAGCTCTACCCCGAGTCACTGCGCTCTAAGAATTCACTTTTGACAACACTGCTCTACTTATGACATGCGATACGTGTAGTTAACTGCACTCACTGCCTGTAGGCGGTTCTCTTTAGTTCCTGCACTGCCTGACTCAGCTGTGTGTGAGTGCGTGATGCATAGATGATTTTCGGAGAAGCTGAAACAGTTTTATCACATATCTTAAATAGCTCTAGTTGATCATATCACAAATTTTCCGCAGGTGAAAATTCTGCCAGTTGCTGTTGACTACATAACAGTACAGACTGCACAGACAGTAAAATTAGACACAAATAATGATTGAACTTTATTTATCAATAACACGAGATACTACAGTATTCAGATGTAATAATTACTAATGTACCTAACACTTAATATTATGGATACAATTCTGACAATTACCCCGGAGGTAAATGAACTTATCCAAATATTTACACAATTTGTATCCCTCATTTCTATTTTACATTACATTAAAAACATCAATACGAAATAAATGATGACATTTGAACTGACCTAGTTCTGAATTCCATGCACCAGCTGCGTCATCGAGCTGATTGGCCAGTTGATCTTTGATCTGCTGCAGGACAGCACTGCCATCTGCTGGGCCCTGCCAGCGGTGACTCTGAATCTGCGCCTTCTTGTCCTCCAACCATGCGAGGCTGGAGCACAACAGACACAGGGTCTTCCCTGTCCCTGTCGGACTCTCCAATAACCCATTGTCTCCCTACACAAGTCATGAAGCTTTAGTGAATATATTGTTCATGGCTCCAAGAATGGTTTATTGTAGTACAATTACCTTACTTTGGAGCTTAATGTCGAAGGTGAGCACGACATTTCGATCCGTGAGCTACGGACCTTGCCATCTACAATCAAATTATCCCGCCGAAATCTGAGGCAACACACGTGACACCAGTACGTGAACAAGGTCCGTAGCTGACGGATCGAAACGTCGTACTCATCATCGAGGCTTCGACATTAAGCTCCAAAGTAAGTTAATTAGACTACAATAATGAAGCTTTATTTGCCATTTTCAACATCCAATGTACATATCATGTCAAATAGGAATGTGTTCTGGCATTTAAGTCACGTAATGACGGTATACAGCAAAATGAAATACAATAAATAAATATATATTTATAAATCTCCTTTAAAATTATACACTGAAATTATAAAACATCTGAAATATGCAACTGGAGAATTTTTAGACTATAAAAAATTAATAAATTGTCACTTTGTTATTGTTTCTTTGAGTGATACATGTGAACTTTCCCTTGGACATGTTCTGGACATTTTATGTTACCAACTCATTTAAAAAAAATATTATTATTATTATTGTATATACATTTTAGAAACTACACCGTTTTTATTACGACTTTATTTAATGGTAATTACATTATTTTATTTTTTGGTCTAAAAAGGTCACTTTATTGGCATTAATAGTATTGTTTTAACATGATGTTTTATATGTAAAAGCGCCACGAGCGATACCGGCTCTATACAAATTGCCATTTTTATTATTTTCCAGATGAATTGTTCACCCCAACACATCTCACAGCAGCCATGTTTACAATTTTGGAAAGAACGACATACAATGAATGTCATCCGAAGTTTCATGCAGTGTGCACTGCACAGTGAAGTGTGAATACTTAAATACCATATTGAGTGTGTGTGATCAAACCTCGTCTTAGATGTTTTGGACGGTTCCTGAATGATACTTACATTCTACAAACACGAGATGACACTTCTCATGTACGTAATATATATTTATAAATCTTCTTTAAAATTATACACTAAAATTATAAAACATCTTAAATAAATTAAATTAAATTAATAAAGTGTCACTTTCCGGATGAATTGTTCACCCCGACACATAGCAGCCATGTTGACAATTTTGGAAAGAACGACATACAATAAATGCCATCCGAAGTTTCATGCAGTGGAGTCTGAATACTTAAATACTATCTTGGGTGTGTGTGATCAAACCTCATCTTAGATGGTTCCTGAATGATACTTACATTCTGCAGACATGAGATGACACTTCTCATGTACGTCACCTGGCATGGATAGGGTTCAAAAGGGAAGTTGACACTGACATTGCCCGCTTCAACGAATGGCATCTTGTGTTCCTGGAGGATGTGACTCTCTGTCCTGTCTCCTCTGACTCACTCATCACCAGCTGGAGGAGGAAACACAAACCAAACGCCACTGTGGTGGACTTAATGTATACATTACGATCATTCCATTTTAGCATAAAGAAGACAAAACATTTAGGATAACGACATTTCTAAAAAATCTACGTTATAAACACTGGTCCACACACACGCAGTCACAGATTGACAGACTTGATCACTGGTACATGTCATCACGTAAAAAACTCGTGATTTCACAGTAAATTTGTTCACAGAATCCAGTGAATTCACGTACAGAAACACGTGAATTGAGCCAGTTGAACTTGTGAATTCATTTACTGAACATGTGAAATCACGGGTCGTTGTTTGCTGGGTGATGTTACGGAAAGTCGCTGTTGGTGATGCGTTTATATATAGTACTTATTTATTTAGACGTTTGTATGCGCATATGAAGTAACAAACGGGACAGCAATGTTCAACTGACAAGATGATACACGTGGACATTATGAGCTGCAGGGCACTTAACCCAGTCAAAGGCACAAATCCTAAAATAATTGATAATATCAGCATTAAAAATTAGATATAAAAAACGTGTAGGCCAAACACAGTTGATTCATCCGACAGTTAGTCAATGCTGGAGCTGTAGTAGATTCATTCGGCATCCGGCACTAGAGTCACTGTCCGGCAGGAGCCACTGCACATGCACAGATGAAGGGCCTTCTTTAGACTAGTTCTTAGGTTCTTTAAAGGACAAAAAAAGGCTACGGCTTCGTGTCATACACCTAATAGAGTTTATACAAAGTAACAATTTCCACATATACTCAATTGTTTAACGTCAGCGGTTTACTCAGAATGTGACTTTAAAGTCTAAAATTCTGACGAAATCCACGATGGTCTAGACGTCGCCATAGGTGAAGGGTTAATTTGGCTTGGCTATTCAGCGCGCGGCATTCTATATCTCGGTCAGCTTCCGGCGACGTCGTTAAGGGTCAACAACTTCGAGTCTTCGACAGTTCGTTCAGTTGGCGTGACATCTAGCAGCTGCTTATAGACGTATATCTAAATCTGTGGTTAAATCTATGGTAAACTTTAGTAATTGTGCCTTCGTGTTCGGCATACGGTTGCAATAATAGTTGAAACAACCGGTAGTATTGAAGCAATGGATTCACGTTGGTGATTTGCGGGCGTACTGTTTGGCACTTTGCTCGGTCCATTTTGAGGAGAAATGCTTTGATGTAGACATGTATCATCAGTTGATGGGATGATTTCAGCGATAACAATAATAGACAACTTTATATTTACCGTCATCAGCATGTTACGCGCGTTGCCGAGTTGCAGCCATTTCATGAGACAACAGCCAAACCCTATGCAGGGAATCTACGTGGAGAGATAAAATAAAATTCTGGTAAAACGCTGGCGTTAAAAAATTGAGTATATGTGGAAATTGTTACTTTATATTAACTCTATCAGGTGTATCACTGTATGCCACGTAAAAGTTAACTTTGTTTGTCCTTTAAATCAATTAATTGTGATGTACATGTCATGCTTTAAACGATATTTGCCCTGATTAAAAGCTGCATCCAAGACGGACCCGCGGTACACGTTACAGTAGATGAGTGGGCAGTTGAGTACCTGCCACTCACTGTGACAGTGTGAGTGACCGGGTGACTGTCACTCAGACTCAGTGTCAGTGACAGTCGGTCAGTTGCACAGGGCCCGAGACCGAGTTGATTACTTGAGCCTTCGAGCCCATCGATGCTAAAAAATTCCAGTTCTGTATCTGGTTAACACCAATTCTACGGCTCTTCTCGTTATTGTATTACATGTAACATACCTTACGGGGATTTATTGATGAGAAATGTGCATAATAGTGGTAACGACACTGCTGACATCAGAGCATCGCAACTGGAACCTCGTTCCCGCGTTTCCGCTTCGTAGACATCATCGTTGTCCTTTGACTTTCCACCAGAGGCGCCACTGTTCATAGTGTGCAATTGGTCCACTAGGTGTCAACATTTTGGTGACTTCGGCTGCACATAGGGAAGAGTGGGACAAAATGTAACACGTGAAATTTGGAGTACATATTTCATATATAACGCGGAAGCGGTTTACACATTCACATTTCACGGATATCATAAAAAGACATGTTTACTGGAAAGAGTGCAGAGGAGACAACTAAAATCATTCAAAAAGTGTGAAATTGGAATTAAATTAAATTATAATTATACTTTCTGCTAAACTAGTGGCCACTGACCGGTGGCATGTCACTGTTTACATTACTGGTCAGTTCAAGCCTTGGCACCAAAACTATTTTGGGATTTATGTTGACTTAGTAATCTTAGTAATGTTGAATTAGTATATATATATATATATATATATATATATATATATATATATATATATATATATATATATATATATAGCGGGGTCTGATGCCATGAAACAATAATCATATCCTATATGGCCTGATGATAGTGGTCATGTAGTGGCCACTGCTTCCCAGCTGTATCAGATTAACATCTCAGATTGACTTCAGTAGCCAAGAAGTCTTGTATCGCTTGGAATGGCATATAATGATTCAGATACACCTTTACGCAGCCTGCATACAGCCATCGTGGCGTCGCCGTTAACACGTTTTAGAGTTACAGACCGCAGAGAGTAGATTGCCAACACAATGAACGGAACTTCTGTCGTTGAGTGTAGTAGTATTAAGCTCAGCAGTTCGAATGTTAAATTAGATACTGGCCAAACTTCTATTTGCCTAGGCATGGGTGGAAAGCTGCTTGAGACATTGAGACAACTCATTGAAGAGTGGTATGCACCATATACAGTGTACTGTGAATGAGAACAAGAATATGAATATTCTGTTCCATTTCCGACAAGAATTAGGCACTTGTGTAGAATGCAAACCAACCACAATTGCTCCTACATTTGAAACTTCATTGCGAGAGATACGGGTAGTTTATTGTTTTTAATACGCGCGGACACAGCAGACCTGATATGTTTGGTATAAAAATCAATGGAGAGAGTCTGACATTGTTGAAACTAATCGGTGTTATACGCCACGCATACCGACTTGCATCGAGCAGAAAAAGTACCCGAATGTCGCACAGGCCGTTGTACCATAATACACTGTAATCCTATGTGTGTACTTTATTGCGAAATAGGCTAGCGCAAGTAAAACATTGAAAGAAAGTAGAAGAAAATGGAAGAAAGCGCCCCCCCCCCCAGTTTGCCGAGATCGACGGCGTCGCCATCTTGAACTCTGACGTCGCCAGAAACGAAAATGGCGCGTCTGTCGCATTGTCGTGACGTCACAGTATTGTTGTGGCGCGTCTTCCGGTTTGCCGCCATTACTGTGTCGCGCAGCCGAATGCTGTCGAGAGATGCCAGTTTCTTTAATGTAATCTCGACCGCATCGCTGTGGGATTTGCGCCTTTGACCCCAGTGGGGTGAAGGAATGTGGGCATATGTAAGTATTGAGCCTGCCGGTTTCAATGTTGTTAGACACCGTGCACATTGTAACGCTCTTTTGTCATTTTTCTCAGGTGTCTGCGCCCGGTGAAGATACAGCGACACGTGGCCGACGACTTCTGGCAGCATTACTGACCGACCAGGCCCGATGATGTGAAGACTGGCGATGCGGAACAGTCATTCGACAGTGGGTGAAACCTTGTTTTCATCAAGTTAATTTATTTATATAACGTATTGAGGTAGATGATAATGTAGGCCGATCACTGGGAGAATCAAATCAACGATAGTTTGACGTCGATCTATGTATCACAGCAAGTGTGAGTGGACATTAGTTTTAATGTTGCAGTTCTCACAATCGAAACGTTTTACTAAGACGATTGATCGAGCTATTGTTCGCGCTATATGATGTATTTCGAAATAAGTAATGTCAAAATATGATGTAAAATAATGCACATAAAAACGAAACTTGTATGCGAGGCCGAGATCGCACCGCGGAAAGTATCTTAACATTGATATGCATAAGCACCATTCGCGCGGCGAATGCCACACACATTCTCGCATGCACACATACACCCACTCAATACGGTTGAGTAGATGATTCTTTGACCGTCATGACACCCAACACAACGCATCAATCTGGACTGGAAACAGCATACTTAGGAATCAGCATGTAAAGGCAACCTACACAAGTGCTTATATCTTTTCAATAATGTAACTCACGGGTACGCATTTGATATGTCTTCCTTCTAAGACAAGTGTAGAGATCATTCGATGTTTTGAGACACATATGTTTTGCAGTCACACATTTCTCGGCACGCAGATTTGTATCTAGGTAGTGACGGAGATCGAATGCATATGTTGGTATATTGCCTTGGAAACAATAGCATATGCTACAGTGATCAGTGCCAACAGGCCAGCTCTTTGGTCATGTCTTGAGCGCTATGCCGACAAACAGGTAACGCCAAAAGCTAGAAATAACAGTGATGGCGGAGAGCCATACGAGAAAACACAAGTTGTTCCAAACTACCGAGACAACTACGAAATGATATACTAGACTTGCGTGGGGTGCACCACTACTCTTGCGTCGTATACTCATAGGGGCTGTGTCGGTCACATTTCGCACTCAAATAGGAAGACCTGAAACCAACGAGCAGACATTTCACAAGTTCAATATGAAAACGAAACCACAAAGCAACTAACAGGCAATGGTGGCATCATATCATCATTGATGTTGAACTAGCTACACAAATTGTACCTCCTACAAAGAGTATTATATTACAGGGTAAACATGTATGCGAACGAACGTCTTTTTTCGCTTGGAATGGCATAATATCATGATTCAGATACATCTTTGCGCAGCCTGCATACAGCCCTTGTGGCGTCGCCGTTAACACTTTTTAGAGTTCCTGATCGCAGAGAGTAGATTGCCAACACAATGAAGGGAACTTCTGTCGTTGAGTGTAGTAGTGTGTAGATCAGCAGTTCGAATGTTAAATTATATACTGCTAAAACTTCTATTTGCCTAGGCATAGGTGGAAAGCTGCTTGAGACATTGAGATAACTCATCGTAGAGTGGTAAGAACCATATACAGTGTACTGTGAATGAGAACAAGAATATCAATATTCTGTTCTATTTCCGACAAGAATTAGGCACTTGTGTAGAATGCAAACCAACCTCAATTGCTCCTATATTTGAAACTTCATTGCGAGAGACGCGGGTAGTGTAGTGGTTTTAATACGCGCAAACGCAGCAGGCCTGATATATTTGGTATAAAAATCAATGGAGAGAGATTGTCATTGTTGAAGCTAATCGGTGTTATACGCCACGCACATTGACTTGCATTGTGCACAAAAAGTACCCGAATGTCGCACAGGCCGTTGTACCAAATACAACTGTATTCCTATGTGTATACCTTATTGCGAAATAGGCTAGCGCAAGTAAAACATTGAAACAGAGTAGAAGAAAATGGATGATAGCGCCCCCCCCCCCCCCCCCACAGTTTGCCGAGATCAATGGCGTCGCCATCTTGAAATCTGACGTAGCCAGAAACGAAAATGCGAAACGAAAATGGCGCTGTCGCGCTTACATTTTTCCGATCGTTAAAACCTTTCCGATTGACGTTTCTGCGCATGCGCGTATCTAGGGGATAAACGTAAGCGCTACCTACGATGGTCGCGCTTACATTTTTCCGACCGTTAAAAACGTTCCGATTGACGTTTCTGCGCATGCGCGCATCTAGAGGCGCGCGCGTCAGAGCTAGCTACCAACGAAGGTTGATGCTCACAAGTATTTGGGAGTTTGAGCGTTATAGCTCGGACTAATTGGACCAGTGCCAGCGGATAACAAAGCGCTGTCACGGGTTACGATTAATCGTGCTAGGATTTACTGCTACATATTTAGTAAATACAAATATAGTAGTATACAAAGCTCTATTGTTTATTTATCCTTAATAGTATTTAGTAATTGGATGGATAAATAAATAGTTGCACCAAGTTTGGCATAACAAAGTTTTGTAATTTGTTGTGTATTAAGTGGATTAAATTTGCATTTAACGCGTACAAGGGCAGACAGTAATTACTTATATATTATAATAGTTTATTTCACTCTGGGCAATCATACATATTGAAATAGGTACATAAAACATGCAAAGTATATTTGTTAAAATATATTGTAATAATATATAATTGAAGACATTAGCATAAATATAAAATTTGTTAAAATGTAGAGAATATAGTAAATGTATCTATAAAACACATTTAAATTATATTTAAATCATTAAAACATATTTTCTGTGATTATTTGACTAAACTTATTAAAAAATTATAAATACTTTAAAACATTAAAATAAATAGATCTAAAGAATAAATTAAGGCTTTACAATATTTTACACATTTCCATATCAGCAGCAGGAAAGTTGGTTACGAGTCACTGTGAGTTCTTTTGGTTGAACAGGCACCAGTTTATAAAACAGTTCTTGGTCCTGTTGGTTTTTACTCTGGGTAAAGATCGAATATTGAGTATGGCATCGTGTATTGTAGTCCTTGGTTTTGGTAGTAGTTCATGCAGTTTGTGCTGCGGCTCTTCGATTTGTGTGAAGATTAACAATATTTATATTACATAGTGACCAGTTTCCTCTAGTCTATGTTTAAATGCTTAAAGACATTACTGAAGTAACATGAAATGTATTTGTTACATTTATTAAAATAACATCATGATCATCGTGTTACCTTCAGGAGTAAATGTAAAAATATAATGTTATTTATGTTCAGTGATGTTTTGTTGAAATGAATCCTTACTGATATTTTATTGTATTCTAAATTTACTTCGTGAATAAGCCTGTAGGAGTTGTGTGTAAGTGAAAATATTGATGTCCTCTATAAATACTATAAATAGCACATTATGTTATTGTTTTAATAATGGCCTTTAAGTCTAATATGAACATAACTGAACCTAATACAATTCTTTGTGGTATAACTCATGTGGCCGCCATTACGTCTGAACTGGATTGATTAGACAAACACTGTTGCCTAGTTCACTACAGAAGCACAGTAGACAACACTCCTCATTCAATAACAATTTATTGTAAAAATTAAAATAATCCCAATCTCTCTTGTGTGGCTGTGGTTGACTTCTCCTGTTCTACTGCAGTCGCACAGTGCAGTATTTGCAGTGGAACACGGATGGCTTCGTGGTGACCTCGGCACACTGGCAGTGCCACCATGTGAAGCAGTTGTCACATGCCACCCAGTCTGTGCTGTCTCTGTGGTCCTGGCAGGTGGGGTTGCAATAGTTATTGCGGTCCTGGTCTACCAGTCGGGCGGTGACATAGGTTCTGTACCCAGAAGCCTGGGCTTGGCCCATCACACCTACTGGCACATCCTTTGCCAAAGCCTCAGCATTCTACAATAATAATTTGTTTCATTTAATACTAAGTTTAATGATGCTATAGTAAATTATTGTGTTATGCATGATCTGAGTTGTTAGCACATTTCTAACATCGGCTCAAGGCTAGAGATGCACCAGAGAAATTATCTTGGACAATTGTATTTACTTGGTACTAGTAATCAAAGTACTTGATGATTACTTATCAATTTGAAATGTATCAGGGTTATATTATAGTAATACAACATATGATATTTCAGTATCAGTTCACATGCAGGGCAGGAACTAACCAACTGGTAACATTAACTAAGCCAGATCACACATATGAAAATGATTATGATTAAATAAGAAATTGTGCAAAGACTTATTTCTCATCACAAAGGCTTACCATCAATACAAATATACCACAGCTTGACCCATCAGCTTGGTGTCTACTTGTCATTTCCGAGGTTTGCCAGTCTGCCAGTTCGGGTTCAATAACCTTTGACCTCATCTTCATGTAGCTCCTTCAGTGAAAAGGTCATAGAAACACAGTCATGTTAGAAGGTTGCAGATACATATGACTTCAACTCAAAACTATTTTACATGCACATTGTTTCTTAAAACACAAACACTCACTGAGTGAGTGAGTGAGAGTGAATGAGTGATCAGTTTGTGTTATGTCGGGTCGGGTCGGGTCGGGTCGGGTCGGGTCGGGTCGGTCGGTCGGTCGGTCGGTCGGTCGGTCGGTCGGTCGGTCGGTCGGTCGGTCGGTCGGTCGGTCGGTCGGTCGGTCGGTCGGTCGGTCGGTGTGCGTGTGTGCGTGTGTGCGTGTGTGCGTGTGTGCGTGTGTGCGTGTGTGCGTGTGTGCGTGTGTGCGTGCGTGCGTGCGTGTGTGGTGGTGTGTGGTGGTGTGTGTGTGCCCACGTGTGTATGAGTGCATGCTGGTAATTTACTCAGCAAGTATTGCATAAATCAGTACTCACTTCCAGCCATCAATGAATGTAGCGCTGTTCTTACTGACAATGTATCTGAAAAAGTGTTTGAAAAAGTATTGGAAAAAGTCAAATACTTTAAATATCTAAATACAAATACTTTTCATTCCTAAAGGTCAAATACAAATACTGTGAAAAAAGTATTTAAATACTTTCAAATACAAATATAAATGTATTTGACCCCATGTATGATACTCAGTAGTTGTTTAATTAATACACCTGCTGGTGCACTTCACTATTGCTTTCATGAATACACGTATGTCATAATTACATTATGACAGCTGTATGTACCTGCAGTGTGGTGTTGTTGCTGCAGGAAAGGCTTCAGCTGAGCAGTACTGACCCTGCGCTTCAGTACTTCATCATTCCTGCTCAGCTCAACGGTGTTGTGTGTCAACACCTTGTTGATGACATAGGGCCCCAGCCAGTCATGCTCCAAGCGTTTCCCTAAAGACAGCCACGGCAGACAGTCTGGAGTTATAACAGTAATGCCTAGAATACACTTACACAATTAAGAGGGAAGCAGCAGAAAAGATGGCCTATTGCAGTCAAGACATGTAATTTAATATATATCCATAGTTAACAAGATCTGCAGTTCCCGAATACAGTTCTTTTCGTCACCCCATGAGCAATGATTGACTGTTTACTGACTTAGAGAGGAGGTCAATTGTGATCATTCATAAATATGTAATAAAACAGACATAGACCACGGTGAACAAACCTTTTGTATGCGCCTTCACCATGTTGCGTCGCAACACCATATCACCTTCTTTGAAAGTGAACACTTTCACACCCTTTCGCATCTTCTGGGAATGGTCTTCAGGACCAAACGTAGGCCCCCCCCCGCCCCTTATAATACAAGTCATCACCTACAGCATACAAATTAACCAAGATACATAAAATATATATATGCTGTTGTAAACATATGGTCAATATTGACAACCTTCCTCAATGTATTCTCAATAAAAGTAATGAAATCTTACTAAATGAAGAACTTTATAAAATTTATGAATAGCTGAATATAAATAAATTATTATTAAATAAAAGTATGTCTAAATACATGGTTTTTCATATGCCTAATAAGTGCATGCAAACTCTTATGTTTAAAATAGATGATGTATGTATTGAAAGACTAGATGAATTAAAACAAATTCTATGATTCACTTTACACATTAAAAACAATTGGAGAAAGCGCACTGGGAAGATATGAAATAAATATTCAAAAGCGATTGACATATTAAACAGATAAAATTGTGTATTACCTTTACATGTAAAAATTTTATTGTAGAATACCTTAACATTATCACATATAAATTATTATATCTTGATTTGGGAATATCAAAGAAATACAATTAAACGCGTCAACACAATGTTATGCGAATATAAATCTTTAAATAAATACAACTCACATATGGAAAATAAATAATGAAACTACTGAAATTATAAGAAGTATTAAACTTACAAGAATTTAAATTTTACTTTGTATACATTCACAAAGAATGACCTCCTTATTTACTAAACTGGCAAGTTATACCAAGTGTTAATATAAATTATAAATAACACCCTTGATATAATAAGTAAAAATGGGATCATTACTTGCATGGCTTTTTACGTTATATAAAAACGTCTGTTACATAACTATTGTGATATGATAATTTTTTATGTACTTTATCAGATTACATACATGTCAACTATATCAAAAAACAATAGATATTGATGCTTTGTTATGATTAGCACACCTCCATGCCACCACATACACATTCTCACCTCAAATCAACACTTCAACATAAACATGACATAGGCATCTTGTATCAGTATCATATTTTTTCCACCTCGAAATTAAAGTGGCTCCTATGACAGCGGCATTATTGATCTAGTAAATTTAAACATTCCTCTCAAAATAAAATAATTGTACATAGATCATCTATATAAAATGTTCAAGATCACATCACATAATGACTAAAAATAAACCTATATGCAACCAATCATGCATGCAGTTTTAAAACTGCAATAAGTGGGTAGATTTCAGGATTCCACAAAAATTGATTGCCGATTTGTTTTAAAGTGTCTTATGTTATTTATTTACCGCTAAAAATTAAACTGTTTATTTACTTTTTGAAGTGAGATACATGTTTAAATAAAAAAAAATCTGTTTAATAACATAAATATATTTCACAGAATGCTAGTAGTTCCATAAAGGACAAATAGCTACTAGTGGTACTACCATAAAGGTAATGCTTTCAAAGATATTGGACTACCTAAACAACAGACATTTGCAATAATCAGTGAGATGCCCATAAACCAGGAGTATTTGTGCATCTAGCAACACACTAAGCTGGATTTGAACCAGCCACAAAACACTGATATATTGCATTCGATAGTTGAAGAAAACCAAAAAAATTTGTATATATGATGTGTGTGAAAAATATGTGTTTACTGGGCTTATCGAGATATACTATGGATATTTCCTATTTACATGATCACATATGGTAATACAAAACAAATGCATCGATCCAAGTTCACACAGAATTTATTCACAATACATGATATCAATTATGCACATATATTATGCATATATAAATATATATACATATACAGTGTATATACACATATACATTGATTATCATTGAATTCAGGACCATAGGCCACCACAGAATCTAAATACATGTAGCTTTCAAAATGTAATAACTTACTGCAGGGATTGTTGCTGTATGCTTGCCAGAGACATTACATTAGTGTTGCAATGAACAGGTCTGTCATTGTCTCAAGTACTATGAATATCCTTTTAACTTACATTTGAAAAATTTCCAAATCCATTCCTAAGTAAAATATAAGTGTTACAGTTTATCTATTGCTGGATTACAGCAATGTGTATGTCTTGAACTGGTCTATTGTGAATGACATCATATCCATCTTCTGGTTGTATGTTTCCACTTGACTTGGTCCACTTGCCTTGCAAGTTGCAGTCATAAAACATTCAGTGACATGATTGAGTACAATATGAAATGTTAGCTCAGGATGCTGGATTCGATACTTGTTGCATAAAACTAGACGTTGCAGATATTACACACGTTGATAATAACTCCACGTGCCAAAAGTAAACAAAAGCATTCAGTTTCTCATATTTAAATTTGTCAATGTGCAACAAAACACAAAGACAAAGTATTCTTAGTATAGATACCACAGGTTGTCTTGTTAACTTCCCTATGGTGACGAAACTCATTATTGTGAACAATTGCTTACAATTTATTTCGGTAAATTTTAATATTATTGTTGTTTACAACAAAGTAACGGATTGTGGCGCTTTGGGGTCACGTGATCTGTGTTTGTTCTCAAAACACACAACTCTGTTTCTACTTTGTGAACGACCTTTTTGTTCAAAGTGTCAGCCATATCTGGTATAAAAAAATAAGAGATTAACCCGGATACAGTTGGTAAGAAACATGCATAGTTACATCAACCTCTACAATTGAACAGACAGTACAACTACAAGTCAAGTGACAACTTCAGACAAGATCGACACACACTGACACAGCCACAGGACCATGCAGGGCTCAATCCTGTCGTTACTGTATTATTTCTACTCTACATAAACGACTTAATTAACACAACCCAATAGCTACATTCCGATGCAAATGACAACGTTACTCAATATAATAATTATTATTATTTGTGATGAACGTTTGACGATGTCGATAATCTTATTACTGATAATAATCATATTCATAATTGGACTCAGCTCCTGAGTCAGCCCTGCCACTGACTGACTCGAATTTTGCCTTTTTGAACACACCTTTCAAAGTATGCTTCAGCGCTGCTGAGCGTATCGTTCTCTGAACATTGTCATGCTTGGCTACTGCCGGATGGTGTACGCCACTGCTCATATACTGTCTTAGATAATGGTAAAACATCTCGGAATCTTTCGCCGGTTAGCAAAATGGTTGACACGCGCATGCGCAGAGGCGTCAATCGGAAAGGTTTTAACGGTGGGTGCCGCGGGGTGGGAAACATAAAAATCCTTCATAGCAATTAAGGCCATACGTCACCCGCGCATGCGCAGAAACGTCAATCGGAAAGGATTTAACGCCGGAAAAACGTAAGCGCTACAGCGCGTCTGCTGTATTGTCGTGACGTCACAGTATTGTTGTGGCGCTTCTTCCGGTTTGCCGCCATTACTGTGCCGCGCAGCCGAATGCTGCTGGCGAGAGATGTCAGTTTCTTTATTGTAATCTCGACCGCATCGCTGTGGGATTTACGCCTTTGACGCCAGTGGGGTGAAGTAATGTGGACATATGTAAGAATTGAGCCTGCTGGTTTCAATGTTGTTAGAAACTGTGCGCATTGTAACGCTCTTTTATTATTGTTCTCAGGTGTCTGCGCCCAGTGAAGATACAGCGACACATGGCCGACGACATCTAGCAGCATTACTGACCGACCAGGCCCGATAATGTGAAGACTGGCGACGGGGAACAGTCATTCGACAGTGGGTGAAGCCTTGTTTTTATCAAGTTATTTTATTTATATAACGTGTTGAGGTAGATGATAATGTAGGATGATCACTGAAAGAATCAAATCAACGATAGCTTGACTTATGTATCACAGCTAGTGCGAGTGGACATTAGTTTTAATGTTGCAGTTCTCACAATCGAAAAGGTTTACTAAGGCGATTGATCGAGCTGTTTTTCACGCTATGTGATGTATTTCAAAATAAGTAATGCCAAAATATGATGCAAAATAATGCACATGAAACGAAACTTGTATTCGAGGCCGAGATCGCACCGCGGAAAGTATCTTAACATTGATATGCATAAGTACCATTCGCGGCGAATGCCACACACATTCTCGCATACACACACACGCACGCACGCACGCAAGCACGCACGTACGCACGCACGCACACACACACTTCTAAGACAATTGTAGAGATCAATCGATGTTTTGAGACTAATATTTATTGCAGTCACATATTTCTCGGCACGCTGATTTGTATCTAGGTAGTGACGGAGATCGGCTGCATATTTTGATACATTGCCATGGAAACAATAGCATACGCAACAGTGATCAATGCCAACAGGCCAGGTCTTTGGCCATGTCATGAGGGCAATGCCGATAAACAGGTAACGCCAAAAGCTAGACATAACAGTGATGGCGAAGAGTCATACGAGAAAACAAAAGGTGTTCCAAGCTACCGAGACAACTTCTAGATTATATACTAGACTTGCATGGGCTTCACCACTACTCTCGCATCGCATACTCAGAGGGGCTGTGTCGTGTCGCTCACTCTTCGGACTCAAATAGGAAGACCTGAAACCAAAGAGCAGACATTTCGCAAGTTCAACATGAAAACGAAACCAGGAAGCAACTAACAGGCAATGGTGGCATCATATCATCATTGATGTTGAGCTTACTACACAAATTGTACATCCTACAAAGAGTATTACATTACAGAGTAAATGTGTATGCGAACGAACGTCTTGTATCGCTTGGAATGGCATATAATGATTCAGATACATCTTTGCGCGGCCTGCATACAGCCCTCGTGGCGGCGCCGTTACAACGTTTTAGAGTTCCAGATCGCAGAGAGTAGATTGCCCACACAATGAACTGAACATCTGTCGTTGAGTGTAGTAGTGTGAAGCTCAGCAGTTCGAATGTTAAATTAGATACTGGCCCAACTTCTATTTGCCTATGCATGGGTGGAAAACTGCTTCAGACATTGAGACAATGCATTGAAAAGTAGTATGCACCATATACAGTGTAGTGTTAATGAGAACAAGAATATGAATATTCTGTTCCGACAAGAATTAGGCAGTTGTGTAGTATGCAAACCAATCTTAATTGCTCCTATATTTGAAATTTCATTGCGAGAGACGCGGATAGTTTACTGTTTTTAATACGCGCGGACGCAGCAGGCCTGATATGTTTGGTATAAAAATCAATGGAGAGAGTCTGACATTGTTGAATCTGATCGGTGTTATACGCCACGCACATTGACTTGCATCGTGCACAAAAAGTACCCGAATGTCGCATAGGCCGTTGTACCACAATACACTGTAATTCTATATGTGTACCTTATTGCGAAATAGGCTAGCGCAAGTACAACATTAAAAGAATGTAGAAGAAAATGGAAGAAAGCGCCCCCCCCCCCCAGTTTGCCGAGACCAACGGCGTCGCTATCTTGAACTCTGACGTCGCCAGAAACGAAAATGGCGCGTCTGCCGCATTGTCGTGACGTCACAGTATTGTTGTGGTGCGTCTTCCGGTTTGCCGCCATTACTGTGCCGCGCAGCCGAATGCTCTCGAGAGAAGCCAGTTTTTTTAGTGTAATCTCGACCGCATCGCTGTGGGATTTGCGCCTTTGATGCCAGTGGGGTGAAGGAATGTGAGCATAATAAGAATTGAGCCTTCTGGTTTCAATTTGTTATTTTTCTCTGGTGTCTGCGCCCGATATAACGACACCTGGCCGATGATTTACGATAGTTGGTCGCGTCAGTGTTTTGACACAATCTGTTACACTGGTAGAGTGTTACCAGTTCTCTGTTTGTCAGCATCACAATTGGAACCCATTCGCCTGCTGAACACCGTGTTATTGGTTCCGGGGCAGACGGTACTACCTTATATATCAATACGAATTGATACACTACTGTCGTGTGCAATATGTATTAGTTGCACATGACAATATGTCTTATTTTAAATTATGGTGTCTAATCATTGATGTGTGTGTGTGTGTGTGTGTGTGTGTGTGTGTGTGTGTGTGTGTGTGTGCGCGCGCGCGAGCGTGCGTGCGTGCGTGCGTGCGTGTGTGTAAATAACATTAGTACAGTATTAAATAGCGTAGCACTTTTAAATAAATAAATAAATTACGTATTAGTCATAATAATACATAATAATCGGTCTAATGTATAACTACATCGCAATGATACTGATAAATGACGGTATATGTATAATTAGTATAAGTAATAAATAACATAGTATGAGTTAAAACTGTTAAAAAAATACATAACAATAATATCAATAAATAAGTGTATAATTATGTATTGATAATATTACCAAATAATCTAGTAACAAATATTAAGCTTGCTTATGTTGCGAGCGTAGTGGTACGCGTAGCATCCCGTGTTATTGCCCTCCAGCCTGCCCAGTCACCGGTTGCGGCAACAGCATCATCATGTGAGAGTTGGATGTCTTCACAGATTTGGTCTGTCCAGCGTAGGGGTGGTCTGCAACGGGGACGCCGCCAGGAGGCAGGAGCTGATGATGACAGGATGTCAATGCCCTGGGTGCCTGATGGGAGACGACATATGTGCCCGAAGGTACCAAGACGACGTTTGCGGATGGTGGTGTCAATTTACACTAATATGCAATATGAAAACAATGTGTCTTCAGTAGACGTTTGAAGCTGGTGAGATTGTCACCAGTCTTAATGACCATTGGTAAATTGTTCCATAGGGACGCAGCAGCGACAGTGAACGAGCAATCTCCAGCTTTGGTACGGGTACGCTTCACTTCTAACATGTTATTGTTCGCAGATCGTAGTGTTTTTGTCGGTTGATACGGGCACACGAGTTCACACAATACACTGGAGCGGCGTTGTGTATGGCTTTGTAAGTAAGTGAATACAAGCAGCTTGAAATCAACTCTGCACACAATGGGCCACCAGTAGAGTTCGCCTAACAAAGGTGTGGCTCTGTCGCTACGCGGGCTACGCATAATCAACCTGGCAGCCGTGTTGTATATCCGCTGTAGACGGGCGATGTTAACTGCAGACGTACCATATAAGAGTGCGTTACAGTAGTCAAGCCGTGATATGATGATGGCATTAACAACGCGTTCCTTTGTCGGGCTGGGAAGAAAGCAGGTAATTTTATTAATGTTGCGAAGGTAGAAAGAGCAAGCACTGATAGTTTGCGACACTTGCTTCTTCATGTCAAGGTGCATATTAATGCAAACACCAATACACTGAACACAAGGCGAGACCGTAGTTGTAGCCACACCAACGCGAATCGCATTTTTATCCACGATTGCATCTGCAGACTCGGAATATAGTGTGTCTTGTCATCGTAATGAACATAGAATTCCGTTCCATTTGCTTAGCTGCAGCCACTAATGCAAGTCAAAGTGAGCATATACCTGTAAATCATCGGCATATTGATGGAAGAATAGTCCATGGGGTCGTATGATGTCACCGATAGGTTGGACGTATAGCGAAAAGAGCAGTGGCCTTGCGGGACACCTGTCGTTAGAGTAGTTGTACTCGACGACTGGTCACCGATTACCACTCGCTGCGTCCTCTCCTTCAGATAAGATATCATTGGTGTTGGTGCCCTGCCCTTGACTGAAATGTTGGGCTTGATGCCCTGTCCTTGACAGAAATGGTGGGCTTGGTGCCCTGTCATTGACAGAAACGTTGGGTTTGGTGCCCTGCCCTTGACTGAACTGTTGGGCTTGGTCACCTGCCCTTGACAGAAATGTTGTGCTTGGTGCCCTGCCCTTGACTGAACTGTTGGGCTTGGTCACCTGCCCTTGACAGAAATGTTGGGCTTGGTCACCTGCCCTTGATAGAAATGTTGGGCTTGGTCACCTGCCCTTGACTGAACTGTTGGGCTTGGTCACCTGCCCTTGACAGAAATGTTGGGCTTGGTCACCTGCCCTTGACTGAACTGTTGGGCTTGGTCACCTGCCTTGACTGAACTGTTGGGCTTGGTCACCTTCCCTTGATAGAAATGTTGGGCTTGGTCACCTGCCCTTGACTGAACTGTTGGGCTTGGTCACCTGCCCTTGACTGAACTGTTGGGCTTGGTCACCTGCCCTTGACTGAACTGTTGGGCTTGGTCACCTTCCCTTGATAGAAATGTTGGGCTTGGTCACCTGCCCTTGACTGAACTGTTGGGCTTGGTCACCTTCCTTTGATAGAAATGTTGGGCTTGGTGCCCTGCTTTACTGGCCTTGATGTTCCCAAACGTTACTC
Organism: Oasisia sp. SBJ-2009; assembly: GCA_964017155.1. Lineage (NCBI taxonomy): Eukaryota > Metazoa > Annelida > Polychaeta > Sabellida > Siboglinidae > Oasisia > Oasisia sp. SBJ-2009. The sequence continues at coordinate 10,368,043 of OZ024863.1, forward strand.
AAACCCATGGCCAAAATGACCTTGTCCGAAAAGATATATATTCTACCACTGTGCTTCATCGTCAAGACCGATCAATAATTGCCCAAAATTGAGCACTGAGGCCTCCTCAAGATTTATTTTCTGATGATGTTTCTCTACTGATCTTTTTTTTTATTTTGGGTATGTTTTATCCGGTGTGCATAGTCAAGACTGATTCATTTGAAATATAAAACATTATTTAGGTCTTCGTGACTTCTCCAATCTCTTCGAGGGCGGGACTTAAGTTGGTTTACTGGCTTGTACCCTTTAGCATCTCCCAATTTTGTTTTACATTGGCCACACCTTGATGACAACTTTGGACTGGCACTACTTGACTGTGAGAACGATCAAATGTCACATTATCTTCATCACGATGTGTAGTTCGAGGATCAACAGCATCGTTGATTTTACATTGTAAATGTATCGGACTTCGGACTTCCTTTATTATGACAGTTACTGGACTGGTCGTACCCTACCCGGCCCCGGAAGCCGAGACGGAGGGCGGGGTCGGCGGCGTTGCCGCGAGTCTCAAATTGTCGGTACCTTTTCTTTGACTTCGAGATTTACAAGACCGAACACTGACCTGTTGGCTTTATTCCTAGAGGGGTGTCACATTTCTCTAGCAGCTGTTCCATGTCGGTGTCAATGTCCTGATATTGCTCTGCAGTTATCGTCTGGACTGGTTACTGGTGACTCTTCCATGACCTGTTGGTCTATATTCGCGTTGCACTTGGCAACCGATCTCTGCTAAGGCGGCGGCCGTTTGCATCTTTTTTTTTAACATTCGGCGTATTTGTGTAGGGTTTTACTGTTCTGCCACTTTGACTATATTCTGTACCTGTTCCCCCAGTCATGCTGATTTTACCTGTAAGCTATTAATGAATTTGGTAATATTTTGACTTTTACGCCAGAGGTAGGCGTATTCTGAGCAAGACTAATCAAACCGGAACTACTTTCGCGTAAGAATCCTCTTCCAGTGACCTTTGACCATGAAAACATGGGTCTGAACACTCTATCTGTACGGTTACGTGCAATATTGGCCTATATATGCCAGACAATCGATTTCCGGTAATGGTGGCATTTAGTGTAAGTGTTATGACATCCTGTCTGTTATTGTTTTTGCCAATTACGCTGAATGTTCATTTCGCCTGGTGTGCCGAGGCCGATGACCCTGTGAGCGTGCGTGGTAGTGTGCGACCTTTGCAATTTAGTGTGTGCTTGTTATTGCTGTTCTGGATCACTGGCGGTGCTTTAAGTTGCTCGTCTGCCACGCTAACAGTGTCTGTGTCGTCGCTGTTGAACCTGGCGAGTCTGGAACGTATCTCCTGCGACCGTGGCAGCCTGGGTACGGAGATGACTACAACACAAATACGTTTTGTGCGAGTTCACATCTCTTATTCAAGTTATTGGAGTATTCAGCTGCCGCAAATGCTAACTGCTAGATTACAACGGTTTGTGTGACTACAGCGACATTGAAACTTTCAACTAGGACGATAGGAGATACATAAATACATAACGATTCGTTCGTAACGTGGGAGCCGGCACGCACCATGTTGATAACACTTGTTTACTATCTCGTGATGTTCCCTTTCATTTACCGTGCGACCGGAAGTGATGTCAAGCAAATGTGTAAGTACAACGCACAATAGTTTAAGTGTTTATAACATCATAATATCGAATTTTCGTTCACTTGTAAAACAGGGTAAAATTGTTTAGTTTGTTTCGGGGTAGGGAAGATGTTTGGGTATACTTGATATAAATGTGGGATAGGTACATTTTTAATGTTAAGAACTCAGCCAGTAATACATTTCGGGTAGAAAGTGGGATCATAATTCAGTACACAGTACCCTTGATACATTCGCGAAAGTCTAATCGTATTTGGAGAGCTCTCCTGAAGGTAACTGTTATGTATACAATGTGTGTGTAATAAGTTATAATGTTTTCATTAAACATTTAAGAAATGAACTTACTTTGGAGCATAGTTTTTGAAGCGTACGACGTTTCGACCCATCAGCTGTAGGTCTTAGTCACGTACTGAAGTCAGGTGTAATGGCTTCGGTTTCGTCGGGATAGGCCTAATTTGGTTGTAAATGGCGGGCAGGTGAGAAACCCAAATCATCATTCATGCCATCAGTACGTGACCAAGATCTATATAGTCGGGGCGCACGGTGGTCGAAGTGGACACCTCGTGCTATTTTTGGTTGCCCTGTTGTTTTCTAAACTTCAAACCTTCCTTAACAATAATCCAGAGGGCAACCCTCTGAAATCAGTGTACCTCACTCCGAAAATCGCACTTAAATTCAGACGTATAGGGTGCCGGAATGACCGTTTAGTCACAATTGCAATTTGTTTTTCTCATAGTTTGTTTAGGGCTAGAAAGTTAGTTTTTATGGCAAACTATTCGTATTGCAGAGGAGCATAAACACAATAAATATCTTATTGAAATGTACATCTTAAGGCAACAGATTCAGCAATATGTTAAAATAAACACTTCCGTTTCCGCATCGACATCATGTAACGTTTACCGTAGTTCTCTTAATATATATTCAAAATATATGGTTAGCATATAAAAATGATCGCCATTCATTCTTCTGTTGCTATATACCACGACATTGTAAAATGTATCAGCACATCACATGTTTTTGAACTAACATATACGTCACCCCTCATTTTGGATTGACGTAATGTTTTGACACAAAGTGGGAATAACTAGTAAAATGGGGAGCCTACAGGATCGATAGGGGGCGGTGATATGCAACTCAGGCATGTGATGTAATCGGGCTAATTACGTGCACGCGCTGTTTGTTTAGTTGTTCAGTTTATATTTGAATTGTTTAGGCTCCAACTGTTATTCGTGCGCACGGTGGTCGAAGTGGACACCTCGTGCTATTTTTCGTTTGCCCTGTCGTTTTCTAAACTTCAGACCTTCCTTAATAATATTCGGGAGGGCAACCCTCTGAAATCAGTGTACCTCACTCCGAAAATTGCATTTACATTCAGGCTTCTGTGGTCTATTAATGGCCGCGCTGCATATATTTCTCTTTCCACATTTTCACAGTAAATGTGTGACAACAAACTTAAGTGTAGTATCAAATAGTTAGGAATGACGAGAACTAATATGTATGGCAATATCGTATTGGTATGTTTATTTATTAGGAAGCCAGGTACAAAACATTGGACAATATATCGAAAAATCAGTTCGGTTTCGCAGTTGACATCACACAACCGGAGTTATAATTACCTTAATATGTAATCAAGATATTTATGTAATATATCACAATGATGTACATTCATTTACCTACTGGATTATGCAAAGCAGTTGTAAAATAGTGCTATATTATACGCAATCACGAGCCAAACATCTACCCAACCCCCTAAGTGTTGCGCAATCGTGACGTGACACAAATCGGAGTGGATTTCATTGATTGTATCTTATTATATATCTTATTATATCGTCTATTGTATCTTGTATCTTAGTGTAATAATACACTAGTAAAGACAGTCCTGATGCATACCCTACTGCTGGTTATTAATGCAATGTTTGTTAAGACAATATAAAATTATGATAACACGCATTATTCGAAATACAAAACACATCAAGGTGTTACTCAATCACATATTATACATTGTTCTGAGTAATCTGTGTCACTCTTGTCATAGCCATTTTTTTCAAGAAGAATTCAAACAGGTATTACTCGCCCATATTTGATATCTTTCCCATCGCATGGCCAAGCAACACAACACGGTACTTGAAAAATAAACTTCAATTCAGGCCTGAATGTGTCTGAATGACTGTTAAGTCACAATGGCTAATTATGAAATATTCATGGTTTATTTAATGAAATTAGCTAGTCTCTGTACCAAAATATATCCGGAATGGTGAGAGGAATACAGACCACAAATATATTATAAAAATGTATATATTTTAAGGCAACGAGAAACAAACAATTGAAGAATAAGTAGAAAAACATTTCCGTTTTGCCGTCGATTTCATGTAAATGTAGTCACCTTACTACATATTCAAGCTATAAAATGAGTGAACATATCAAAGGTATCCCCATTCATTTCTCGGTTGATTTATACCATACAATTGTAAAATACATTTGAACATCACTTAATCTTGTTCTAGAATCAACATACAGTGTATACTTCTCCACCTCATTTTGGTTTGACGTTAGATTTTAACATAATCTCTGGAGTAACTTGAATATATAAATACGTTACGTCTAATAAGTAAATTAAATATAATGTATTCTTGTTTTCAAATACCTGAGGTATGTTATCATGTTTGAATGACATGTTTTGCAGCGTATCAGTCATTTTAACTTAGTTTCGTGTCTACGGTGTTTTACCGACAACAAATACGAAACTAACAAAATAAACACAACGGACACTTATGATTACCAATTATATGGTATGTGACATCACTATATTTGACAATGTCTAAAAAACGGTAACTTCTCGTCTGCATAAACTATTTTGATTGTTGAAGATAACAATTTGGTGACGGCAAGGACGAAGAATTTCGCACTGTTATCATCATAACGTATTGAATATGTTTGTTGTCGAGCGCCATACCTTCTCAAATTGAACCACACTACATTTCTTTGTGCGAAAAGCTTAAAGCCAGATTACTTGTAAAGATGAGGACTATATATTTGCAACCTATATGTGATCAATAGTTTCAATTGATGATTGTGGCATGGCAATTTTGCCGTTCGTCATCCATAAAGAAAGTAGAGCTCGGAAGCAACCACTATCAATGTTGGAATGCTTTCTACACAACACTGGCTTCAACAGTGCCAGCCACATGCTTTATGTATGGTTTAATGATCCATTCTGTTCAAATAGATCCGCTTAGAATATGCAGCAAAGCTAGCCAATAACTTTGGGGTGAAACACACAGTAGTTATGGCTGATCAGGCCTTGCACGATATTTCACATGGGCTACGGGAGCAAGCTTCCCCTGATGATGACATTGGCATCTTATTGTCATGTGTGTAGTTTCATCTCACTGTTAACGCTATGGGCGCAGTTGGAAAAATTATGTGGAGTCTTATCCTCATAGAAACTGGTTTGTGTAAGCAAGGAACGGCTAACAAAGGTTTTGAACACAAATGACTACGGGAGGCACGGGTGCATTTTAACAATGGGAAAATGGGCAATTGGGAAAATTTGGTTTAGTATAATAACATGCTCCCATTTGTTGCTGCTGCTGGTCACCACAACTACAGTTATTCGCTGCCAATGTACCTAAAGGAAATAAACAACCCGAAGAACCCAGCACCATATGTATATCAGTACTTCACGAAAGGTCAATATGATGTGCGAAAACAGCTGAGACATTCAAATGTATCACTTCTGAAATAGCTCATGGGGAGACATAAAGCATAGATGTGAAGGAAAGTGCGAGTGGGCTTACATACATTCCCCTGGATGCTAAAGTACGAACCAAGTAGCATTACACAAAGCCTGTGTATCTGAGGTATCATTCCATTTCAAAGAAGTGATGAACCATCTGCAGTCTAACAATCCCACGAAGATGGAAACCAGCAAATGATCAATCACGCATGCATAAAAACAGCACATGATCAATCCCGTCACGGTAGACTCCAGCAACATACTAAATATTGCCACGAAACAGTGAGCCACTGTAACTATCATGAAGACTCTGGAAACTGTGAAATATATTTGCAAAACTGAGCTCCAGGAATACTTGAATGACAACGCAAAGTCCAAAAGGTATATGACAGCATATTTAAAGAACTGCATCCTCAATAACATCTTACTGTGCTTCAGAAGCAGACGTAGCAGCTGATCAATGAAGTTGTCATGCTGATACGCCTTCTTCATCAGAAAGGTATTGGGGAAAATGTCAATCTTGAGGAAACCATCGGATAATATGAATGTTCTCTAAGGTACCGCAAGCTTTGTTTGAGTCAAATGGATCGATGCGTCAAGGCTGTAAGGCTTGAGGTTGACAGCTGTGCTGAAAGAGACTCACTTGAAGATGGAGGAGAAATTATTAGATATCGGTTGGAAGACGGGTTCCACACATTTGGAACCAGTATCTTTGACGGTGCCGCCTTTACCAGAACTTTCACAATGGTATACAAGTTACGTGTAGCCAACAAATGCCCTTGTAATTGTTCTTGCGCTAAATGCCAAGTGCCGCGTTGTGCTGCTTGCAAGTGCAAACGGAACGATACCAAACGTAGGCGAGTAATACCTGTTCGGACTCTTGTTGAAAACAATGGCTGTGACAAGAGTGACACAGGTGACTCAGAATAATCTTTAAGATGTGATTGAATACCACCTTGGTATGTTTTTATTTTTGAATAATGTTATCATAATTTTATGTTGTCTTAACAAACATCGCATTAATAACCAGCAGTAGATTATGCATCAGTACTCTGTCTTTAATAGTGTATATTACCCTAATGAACGCGAATGATACAATCAATGAAATCTACTCCGATTTGCGTCACGTCACGATTGCGCAACACTTAGGGGGTTGGGTAGATGTTTGGCTCGTGATTACGTATAACGTAGCACTATTTTACTATTGCTTTGCAGTATTCAGTAGGTAATTGAATGCACATCTTTTTGATATATTACATAAGTATATTGATTACATATTAAGGTAACCATAACTCCTTTTGTGTGATGTCAACTGGGAAACCGAACGGATTTATCGTTGTTTTGTCCAATGTTTTGTATCTGGCATCTTGAAAAATAAACGTATCAAAAAGCTATTGCCATAAATAATAGTTCTCGTCATTCCTGATTATTTGATACTACACTTAAATTTGTTGTTATACAGTTACTGTGAAAATGGGGAAAGAGAAATGTATACAACTGGGCCATTAAGGCCATGGATATCAACGCAATTTTCGGAGTGAGGTACACTGATTTGAGAAGGTTGCCCTCTGGAATATTGTTCGGGAGGGTTTGACGTTTAATAAAATACACGACAACCAAAAATAGCACGAGGTGTCCACTACCTCCAAAATTTGGACCCGTGCGCCCCGACTAATAGCTGATGTGTAGAAACTTCTTACGTGTCAAACGCTATGCCCCAAAAGAAGTAACTTTTTTTACGTTCGATGACTTTTGCATTATATTTATTGACTCGTTCAAATATTCGCAAATGCGTTGCGTAGTGACGTCACAATACACACAATGTGCTCACTAAATTCAAGAACTTACCAAAACTGTCTGGCCACATGTTGTGATCGGTTTACACTTCATATTCCGTGCTGCAGATTTGTTTAATTAATATCTAAATTGTTTTTGTAAATATGCTCAATTG
>OZ024863.1:10380372-10402872 GCA_964017155.1 Oasisia sp. SBJ-2009
TGTATCGTCATATACATTTTCCAAGTCTACGTACTTAAGAAACTTGTTTTGGTCTTATTTCATGCGCCTCCCGCGTATGTATTCAAACGTTTCGGTTGTTTCCTAGACGTACAACATGTGAACAAGCTGAACGTCAGCTTTCTGTAGATGCGTCTTCTCAAAATATACCAACCATAAAAGGTTGGTTCGGGCGAAAACTGCAAATGTATCCCGGGGTTATTAGAGTCATATATGAAAAGCAGGAGCATACTACTTGTTAATAATCTGGCATTGCCTGGTAATCCTCCGGTTTGAATTTGCTGTGTATTCCACAACTATATATTTCCCAAATGAGCAATTCTCCTCTATTCCCTGACATCAATAATCACAGTACTAATCCGTAAACACAATATTAACCTGTTGACTTCGCCCTTTTAGGTGGTGCAGCTGAATTGGATCCAGCATAATGTGGCTGCGTGGCTAGCTGGAGACTACAGTGACACGTTAGGAAGGAAGACAAATATGCCCACGGTAAGATGACTCCCAAGTGGAACCGTTTACTATTGATAATGCGAAATTGCACTGCTGTGGATTCACATTGTGTTAATAATAGTACACCAGATAGCATGTGTGTCATATTCTACATGTGTGTGTGTGTGTGTGTGTGTGTGTGTGTGTGTGTGTGTGTGTGTGTGTGTGTGTGTGTGTGTGTGTGTGTGTGTGTGTGTGTGTGTGTGTGTGTGTGTGTGTGTGTGTGTGTGTGTGTGTATATATATATATATATATATATATATATATATATATATATATATATATATATATATTCTACAGTACATCAACCCGGGGTCATCACAACACGGCTTCAAAGAATCTTCATTCGGCGCCATCTTTGATCTGAAAAAGTGTTTGACGTCAAGTAAATCGTCATTCTGTGACAAGCCGACCACTATCGCATCCTACACCGACACTGGCCGTCTGAAAGGACCTTCCCAGCCACGTGGTGAGATTTTCCCGCGCAAATTTCCTGACTTCGATGGTCAACGCTTCCGTGTTGTTACGAAACACGTGAGTACCATATCCCAAACAGGACATTATATAATGGTGTAACGGGCCAGAAGTAACCTTTAATATTCCATACCAGCACTTTTTTTAGCACTACTCACCGGTCAAAAAGAAAAGGTACGATTTTACACAAAACAGTTATACATTAATAAAAATTATGGTTACCCTGTTTTCCGTAAGTATCGTTAGCAAGAGCTATGTTAGAAGATTATATCTAATCGCCCCTACATGTGGTATTGATGATGATAGACCACCTATTGCGTCGTTTGGTTTCAGTACCCTCCATTTGTGACGTGGTCTAACGGCTCCTTCTCCGGCATGTGTATCGACTTGTTGAAAGCTCTGGCTACCGCTCTTAACTTCAGGTAAGATCTTACACAGGAAGAGATATTGCAATAAAATCTGCAGATAGTAGTTGTTCAAACTGATATGATATATCTTATGGTTTATATCTAGTAATTATCGAGACTGGCGTCATACAACAGCGAACGAGATGATTGGTTCTTCATCGCCACTATGAATGCATTAATATGAAGAAATCAAACAGAGTTTCCCTTATCTTAAAATTTTATATTATTGATAACTAACAGACATTTAAAATTAATGCAGTATCTGTCCTGGATAAGTTGTTTTATTTTGGTTTGTTTTTAGGAATGATGGCGTTACATGAATAGCATGAATAGATAAACGCGTAAAATAAAAACATCTTCGTTACAGCTACGATCTGTCAGAAGTACCTGACGGGAAATTTGGCATCATCAATGAACGGGGAATGTGGAACGGTATGATTGGCATGGTCCATCGTAAGGTAGGTTGGTGTATGTAGTATTTGTTATCTTCAGACACACACACACACACACACACACACACACACACACACACACACACACACACACACACACACACACACACACACACACACACACACACATATATATATATTATATACAGACGCACACACATATACGCACGCACGCACACGCGCGCGCATATGGCTGGCTGGCTGGCTGGCTGGCTGGCTGGCTGGCTGGCTGGCTGGCTGGCTGGCTGGCTGGCTGGCTGGCTGGCTGGCTGGCTGGCTGGCTGGCTGGCTGGCTGGCTGGCTGGCTGGCTGGCTGGCTGGCTGGCTGGCTGGCTGGCTGGCTGGCTGGCTGGCTGGCTGGCTGGCTGGCTGGCTGGCTGGCTGGCTGGCTGGCTGGCAGGTGCATCAGAGATGTGCCTTTGACCCGCGCAGGAAGCCGACATGGCAGTAGTCGTCACCATCACCGCCGACAGAAAAACCGCCGTTGACTTCAGTATCCCCTACTGGGAGGAGCCGTCAGGTGTCCTCATCAGACGACCCGCTGAAGGATCGAAGATCTTGAAGCTCTTGAAGCCGCTCCAGTGGTCGGTTTGGGTGACTGTCATCCTCTTATTCCTGCTCGCTTCCTGTGTCATGTACGCTTACACAGCCTGCACCAATCACTTAGCGACGCGACAACGAGACCGCACGATGACGTCCTTTAGAAACTGCCTGTGGTATTCATTTTCTGCGCTGGTGAACCAAGGTAAGCGCAGCAATACACACACACGCACGCACGCACGCACGCACGCACGCACGCACGCACGCACGCACGCACGCACGCACGCACGCACGCACGCACGCACGCACGCACGCATGCACGCACACACACACACACCACACCACACCACACACACACACACACACACACACACACACACACACCACGCATATGCACACACACACGCACGGCACGCACACACGCACACACACACGCACACACGCACACACGCACACACGCACACACACTACACCACACACACACGCACACACACACACACACACACACACACACACACACACACACACATACACCACACGCATATGCACACACACGCACACACACGCGCACACACACACACTACACTACACCACACACACACACACACACACACACACACACACGCACACGCACACACGCACACACGCACACACGCACACACGCACACACGCACACACACACACACACACACACCACACCACGTACGCACGCCTGCACACGCATTCACACGCACACAGCCTTACTTGTTGGCTATGTCTATACTTGATAATTGACTTGGGGGTTTGTTTTTAATTGCAATTACTGTTTATTATTAATTGATTATTATTACTTTTCATTATTTTAAAGTTAGTATTTGATTAAGAGCTGAGTAAATATGCATGCCGGAATCATAGGATAATGGCAGTATTACTTGATGTGACACCGTAATAAAAAAAACTTTTACTTGTATCTTACAATCATGATAACAATTTACGGTATCATTACTGCTATCCATGTGCCAGGCGTGAAGCCCCCAGCGACCTCTGGCGGTCGCTTTGTCGCCTCGTCGCTGTGGGTCGTGTCGGTCGTGGTGTACGCTGCATTCACCAGCAACATGATCGCAACCTTAGCCGTTGAGAAACGAACGCTGCCCTTCAGCACTCTGGAGGAGATGGTCCGACAGACGGACTACACGTGGGGCACTGAGGACGGCATCTCGCAGATGATGCTCTTTCAGGTGGGGTCCGTTAACCCGTTGTAGCGCTTAAATTTTTCCGGCGTTGAAAACTTCCCATTGACGTTACTGCGCACGCGCGATATATGTAAAATCGTCAATGTGCAGCGAATAGACAAAGCATGTATGGTATAAATACTACGGGTTGTTCGTTAGGATGTATATAACCTCTCAGCAAAGTTATTTGTCGCAAATTAACACGAGGCAAACAAGTTGTGAGGCATATTTTGATAGCAAGCGTAAATCACGTGACAGTAGTGCGCCATAATCCGTGACAATGATTTATAAAAAAAACGTTACATTTTATTGCGTTGAACGACATTTTAAGAAAACTCTTCACAGTAATCGTCACAGGAGAGTTATCGAAAAGCTCGTGGCATTTATACCGAAAATGCTTTGTTGTTTCGCTGGACATTGATGATTTTACATTTATTGCGCATGCGCAGAAACGTCAATCGGAACGTTTTTGACGACCGGAAAAATGTAAGCGCGACACCGTCCTTGCACCAGTCCACGCCATGATGATTGCCGCGTAGTGGGCTGCCTCGTTGGTGGATTCTCTGAATAGCCGAAGATTGTTTGTATTACATTTAGCATTTGTCCCTTGTACTGGTTAAAGAAATAGTGCAAAAGCTGCGTCTAAAATATAAATTACTTGGCGTTGGGTCATTCCCGCTTGTATGTCAAGTATCAGTCGAATGTGTTACTTGGGATCATTCTTGAATGCGAGGATTAAGAATACATGAGTAATTCAAAAGTTTGCTACCAACCCGAGTGTAGTTTCTGGCATCGTTCTTGAGCATACGTCTTGGGATCAGTTTTCCTTAATACGGGTCCTGTAATAGATTTTGTTTATATGTCTTGGGGTCAGTATTCCTTACAGGAACCGATTACACAGGTAAAAATGGAGCGCCTACCATGTTATATTGTACTCGTTTGTTGACAAGTACTATGATTGAGAGGAGGCAAAGAGGGATATCGTGCGTGGCATATCACACATTCAGTGAGGTGGGTGAGTGACGTAAAGTGGGTCCACAGCTTATTCCACAACGTATGTTTCCAATGCTCCATGTTATCACACACTATATTCCACTGGGTGTTCTGTCGCCATCTTCACCAAGCATCTAACTTGTAGATCGCTAAAGGTGGTGTCTACAAGGAGATCTGGAACGGTATGACGTCACACAGTGGCTCTACTGTGAATGGAACCGAGGCCGGCTTCCGGAAGACAAGAACTGAGAATTACGGATTCATCGGGGACAAGACCATCTTGGATTCGTACGCGGCAGCCCATTGCGACCTCACCCTTCTACCAGTAGAATTCTACAAAGCTGGTTTTGGTATAGCCTTTCCGAAAGGTTGGCCGTACACCGAATACTTCAACGACGTGTACGTATTTACTCTGGCTGGTTCTAAATTTAATATATTGTATATGTGCAACGTTATTTTTGTTGAGTGTTCCCTTAAATTTGAAATACGGTTAAATAAAAAATGTGCCGTACAAAGTTTTCTTTTTCGTTGAGAGTTCCTTAAAGATGAAATATGGTTAAATTTAAAATGTGTACTTCAAAGCGTTCTTTTTCGTTGAATGATTCTTAAAGATGAAATATGGTCAAATTAAAAATGTGTCGTTCAAATGTGTTTTGAGAAATCACTCGATAATTACATTATGCATCGCTCAAATAATCTTTACACCGGGTATATTTCTCTGACACGCTCGATATGTTTTCAGAATTTTGAAACTGTTGAATGGTGGATTCGGGAATAAATGGAAAACCCAGCACTGGCCGAAGTCCCAGTGTCAAGTGACGGATACGAGGGCATTCCATCGCACATTCACGCTTGCGGATATGCTAGGCAACTTCTGTGTTGTATGTATCGGTGTGTTTGTGGCATTCGGCGTGCTGCTTTTTGAGTGTGGTTGGCGGCCGTTGACACCTCCGAGCGTTAGTCGGGCTGATGGTCCACGTGCAGATGGACACACGTGTAAAATTCACTCAAGCGTCCACGTCAAAGGAGCAGAACCTTGCTGCCCACATTGTTTCCGCAGCATCACATCACATTAGTCTCGCTTAACCGACTGTCGCTCAGCTGCGTAACTTCGTCGAGAAGACAGTTGAGTGACTTCACCGGCGAAACAATGCTGCCACCTCACGGATACTGGTTAATCCTGCCGTATTTCCTATTTTTATCAACAACTGCAAATGTGTATTTCTATTTATTTTTGTCTTAATTAACATAAGTTTAATTTTGAATAGTTTTTTATAATACTGCATTGTGTGATGAAAAGGTATCCTTTTTTAATTTGTTATTTCAAATTCGGTCTGAGAACCAATCAGCATATCTACCCTAATCTGGGGTAAGGGCGCCCTGGCGGTTACATCGGCAGCCCATTAATTCCCCAGGCGGAGCTGAGGGACTGAAAGGTGCTGCCACCTCACGGAGTCTGGGTAACCGAAGCTACCTCTTCGCGCACTGCGCATGCGACTTGTGAAGTACCGTGAGCAGCTTAAACTGGCAACACTGACTTGCATGGCAATTCACGGCGAAGGACAATCCTACATCAGAGACATGTTCGTGCATCACAACCAGCGACAAACATTTATTTACGAAATGCCAAGCGTTCCGAAAGCAGGTTGTTGCTTGACGTGCTGGTGTCTAGGACGCAGCTGAGGAATAGAACCTTCTCTATGGCCGCCCACACGCTGTGGAACAATATACCTGTGTCCATACGCCCGGCTACATCAACGGATGCATTCAAGATACAATTAAATACATGCTTGTTTAGAAAGACATTTTAGATCAATTTAAGTTATTCATGACAGTTTTAACATTTGTATTGCGCATTTTATAGATAGATTTTAATATGTGTTTATTTTAGAAATATTTTGTAATATTATTATCTTAGACATTTAATTTTAATTCTGCATAGCTTATTTTAAATACTGCAAGTTAAAGCGTTAGTATATAATTATGACTAATTTGTCTATTTTGTCAATGTGACTTGTTTAAATGATCGAAACTATAAAACGCATTTGACCAGTTTAGGGTGAATGTTCATATTATTATTATTAAAGGACAACAAAAAGGCTACGGTTTCGTGTCATATACCTAATAGAGTTGATACAAAGTAACAATTTCCACATATACTCAATTTTTTAACGTCAGCGGTTTACTCAGAATGTGACTGTAAAGTCTAAAATTCTAACGAAATCCACGATGGTCTAGACGCCGCCATAGGTGAAGGGTTAACTTGGCTTGGCCATTCAGCGCGCGGCATTCTATATCTCTGCTGAAGCCGGTCAGCTTCCTGCGACGTTGTTAAGGGTCAACAACTTCGAGTCTTCGACAGTTCGTTCAGTTGGCGTGACATCTAGCAGCTGCTTTTAGACGTATATCTAAATCTGTGGTTAAATTTATGGTAAACTTTAGTAATTATGCCTTAGTGTTCGGCATACGGTTGCAATAATAGTTTAAACAACCGGTAGTATTGAAGCAATGGATTCACATTGGTGATTTGCGGGCGTATTGTTTGGAATCCCTCCAGTCCAACTTCAAAGTACAGTTCACTTTGTTCGGTCCATTTTGAGGAGAAATGCTTTGATGTAGACATGTATCATCAGTTGATGGGATGATTTCAGCGATAACAATAATAGACAACTTTATATTTGCCGTCATCAGCATGTTACGCGCGTTGCCGAGTTGCAGCCATTTCATGACAACAGCCAAACCCCATGCAGGAAATCTACGTGGAGAGCGCCTCGATTACCGTCGTGACGTCATTCTTCGTCTAAGATGGGGTAGCGCATAGTATTTGGATGACTGGGTGTTAAAAAATATTTTTCTGGTAAACCGCTGGCGTTAAAAAATTGAGTATATGTGGAAATTGTTACTTTATATTAACTCTATTAGGTGTATGCCACGAAACAGTTAACCTTTTTTGTCCTTTAAAGGAGCCTTTTGTGTGGGAAAGCACATCACAACACTGAACAACTCATCGTCTGCACAGAGTGTGAATAGTTGGTTAAGATTGTATACGTGCGTAATAAATTGTCAGCAAACGACTGCATATGTCCAGTTTAAATGTAGTTTAGATTTCTTCCATAAACTTCGTATTATTATATATTACAACATTTACCTTATTATATACGAAAATGAATAGTATTTGAACATGCAAATGCCTGTAATATAAACATCGGTGTTTTCTGCATTTTAATGTATAATATGACCTTATGATAATGGCCATGTAGTGGCCACTGCTTCCAAGCTGTATCAGATTAACATCTCAGACTGTCTTCAGTAGCCAAGAAGTCTCGAGCTAGTTGCATTGGTCAACGATCCAGCTGGTTGTTTGGATAACCCACCCTCCGTTCCCAACTTTTTAAGAATTCTGTTTTGATGCCCAGGTGGGGTCCCACATTTATTATCTGTATAATATTATGTATTATTAACTAGCAAAATGTCCTGTGGACACATGACGCCAGTGCGTATGGTGGGTCGTATGGCTTACATGCTAAAATGTTGCTAAAATATTGCATTAGATTATTTTGAAATGAGTTTAGTGCTTTGCTTGAGACAGCGCTTGGGGTAGATAATTCCACTCTTTTATTGTGGTTGGGAAGAAGCGGTTTCCAAACATGTCTGCAGAGTGTATAATGTTTTTTTTAACTGTTACGTTTACGTCAGGATTGTGTTGGATGTAGTCATCTAGAGGGATATCTATAAGGTTATGTTCCATATTGTATATTATGCTATGTCTTTTAATAGTTTTCTTATCGCTTGAAGGGTGTCCCATAGGTCTTTAAGAAGTCATGTTTCCGTTCCTGGCTCTCTAGAATAATCGTGTGTAACAGATAGCAGCTTATGTTTGGGTTCTCTCGAAGATTTTAATATTTTTAGGCAGTGTGGATCACATGATGCTGACGCATATTCAAGTACTGGATGGACAAGGGTTGTGTATGCTACAGACTTAATGTGGGTTGGGAATTTATTTAAGTTTCTCCTAATGCTCCTAATGACTTCTAGTGTCTGTTATGCTTTCCTAGCGACTGAGTTGCGTTGTGTTGTCCAGTTTAATGTATTTGATATTTGTATGCCAAGATAACCGTGCGATTCAACAGATTTAAATTGTTGGCCACAAAAGATGTAGAGATTTGGTGTCGGATTTCTTAAGGCTAAAGCATTTGTTGGGGTTGCATTTCATAAGCCATGTGTTTTACCATTCCTCAAGTTTAAGAAGTTAATTTTGGAGGAGAGAAGTGTCTTTGTCTGATTTAATTGGTGAATATAATAGGCAGTCAAAAAGGCAAACATTTGAAGTGAGATTGTTGAGTAGGTCATTTATGTAAAGTGAGAAAACTACGGTTCCTTATACATGGTACCCCAGAGGTGACTTAAATTGGATTTGACGTTGATCCATTTATTACAACCTGTTAAGTTCTTTCTGCAAGGAAGATTTCTATTCATGATGATATTGGGCCTGTTGTGCCATAGTATTTCAGTTTTTGGTTTAGTCTTTTATATGGAACTTAAAAAAAATGCTTTAGGAATAAGTCTAAAATGGCCATGTCTACAGATTTCTTGTCGTTATGGGATTTGTCATCATGATCGTATGCAAGTCCAAGTGTGCGCATATGCGCGGGCACGTGCATGTTTGAAGTTCTTTTAAACTGTATGCAAATTTACATAATATTTACTTTACGACCTGAAAAACTAAAACTAATTTCTATCTAGCTTGGTTATTCTCAGCAATCTAGTTAAATTCGCTAAAGTTCATTATCCATTTGGCCATGCTGATTCGTTTTGATGTGATGACATTATAATAAAACAAAAATCACTTATGATAATAATAATAATGCAAGAACTTGGTAAATGAATTGTACTATTAGTAACGGAACCATGGTCTATCGCTTACACCCCTGACGAGTAGGAATCCGGAGGAGAACATCTTCAAGAAACTATCTGGTATCTTTCTCGTATTAACCCTGCTGTGAGTCCTTGTCAACTCCTCTTGAGGGAATTATATCTAGACAGGTGCTCGAGAATAAATTTGCATTGTTGTCTTGTAACGAAAATATATTAATAATTTTTACATTTAAATTCATTCTTGAATTCACGTGGAAGAAGTGAGGCAAATATCAACCAGACTCCGCGCAGCTGCCATTGCTTATTGATCTATCAAAACGAAGAGCTGTTGCATTTACGTCTCGACAGCGCGACTGCTACTTACACTACGATAACATCCACGGGCACGGACCAAGGTTAACTGACAACCGAACAACAAGTTTCACAATATTCGACGGAATGGCTAAGATGGACCAAGTCTTCATCGTCTTGTGTTTGCTGTTGAGTGTTACTTCCGTTCCGGCTCGGCATATTGAGGTATGTACCTCTCTAGAAGGTAACGTTAGTCACATTTGCGTCTACATAAAATTAATCCTCTTTGGCTGGAGTGTCAACTTATAAAATGCACTACTGAAATAATACCTTGTCAAATGAATACCATGGAAGATATTTTGCTGCATGACAAATTAATACACATTCCCAAACAAATCATACACTTTTTATATATTTTACACACTACAAACTATCCCCGGTTATACAACTTTGTTTCTAGGAACGCAATGAAGAAGCAGAAACAATATTGGGACAAGAAGGTTCACTGACAATTGAAGGCAAGAGCAGTGAAGAAGAGAACGGCTCGGACGCGTACAGCGACGAGTCAAGAAGTAGCGATGAATCATCGAGTAGTGAAGAAGATGGGTCGGGGTCGAGCAATGAGGAAAAAACATCCACCGGGGAAGATTATTTGACGTTGATTCTAGACGAAGTATCAAACATTGGTGGAGAATCGGGCAACGACGAAGGAAGCTATATCGTTGACTGAACCATTTCTTTAAGTGTGTTGCATATATGCCTACATATATATATGCTATGTGTTACTAAAGTGCACACATATACATGTGAAACTTTTCATCAAGTTGGGTGAATATTGTAGACCGAAATGTATTAGTTGTTTAGTAAGCAATCTTATTTTAATATTGTACACATATACGTGCAAATATATACACACACTTAGGCCTACTCTCCCTCTCTCCTCTCTTGCTTCTATCTGCCTCTCTCTCTCTCTCTCTCTATATATATATATATATATATATATATACATATTCAAATACGCAAAATTATACATCTGTAATCGTTGAATTGTGTATGTATTATATGATCACGCGTGCAATATCATATAATAGTAATGTGTACCCGGTATGTGTAGATCTATATTACGTGGTTGTTGATCACTGTTAATACGTACGTATATATATATATATATATATATATATATATATATATATATATATATATATATATATATATATATATATATATGTGTGTGTGTGTGTGTGTGTGTGTGTGTGTACACTCTAATCCACGATCATATATTTGAAGCGATCTGAATTTAAGTCTAATACACATTCTAGTTGTTAAACACGATCCAAGTTACGCAGTATTTGGAAGAAAAAATATTGAGCTTAGTGTGTTGCTGGTCTGAGACGCTTGGTGCCGGCTGGTTGAAATCCGACGCAGCCAACTGACTCTTTGTGGTATACAGTTGTCGAATGCAGAGCAAAATCCATCCGAGCTATAAGAAATGTCGATAACGTTCAACATAAGTGCTAGTATGGATTATTACAAGTGTTGTCAGCTTGCTCTAAGTGTTGAGCAATTCCTTCGCGGAAGATTTCTAGTATTGGATCTTTCGCTACTAAGTAATAGCATTTTGCCTATACATTATCTATATTTATTGTAGGACCTATCATATTATTAAGTTTTATTTATGAATGGATGTGTCATTTTAAGAGTATTAAACTTTTATAAAGTATAATCATCTTCAGTTTGAAATTATGTATAAATAAAATATAAAGTGCTAAAGCATTTCGTTTTTCATGAAGTTTGATTGCATATCATGGGTACTCACTCGCACACGAACACACACACACACACACACACACACACACACACACACACACACACACACACGCACACACGCACACACGCACACACGCACACACGCACACACGCACAAACACAGACACAGAAACAAACACACACATACACACAAGCACACACAAACACATACACAAACACACACACACGAATGCACACATGCACACACGCATACACACATGCACGGGCACACGCACACGTACGCGCGCTCAGCCACTTCGAAAACACCGCTACTACTACTGCTGCTGCTGCTGCTGCTACTGCTACTGCTACTGCTACTGCTACTGCTACTGCTACTGCTGCTACTACTACTACTACTACTACTACTACTACTACTACTACTACTATAATTCTAAAGTGTCCAAATAATTATTGTGATCTTGACCCTTTTCCAACATTTCTACTAAAACGTTGCATTGATCAACTGATTCATCCTATTACAACTATTATTAATATGTCAATGCAGGATGGTGTTATTCCTGATGATTTCAACCAAGCTTTGGTCAATCCTCTTATTAAAAAACAAAATCTTGGAAAAAATAAACTAAAGAACTATAGTCATATTTCTAATGTGTTTTTGTCGAATATAATGGAAAAAGTTATAGCCAATCGTCTCCATGACCACATTTCTTCCCAGCTCTTGTCAAATGATCTACAATCTACATATAAACGATTTCACGCAACTGAAACGGCTCTTCTTAAAATGCATAATGATATTATAATATGCAACATGGATAGTGGAACAATTGACTGCGCTTATCTTGTTGGATCTTTCTGCTGCGTTTGATACAATTGACATTGACATTCTTTTGCAACGCTTACACATTTTGGGAATTCTGACACAGCCCTTCCTTCTGTGGTTTAGTTCGTATTTATCAAACCGATACCAAAGAATTAATATATATCTGGCTCACACTCGTGCCCCAAATATATTCCATTTGGAGTTCCACTGGGATCTGTCCTTGGTCCTGTTCTTTCATCCTATATACACTACATCATTTGGTCGAGTCATTACTATACCATAACATAAATCATCACGTATAATGACGAATTCCCGCAACTTTATATCGCTTTCCCAACGGATACACATACATCTAAGTCAACTGTA
This sequence comes from Oasisia sp. SBJ-2009, assembly GCA_964017155.1. Taxonomy (NCBI): domain Eukaryota; kingdom Metazoa; phylum Annelida; class Polychaeta; order Sabellida; family Siboglinidae; genus Oasisia; species Oasisia sp. SBJ-2009. The sequence continues at coordinate 10,393,079 of OZ024863.1, forward strand.
AATGCCTTGCTGACATCTTGTCGTGGATTGAATCAAGTAAATTGAAGCTTAATGTCGATAAAACTGATCTAATTATTATTGGTACAAAACAACAACGAAACAAGATTGTAGATTACTTTCCAGTTAAAATGATTGGTACAATACATCCCCTTCAGAAAGTGTTTGAAATTTAAGTGTTGTCTTCGACAGTAATTTCAGCTTTCATCAGTACATTTCACATGTATGCAAATCATGTTTCTATCATATACGTGATTTCCGTCGAATCCGGCGTCATTTGTCTTAATGTTCAGCTAAAACAATATCAATTACTCTGATTAATAGTCGACTGGACTGAATTGTAATTCCACCCTTACAAAAAAGTGCCAGTGGTATACCATTGAATACCATTGAATACCACTGAATACCATTGAGTACCATTGGACCATTCAATGATATTTCAGCAGGACTCAGTGGTACTCTCAACGGTAATTTAGGATACCATTGAATGGTACACAGAATCCAAAATATCATTTAAAAACATTCAGATACCATTCAGATACCATTCAAATACCGTTGGCCATTATACTACCTAGTACCATTCAATGGTATTTGAATGGTATTTTTGTGTAAGGGCATTTTAAATAAGATTGCCAAAAAGATTTATCTAAGCTCCAATGTGTACAGAATTGTTGAGCACGCATGGTACGTAAAGCCTCCCGTTTCTCATCATTTCTACCACTACACCTAAGCAGTTACATTGGCTTCCATTTGTATACCGAATTAAATTTAAATTGGCTACTGTTACACGCCGTACTCTTTCTAATCAACAACCGACATACTGAGTTAATCTGCTACATATGTCTGATATCTCTAGGACCCTTGAATCTTCCGTTTCCGAAAACAAATGTGTCTCTAAAATAAGCGTAATATTGGCAAACATGCTTTCTCTGTGGCTGCGCCAATAATCTGGAAACAACTCCCTATTGTGATTAAATCTTCTCAATATTTTAAAGGATTTAGGCGCTATAGAAGTTTTAAAATTATTATTATTGTATGTATGTATGTATGTATGTATGTATGTATATATATATATATATATATATATATATATATATATATACATACATACATACATACATACATACATACATACAATAATAATAATTTTAAAACTTCTATAGCGCCTAAATCCTTTAAAATATTGAGAAGATTTAATCACAATAGGGAGTTGTTTCCAGATTATTGGCGCAGCCACAGAGAAAGCATGTTTGCCAATATTACGCTACATATATATATATATATATATATATATATATATATATATATATATATATATATATATATATATATATATATATATATATATATAGCCAAACGTTCTAAGCAGGCCTAAATATGTTTTTTTAACTTGTATGCTTACATTGTAAACATATTGAGGTTATAACATGTTATAGCGTGAATGTCAAAATCATTTACACTGTTGGCATCCAACCAAAGTGGGAGAGGATCCGTAGTGTGTCCTTAGTTCTTAGGTGGTGTCCTCCGTATGAGTGGACTGTATATTTGCAAGTGGGAGGTCTTTCCGACAGAGCTGAGGTTCACCAGAGAAGATTCTACATACTGCACGTTGTATAGCCTAACACTTTTAGCTTTTCATAAGTTTGCACTAAACTGAAATATCGCATTATTATTACAGTTAGGAGGCGCAATATAATGTGACTGCGCGAAGAGACAGTAGAGCGCAGTGGCTCAGAAATAGAACGTCGGACTCTCGAATAAGAGGACATGGGTTCGAATCCTGAGCTGCGGTGTTAATACCTTTGGCAGGTGTTTTCACTTTACATTGCTCCAGTTCACTCAGCTGTATAACATGGGTACCTGACTAGTGGTGGATATATGTACGAGCAGTCTTCGCACATTAATTGTCGCATATGGCTGGATGCTTCCCATAGAAGTTGCGATGGTGTCTGATTGAACAGGTCTGTCAGGAAAATAAAGTGTAGCCTAAAGCGCTTTGAACATTCCTGAGGATTGGATACTGCGCTATATAAGAACTTACCTTTTTAGATGTGACGGGATCTATTCTTCAAACACATTATCATACACTAGATAATTGACTAATTGTATGATCCTTAGGCAACAATACGCAACATCGAGTTCAACCTATCTAACTAAATGTACCCCGCCCTTGTTAGGTATATGTCAATTTTATTTTTAAACATGTTAACACTACTAGCACCTACACAATCAGCCGATAATATGTTCCATTCATGTATTGTTCTTTGTGAAAATGAAAATTTTCTAATATCTAGTCTACACTGATTCTTTGCTAATGTAATTCCATGTCCTCTAGTTCTTCTCTCTTCCTTAACCGAGAAAAAATATTTCTGTCAATATTTTCATACCCTAGCACACAGGCAAACACGGACTAATACAAGCATACACAAACCTGCTCTCGCACATAAACCTGTTCTCGCACATAAACGCGCGCACATAAACACAGTATGAATTACATATTATTATAAGGTACTAAAAACCCCAATATTCTTAACGAAGCACAACCAACTTTATAATTTAACCGTTAACGTATATTATAATAATCGCCGCGCTGTCATTCAAATCGTCACGTTCACGGTACGCCATACACTCACATTCCCAAATAGCGAGCTCGGATAATTTCCATGATGGCGGAGCTACAAATGTCAACACTACGCAGTCAATGTGGCCTTCGCCCTTCACGCCGACAATTCTTCTTAGGGTAAATAACGGATGATATGTCCAGTCCAACGGAGCTGGGAAGCCGTTAGAGTGGCTTCTATGCTGGACATATTAGCCCGTCTTAAGACTTCGACATTTGGAATGTGGTCGTCCCATGATATCCGCAGGATTTACCGTAGATGTACTTAGGAAACTTTTCTAAAGTGACGACGGTAGAGAGTGTATTTCTCCGCAGAGTACAGTAGTGTTGGAAGCACAATTGCCTTGTACACCTTGCACTTTGTGAAGACTGTAATACCATGTTGTGACCATATACGCTTCCAGAGTCCTCAAAAGGCTCCAGAGGCAGCATGAATACGGTTGTTAATTTCCACATCAATGGTGTTGTCAGATGCAACAGTGCTCCCCAGGTATGTAAAGTTCTTAATGATACTGATTTCAGTGGCGTGCTAAAGATTTCCACATGTGGATCGATTGAGATTTTTCCGGATGGTTGGGGGAACGTCACAGTTTTCTTTGTATTGATTGTAAGTCCAAACCGGGTTGCAGTTTGTTCAAACTGTTTGCATACCTCTTTGGTGTCTTCTAGTGTATATGCAACGATAGAAGCATCATCTGCAAATAGTAGTTCACTAATGCAGAGTTCTCGAGTGTTTGTGCTTACATTTAGTCTAGCCAATTGGAATAATTTCCCATCAGATCTAGTGCGGATGAAAACTCCTGCACTGATGTTTTCGGACACTGTAGACAGTAGTGCTGCCAGAAAAAGAGTGGACAAACACATCCTTGCTTTAGTCCATGGTTAATTTCAAATGGATCAGTAGTTGATCCACCGATAGACACTGCTGCAGCCATACCAACCAAATAGAGGTTAACTAAAACATATTTGGGCTGTCGGTACGATACATTTTAAATTTATATTGTGTAACATTATTGTACATAAGGTACATTCCCTTTAATATCGAAACGAAGAAAATTTAGATTTTATATATCGTGCTATATTCGAATCATTCGTCTTTATTTCGCAGTCTTCAATGATAGCTGTAACCAAGCCAAGGAGACATATTGTGACGTCACGTCCGCGTATACCTCGCGTATTCGACATTGTGTTCAACTCAAACAAACTGCTACAAAATCCAGTAAGTTTTCACCGCCAACGCCTAGAGAAACATTTCCGCTGGTGTCAATGAGTCATGATCCCGTCTCGTGTTGAGAATGGAACCAGAAAGGACCAACCTGATGATCGTTCTAGAAACTACGATACTGTGCCAGAATATCATCATCGTGACACCAGGAATGTTTCCGATGATCCTTCTAGAAACTACGAGCCTGTGCCAGAAGATAACCCCAGTGACATCGGGTATGTTTCGGATGATCCTTCTAGAAAATACGATACTACTACAGATGATCTTCCTAGTGACATCGGGAATGTATCGGATGACCCTTTTAGACACTACGAGACTGTGCCAGAAAATCCTTCAAGCGCCTCCGACAATGTGTCAGAACATCGTCCAAGTGTCAATGAAAATATGCTAGAAGATCATCCTACAAACTATGCGAATGTGTCACGATATCATCCTGGAGACAGCGCCGAACCAACCGGAGGTGCAAACACATCTGCTTGTGCGGACGAAGTTGAAGCACGCAGATGTCTTTCAGAGCAACAATTGGTCACCAGAGAACGTGTGGCGCGAGGGCTTGAGATGCTGCACGCCTGCACAAGAGGGGGCATAGAGCATATCTACATCGTGCGCTCGTGTCTGGTCGATGATTTATACGAACTTTATGACGATATGGATGTAACAGATAAAACACTTTCTGTCACTTTTGAAGGCGAGGCCGAGGTCGGTTTGGTCAGCGATCTCTTTGCATGCTTCTGGAGAGATGTATCAAAGACACTCTTCCGTGGTGCAGACTGTTTGGTCCCCTACATTCCGCTCCACAAACTTAGGAGGGACGCTTGGAAGTTCAAACGCCTTGGCACCATCTTTTCTCACACCGTAGCTTTGACAGGAAAAATACCGTTATTTCTGTCAAAGTCTGTCGTCATCAGATTATTCACACCATTCGAGGTTTGCGACGACTGCCTACTAGATGATTTCCTCTTGTTTGTGACGATTCGAGAGAAGAGATTGTTGACGAGGGCTATGTCAGATTTCCGCGGTTTGACGGCGGAAGAGATTGCGGGTTTGCACAACTTCTACTTAGACCACGGAAGCACGAAAAGACCCCGGGCATCAGCAATGAGGAAACACATCCTGGCGATTGCCTATCAGGACTTGGTGATGAAACCCTCATCGTACATATCACAGATGCGTCGGGGTGTACCAGAGAGTCACAAAGCGGCTTTCTGGCGGGATCTGTCTGTGGACGATATCACGGAACTGATGCAGGCCCAGTGGCCTACACCAGATACCGTGGCCGGCGTGATCACCAACGTCACACAGGACATGACGGAGGAGGAGGAACGAACACTCCGCTTCCTGAAAGAATTTGTCGCCAGTCTCGACAGTCACACATTGAAGGTATTTCTCGTCTTTGTCACCGAATCAGTCCGTCAGCCACACAAGATTATTGTGACGTTCGGGTGTACGAGTGGGGGTAAAAGGACCATCGGTCATCCGCGTCTCAATCACCTGGAAATCACAACCACCTTTAGCAGTATGGACGAGCTCAAGAGAGAGTTCTTAGCTGTTTTAGCCTCACCGGAAAGTGTCCAAGATTCTGTGATGTCATTATTCAACTAGATGGTTAGGATCAAGAACGTTTTAGCAAGCATAGTTCCAAGTGCATTAAATAAAATACAAGGACTCGAAACATAAACTTATCAAGAACAAAGCTAAGTACGAGTGTCTTAGGACAAGTCCAAGTATATGTCAGCCGTATTTGATCATCAACAGTAATATTATGCATGTATCATTTGTGTCGAACTTGCTAACAATGTGTTAATTGCAGATAAGTAAAATGGCCAATTGGTGATGGCGTTACATAGTAAAGAAATAGTACTTTCTATTCAACATATTCGTGTTATGTATTTATATCGTACTTGAAATGTACTGGATACTTTGACAGTAGCCCTAGCATGTAGCGATACTGTAGGCCTACTAGTGTATATTTCAAGCAGTGTCTAAAATTACAACTGCTTAAATTGATAGTAGTTTATGTAACTGTAAAGATAATAACCTTATCTAAGTACTGCTCGACCTGACTTTTGACTGCCGCGTCAACCTATTTCGGCTATCGTGATCATATTCGTGATACTAAAACGGCAATGACTCTATTAGTCTCTAAAAATGACAGACAATTTATGTGGGCATCAAACGACAAAATGTTGAGGTGATATTAGTAGCTTTATGATGATACAAAACAATATTAAATTAGGACCCTATTATAATTTCAGGTACAACAGCGACGTTTCTTATATACTGTGACATCATCAACTTATGAGTGGCTGGTTTTATGCAACATGTAAATGATCGTATTTGAGCGGGATTAGTTTTATATAAGTTCGCAACAAACATACTTCATAGTTTGGATATCCTTGACAAATCCAATACGTTTATGAAATAGGCCTACGTACTCCCGCTTTACCAAGTTTCAAACGAATGAAATAATTTCACTTATATAAATATAGTCTATATATATATATATATATATATATATATATATATATATATATATATATATATATATATATATATATATATATATATATATATATATGACCTCAATTCTGCTAAAGCCTAGAAACCTTCAAACAATATGAATTCCTAACTAATTGTAAATGATATTGTGTAACATTTTCTTTGATTCCGTGTCCGTGACAGCCACATATTATATAAGTCAGCAACATTCGTTGTTATGGTAACTTGTGTTTATAAATACTAGCCACTCAGAAGTTGATGATATCACAGCATTAACTACATAAATAAAAAATCTACAAAACAGCATAGACTATAAGTCATAGCCTATGGCTATGCTGTTTTGTGGATTTATTATATGTGTAGTTAACTTAATTGTAGAATGACAATCACGCACGCACGCACGCACGCACGCACGCACGCACGCACGCACGCACGCACGAACACAACGAAACTTAGAATATCAATACGAAAAATTAAATTACGGTGGCGCAGAGAAAACAATAAACAGCATTCCCGCTCCCTCCGTCTTCCGATATCCGAAACAGCGCGACACCATGCATAACTAATGGTGCGGAATCTCCCAATATTCATTTCGTTCCGACACTCGTGCCTTCCCGTGTCGAAGCAACGTAAAATACAACCAAGGGCAAGCTAACCAAGGAAACGTGCACTGTGACGTAACGTACTCGTTACCTCGCGTCGCAGCATTTATGACGACGTCATCAAAATGGCTGCCTTGATCTTAATGGAAGACACTGCCATCCTGCAGTATTTTTTATTTATTTACTCCTGGTATTATTATTAAAAATACAAGGAAAACGCAGTTTTTAGGATAATCAATAAATGTATCGAATAACTAACAATCTGAAGATAGGCAATATTAATTGTATTGAACATCAGATAATTGTGTATAATAAACCTAGTATATATATATATATATATATATATATATATATATATATATATATATATATATATATATATATATGTATGTATATATACTACATGGGCAATATTAATAATATACTGGTGAATATTTTTTTGTTTCTGTTTATGTACGCATATTGAAATTATAATAAATACATTGTCATTGATAATGGTCAGGTATATATATCACTCATAACTTAATTTTGAATGCCAAACTCTGTGCTGCAGTCCACTGGACATAAACACACAACCATTGAACCTTATAGCTGCTTGATCGTTATTCCTCGGGAAATCTTCAGAAACAGCAGTCACCTTATTGTGACAAGAACCTGGAACAATGTAGATTTAGAAAATTAAGTAGTTGTATGATAACAACAAAATAACAGTTGAAATAGTCTGTATATAAATATTGCATTTTTACTGCATTGCTAAGTGTCATTGCAATCTTTGTTCTTGATACCCCTTGATTCGTACCCACACCCGTCTGAGTTATGCTATTTTCTTTTTGTAAATAATTAAGTGATGCAAATATTAATATTTTTATATGATTATCATAATAAAAATGTTATATATGCTGAATTTGTTTTTATGTTGCCCTGTATGTGAATTGTAATCATTTGAAGAAATAATTAAGGCATTAAGCTTTCTTCTGACATGATTTGTTATGATACATGACACAAACATACATAAATTATGAAAATTACTTTGTAAATATTAAATGGGGTCTATGTTAGTTCATATTTTTCTGGGGTTAGGAAACATTGAATAAGCCATGCAGATTTTGTATTTGTAATTATTATATATGGTAGCAATATAAGGTGATGTAAATTTTAATGCAAGAACTTAGGACACTTACCCTCTGTATCATTCACCACGTTGTCTTGTTAGTGTTGTCTGTGAGACGATGCACCTAATCAAGTTCTCAGTAGGCACCTCAGGTAGATGCTATATCCTTGCCTCTTATTTTACCTGGGCCATCATTATTAAACAGCTTGTTTAATCTCTTTTCATCTGTTTTGTCTGGGCTACTGTGTTCCCACTGTCACTCACGTTATCAGCAAACTTTAGATTAATATAGTTTAGAAAATAAATCAAATTCATTTAACAGAAGAAACGTTTCCCTCCAAAAGTATTATAATAGTAATTCCACCACTGTTGCATGGAAAGTGACTCTACAGAAAGGTGACATGAAGACTGCGTTGACTATACTAAACATATTTGCGAATATTTAGAGCAATGTGTCAAACCGTTGAAAAGGCGTGCAAGTTATAGTACACAAGGAGTGCAGTGTGACCACAAGGAGAGAGTGCGACTGCAGCATATAATGCCTACAGTAGGCGCATCTACACTGAACATTGAGCCACGGAATGTTAGAAGGAAAGATACACAGAGGACGACCAGAGTGATACTGGCACTGAGTAATAATTTTATGAACTTTCTTTTAAGAGACTGGAAGCACTTGACACTACTACTTGAGTAGATTGAGACGTCTACTAGATAGTGCGAACAGAAATCGTGCGTCCTAATGTTTCATGCTGTTTTTTTGACAAAACCTTGAACAAAAACAAACACAGTCCCATTTCAAATTCTAAAATGTCAACACATATGTTAACATACAATGTCGTGAAAATAAATAATTTTCAGTGAAACTAACAGACAGAATTCCAATTTCGCAATTTATGAAAAAGACGCATAGGACCAGCCACCAGATAAAAATAACGCGCATCCTATCTGCCATTTATAAATTGCTCCTTGGCCAGAATGTGTCACTTAAACCACAAATCAAATCAAATTTTATTTCGTAACAACAAGAAGAAGACATGTACATTAGCAAGCAAAACAAAAAAGTATTGTTACGTGGTGGTCACCACTACAAGAACATATCAACAGTATTTAAAAATAGGCAAATAGCGCGAACACAGTTAAGTGGTAGGTGTTTTGACCTGTGACTGGATGGATTGTAGAAATAGAGAGAGAGAGAGAGAGAGAGAGAGAGAGAGAGAGAGAGAGAGAGAGAGAGAGAGAGAGAGAGAGAGAGAGAGAGAGAGAGAGAGAGAGAGAGACATTATGCCGTACTTGTCATGTGATGATAGAGAGTGCAGCACAGTACAAGTTCATTATGTGATGACAACTTATTCTGTTATTTCTTGTTCTCTGACTTTTCTTGTATGCAATAGATATGTCTGACCTCAGTGTTGTTGTATATAATCGACAGGTTTGTCCGATATAAATTTAGTTGTATGTAATAGATAGTATCATCCTCAGTTAGAATTGTTGTACGTAACAGATAGGTGTGATGAAAGTGAGTGTTGCTGTGTTGGGAGACGGCAGTGCCAAGGCTGAGGTGATTGGCACAGGGGGTGTAGAATAGGAGAAGTCTCAGGGGGTGCTTCAGTTCCTCCACTGTGAGGCGAAGAAACAAGTGGTGCTCGGGATGAACAGAGAATCCATGGTGAGCTGGCAACAGACTAGTCTCTCTCGCTCTCTCTCTCTCTCTCTCTCTCTCTCTCTCTCTCTCTCTCTCTG
>OZ024863.1:10405372-10417872 GCA_964017155.1 Oasisia sp. SBJ-2009
GCGCCTGCGCCTGCGCCTATGTGTCAGTGTTGCAGACTCAAACAATGTCACATGTTGCAAGTAATAAAAGTGTCAGTGTTTTGCAGGGTGTAACAATGTCAGTGTGTTGCAAGCTCCAACAGTGTCAGTGTGTTGCACACATTAACATTTGCAAGTGTGTTGCAGGCTGTCACAATGTCAATGTGTTGCAAGCTCTAACAGTGTCAACGTGCTACACACATTAATATTTGTCAGTGTGTTGCAAGCTCTCACAATGTCAGTGTGTTGCACGCATTTACCTTTGTAAGTGTGTTACAGGCTGTCACAATGTCAGTGTGTTGCAAGGTCTAAAAGTGTCAGCACGTGTGTTGCACATGTTAACATTTGTCAGTGTGTTGCAGGCTTAAACAGTGTCAAAGTGATGCAGGTTTAAACAAGCTGACAACTCTGACCTGTTTCCAAGGTGATGTGGTCATGATGCTGGACCCTCTTCCATCAAGGCGTGCTATGCAAGGCTTGCTATGCTGACATATTGCCATGGTGATTAACTATGTTTGCCCACATTCCCTTGTTAATTACAAAACTGGTATATGTATAAGAGATCCTCTTTTTTGCCTAACTTATAGATATGCCTCAATGATCTGGGGCAATGTAAGTGATGTTTTACTCGAGTACTAACCAACTCAATGTTTAAATTGTTCTTAGTCCATCAGAATGATTGCTGAATAGTTATGTTGATTAGTTGCACATGCATCTCTAATGCTGGTGAGTAATGTTGAAGTCTGAATGCATAATTATACAGTGCCGGTAAAACGTCATGGGACCATGCAAGATATCAGGCATATTTTCACAATTTAATTCATTTAAAAATACTAACTAATACAAAAGTCCAACCAAATTGATTATACACTATTACAAACTAATTATAGATAATATTTCTACAGTTCTCATGTACAAACAACACTAATATTTTGTGCAGTGTCCCTTGGCAGCAATCCCTGCAGCACATCTCCTCGGCATTGAACGTACCAGGTTTTGGACAGTGTCCACTGGGATGGCCTGCCATGCAACTGCCACAGAGCCTCCAGACTACCTGGCTTGCTTCTCTCTACCTTCCTGAAGATGACTTCCCATAAATGTTCTATATAATTCAAAGTCTGGGCTCTGGGCTGGCCACTGCAGGACCTCGACGTGAGAGCGCTCGAGGAATCTCGTCATCTTGTTCGGTTTATGGCAAGGAGCATTGTCTTGCTGGAAGACAAATGCTTCACCCTCGCCATAAAGTGAAGAAGCTGAAGGCAGCATGTGGTTCCCCAGCACCCTCACGTATTGGTCCTGTCGCATGGTGCCTTCATACCGGTAGAGTTGACCGACCCCTCGCTCAGACCATCAGGGAGCCCCCTCCATGCTTTATTGTGGGGACAATGCACTGTGGGTTGTACCTCTCATCAACCTTCCTCCGCACAATAGCCTGCTTTGCCCCACAGAAAAGCTGAAAGGCACTCTCTTCTGACCACAGCTCTATCTCCCACTGCTGGACTGTCCAGTTTTTATGGCGTCGAGCAAAGTCGAGCCAACTTTTAATGTTCGCAGGACGCAACAATGCTTCTTCACCGCCACACAACCATGAAGCCCAGCTGAATTAAGGCGTTTCCTTATTGTCGAGGATGATACAGTCACTCCCTCTGACTCAGCTCTGACTCCATCCTCTGTCGCAGTTCTGGGGATGTGAGGCGACGATCGCTGAGGCTATATCGGACGAGTGCCCGGTCTTGTCGTACCGACGTCTTATTCGGCCTTCCACTCCGCGGTCTGTCGGCCGCAAACCCTATATCTCCCAGGCACTTCTTGATGCCATACACTGTTTTTAAATTTACCGTTAGCTGTCGGCTCACCTCCCGACAGCTAACCCCCATCTCCATTAGCACCACGGCCCTCGTTCCCAACTCAGTGCTGGTTTTTCTGTAAGGTGACATCACTGAAAATTAGCAAATAAGTTATTTATTATTTTTAAATTAAATTTATATGCATAATTTATTACAAATATATAATAAATATTATTATGGAATAATAAAAACACATTTTTACCATATAATTAGCTCTTATTGTATTGAAAATTGGATTTATTCACTACTTTTCTTAATAAATATTGATAATTAATAATAATTAATTAATATTGACACTTTATACCAAATATTGCTCCGGTAATATACCAAAGTACCCTATTATTGCCCACATACAGTTTAGACAGTCAATTGTGATTCATTAGTCCATAGAAAGCAGATAACAATTAGAGATGTAATTGAGGCCTACCTTGATCATTGGACGGCAATCGTGGGGTGTTCTTATGAAATTAGGCAGAAATGGCAAAAACAGAGGCAAAACAACACTCAAAACAGGACATAAAGTTAGGCGCATCCAATAGGTGGCAGCACGTCATTTGCCAAGTTTGCCATTTGCCAATATATATATATATATATATATATATATATATATATATATATATATATATATATATATATATTGTCCCATTATATTGTTGTGTAATGAGCTTCATTCTACAACCATTCTTTGAAATAAAAAAATTCCTTAAAATTTGACAGTAGGGTGTTTTCATTTACTATTTTATTCTTATGACTACAGCATGCATGTTGAAGGTTTACTGCCTGATTATTTGTGTTTAGTTACTCTATTAAGCTCAGAACAAAATTAGCAATTTGAAAGATTCTGCCTGCAACTCATTCAAACTATAAACAGAACATCCAGTTTCAAAATAAAAATTGATTGGCAATAATGCCAAGGCACTCAGAGTTAATGACAATAGCCTTTGATGTTTAACCTTCCCTCGCAGTAGGTTCTCATTACAAATTATTGCTTGGCACTAACCGTTCTGTTGTCAGAGAAATTTGTATGAGGTGCATACTTGTAAATGACTCATGTCACAGAGCAGATATGTACTAAAATATGAAAACACTTGCTTGTACATATAATATTTATAATAAATATTTGTATTTTTGGCACTGTGTTCAACTGGCCATGGGAAGAGATATGGTTTGAATAATACAACTAGTGATATTGCTAACAGCAGTTGTGAGGGACATTGGTTTTGAAAATGTCACAGGTATGAGTCTTTCTGAAAGTTAGTGGTTGTGGAGTACTAGGTACTGCTGATACTGGCAAGCAGAGAGATGTTGTTCTCATCATGCTGCTGCTTGACTCAAATGTCTTATAGGACGTGCACGGTTAAACTTAAACATTCATTTAACATACAACTGTATAAACATGCGATTGTCTTGCAGTTTCTTAAAAGTGTTACTTTGCATATAGGAGTCATTTATCACAGAATGGATGACATTGCACAGTGCCTGTTTAATGTACACATTAAGTGAATTTGTAGAGTCGATGGCTAAGTAAGGTTTCACTGTTGCCCCTGTGGTTATACATATGTTAGCTAATGTTGAAAACCAACTCGATGCGAGACCCAATGGGTTGTCTATATTCTGGTGGGCTATCTTTATTCTAGTGGAATTAATATGTTGATGGGTTATCTTTATTCTGGTGGGCTATCTTTGTTCTGTTGGGCTGTATATTTTGGTGGGTTATCTTTATTTTAGTGGGCCATCAGTATTCTGGTGGGCTAAGTTTATTTTGTTGGGCTGTTTTATTTAGTTGATATGTCTTTATTCTGCTGAACTGTCTACTGAAATAGTGTTTGTGACTGGTTACAAGTTGTGTGTCCACACTTTGCACAGCATACTTCAATACGTTTTTTTATTATTGAGTTACCATGACAACCCTTGACAATATTACCTGTCACAGGTCATTCATTACTTACTGTAGTTGATTTGACAAGATGGTAGCAACAACATCATACATGTTAAGTCTCCCGGTTTCGCCGGGAGCCTCCCGGTATTGTACTACATCTCCCGGTCTCCCGGCGGGAGCAGCAAATCTCCCGGTTTTCAATGAAACCCAAACAAACAAATTCTACCTAACTTACCCAGCTGCGTGTAGATAATTGGTTTTATTTATGGCTGGATATTGTCTCGTATTGTTCTGTGTCGCCTCACAATGGCAATGCCAGTTAAAACTAATTGAAGTAATTGCAATCGAGTCCGAGACTGAGATAATTTAATGCCCTCAAAGTACAAACAGAGACGCCGGCGGCGCGGACAACAAATTGAACAATGGCCTGAATTGGAGTTATTTAAATCACATCTTACTTTGATGACTTAACATCTAAAACAGTCTAATAAATATCTAGGTGCAATGCCTACCCCTTGCCTGTTGTTGACATTGTTTATAAGCTTTATTATGGGAGCACCGCGAACAACTCCGATACCCTATTATCACCCACCGTATACGTTCCGGTCTTGTATAGGGCAAAGCTCAATCCGTTCACATATACACAAATAATGCCCATCCATACATCTACACTACATGTGCATGTTTTAAAGTTGATGTACTTATTGCTAAGCATTACTATTTGAGTATATTAGACATGTAAATGAAAAACATTCTTATTAACAAACAAATGCATGCTTGTTTTAATATGTCTCCCAACCATGCCTGTGTTACCATGGCTCAGACTGGCTTACAAATAATAAATGCTATGTTCAAGTTTTACATGTAAAGATAAAGTTAGTTATGTAATACATTTTGTATAATAAAATATCATGTAGATGCTGCGGCTTTTCATGCAAGGGATTCTTTGCAAAATATGATGAATATCAGAAGTTGAACAAACATGCTAATGTTGAGTGGTAATGTTATACCTGAATGTCAAAAACACAAATAAATTACTGAACATTGTAATTTTATTGATTTATGAACATGTCTTCTTTTTAAGTTACAAGAGTTAAACAGCAACACATTTTTGTTTTAATTAACTATAATGGATTGTTGTATTATGTATGGTGCATTATGACTGGTGAAATGTTAGTAATAATACAATTGTATGTGTTAATCAATAGAATGTAATCCTTTCGTGAAATATAGTGTATATTATTCGCATATATGGTTAAAAACCGATTTACGCATAAAAGCCCGATTTTCCGAGACCCTCCGATTTACGTATAAAAGCCCGATTTTCTCCGATTTACGTATAAATCTACTGTTTTAGCATTTCTGAAACTTAACATGTATGTTTGTAAAAGGTGATAAACCATGTCCAGTGTTTTATGTATCGCCTGTGAGCATATTTTTTCTTTATATTGTTTATTGCTATAGACTGAGATAATAAAATTAACAGTTTGCTATGTGTTTTATGTATTAATGGTTAACAATCCAACATCCATGTATACTGATATCTAGGTGAAAATAAATTTGTGAACAAATAAAACTTGTTTTTCCATGGAAATATCATAACAAAATTCATTTGCCCATCCACATTGTGCTAACTTAATTATTATATATTAACTTGCGGTCAACATAAGTTTTATTCCTTATCTATTGATGCTGGTTATATGCTCTGAGGGATTGTCTCTCACTCCCTCTCTCTCACTCACTCTCTCTTTCATTCTCCCTTGCGCCCTCTCTCTGTTCCTACAGGTGTATATTTTATGTTGCATACAGATGACATGTTGAAGTGACTACAGAAAAACGTTGGCAACTTAACTCTGAAAATTGATATTTTGACAAGTGTATAAAATACGTGTAGCAATTGCTTGATACCATGGGTGTGCTGTGTGCACCGTGTGACGTCCAATCTGTGCACAATATCTATATGTGCCAGGGGTTGAGTAGTGACTGTAGTAATATAGGTTCTTGTGTGTAAAAGTACGACATTAATGCTATGTTCCATTCCCAAGGCAGTCTAGATGTCATAAACAAATGCTTATCTGGACAGCTAGAAGAGTTGGCAGGAGCAGTGAAGTTAGTATTATACACAGATCAATTATATATATAGGTGGAGGGAATTTAAGAATGTATGATCATGGTTTCATTTATATAGATATTTGTTATTAATATGTATCATAGAATAACTAAGAAATTAGATCAACCTAACATATTACTATTCGTTTTATATTTATTCTCTAACCTCTGCTGTGAATGTTTACGTGCTATTTACACAAATATTTCCACTCCCTTGGAAGAAATATTCAAATTGACTAAAATATAATGTTGAAACATTTCATAAATGGCAAACGTTACCTTGTAGATACAAAACAGATTATTAAATGCATACCATAGTGCCACACTGCTGTGTGATACAACCTTAGTAGCACGGAGCAACATACATATGCACTGCAAAAACGATGCATACTTACACGTTCGTGCATATGGACGGTTTCACAAGTTGTCGGCAGATGGTTTATGCCAAGATAATAAAATCGATATTCATAATCTGTGCCATCACTGTCGCATTCACAACGTTTTTTACTTTAGATGTGTTCACCCTCTCGTTCTTTTCTCCATATCTTTCTCTTCACCAACATTCATAATCTATCTATCTCTCTACCTCATTCTTTGGCTCTCTCTCCTATGTATCTCTCTCCCCCTCTCTCTTCAGCCACGTTCAGTGTCACTCTTCAGACATGTAAACCATCCTCGTCTCTTTATCTCGCTCACTCTCTCGCTCTCATCAACCACCCTCACCCACTTTACTCTCTTCTGTTTTGGATGCAACCTCTCTGTCTTTATCTCTCCCTCTCTCTCTTTCTTCCCCACGTTCACAGTCAATTTTCAAACATGTCCCCTCTCTCTCTTTCTCATATTTTCGCTTTTCTCTCCCTGCAGCCATGCTCACCTCCTTTATTTCCTCTCTCGCTCTCTTTCTTTCTCTATCTCTTTCCCATCATATCTCTCTCTTCAGCCATGCTCACTCATTTTACTATCTTCTGTTGTGAACGCCACCTCCCTCCCTTTCTCTCACGCCCCCTTTCTCTCACTCCCGCTTTCTCTCTTCAGCCTCACACACACACACTTTACTCTCGTCTGTTGCAGATACGGCCTCTCTCTGTCTATCTTCAGCTACGTTAACCATCACTTTTCAGACACATACACTACCCCCATAACTCTCTCGCTCTCTCTCCCTCACTCCCTCCGTCCCTCCCTCCTGCCCTCCCTCCGTCCCTCCCTCCCTCCCTCTCTTTCATTAATTTCCCATAGAATGCAATAGGATGGTGCCAGTCAGTGCAATATGATTATATAGTAAATATCTAGAGCTACTTTCTATAGACTATTGCTCAAAGTCATAATAAATATAGCATAGTTACTTTAGATTTTTCTGTTAAGGGAACTAAACTTGGAGCGAAACATGTTTTAGAAGTCTCTGAATGGGTTCAGTCTTTAAGTGACTGATACTTTGAGAGCACAGTTTGGGAGCTCTTAATCATTTCATTCTGACGCCCCTGTCTGACGGACTGAATGTATCCTGGACACTCTTAGGGGCCCTGTCAATGATTTCACTGTCTGGTGCACAGATTACACACAGGGACCGTCTCATCATTCTCTGGTGCACTAGTAACTCTTAGGGACCATCTCGACCATCATTCTCTAATACTGGGCTGATGATTCTTAGGGATTGTGTTGACCATCATTCTCTGATGCACTGGTGAATGTTAGGGACTATCTCAGTCATCATTCACTGGTGCCCTGATGACTCTTAGGGACCATCTCAATCATTATTCTCTGATTGACTGGTGACTATTAGGGACCCTCTCTCTCTCTCTCTCTCTCTCTCTCTCTCTCTCTCTCTCTCTTTCACTGTTTTGCTCTCTCTTCAGCCATGCTCATACAATTTACTCACTTTTGTTGTGGACACCATATCTCTCTGTCTCAATCTCTCTCTCTCTCCCTCTCTGTTTTATGTGCACCCAACCAATCGTGATAAGATGGATAGAAGTCTCTATTTTTCCAATCTTCAGCACATGCTATGCTAACCTCAACAAGAGTTATAATTTTTGTACTTAACTTGATGACCTGGTAGAACTGACCAGTATGATACTGCTAGCGAGAAACATGCTATCTGCCTTCTTCTACAGCCCACTTGTAGGTCTTACGTCTTATTTGTGTGAGTTGGATATTAATTCCTCTTTGTTTGGCAACCAAGATGCATGACATTTATGAAGAAAGAATTCATATTCCTGCTTATGTACATGTAATTATATATATATATATATATATATATATATATATATATATATATATATATATATATATATATATATATATATATTATAATAATATAAGTAGTTTAATGCATTTCAAAAATATCACAAAACCAGCTAAACGTATGAAATGGAATCAATGTGTGTGCACACAACATGTAGTGTTTGCATAAGGAACACCAGCAGGGTATGAACCTGCCACACACAACACTGAACCGATATTACCCTAAACTGTGCAAGTGAACAAAATGGTTTAGAGAAACATTTGACAGTGCTTTTGCGTTATAACACAGTATTCTAACTGCAACCATTCACAACTGTATTGTTAGAAAATGAATATACATGGTCTGATAGGAATACATAATTAACAGTACACGATCTGTAAAAGCATGCACAAACTGATTTTTCTGGACAAGACTGCTAATTGTGGTTTTGAGCATTTCATATCGCGGCACTAAGGCTGCCCAACAATCAATTTCAAAGAATGTGTTTCCCATAAAAATTACAAAACGAGTAGAATTGTGTCCTACAAGCATGAATGTTTAGTGACGGTTATTAAACCAGAAAATCTTGCATCGTCTAACAATATCCAACATATTCTCAAGATTGTTATCTTCAATACATTTTCGTTAGGTTTGGGAGCGTGTGTATGTGCAGTCTATTTGTCTATGTGTGTCTAATAATTATGAATGTATGCACACTCCTACGTTTTATATAATAAAAAGGAAAATGTGTAAGTTCAAGATATGTTCGATAATGTCATAATTTATTAATAGTTGTTTTATTGATGCAGGTACTTTACCACGTGTTGTGTACACGTATGAAAGTGTGGTGATGTATGTACGCGATTATACTGATTGGGTAGTAGTATTTCTATTTACTGTGTTTCTTAAGTATTAAGAAAAATATTAATTTAACATGAATGAATATCTCATGGAAAAGAGTATAACTAAAGGTTACAGTACATAACATATACATGTATAAATAAACGCAAACAAATGTTAACAAGTATCTTAACATTGAATGATCGCAGTTATTTATACATACATTGAACGTATTATTGTTAACATATCATAGTTGCATTTATTTAGTTATTGAAGATTTAAGACATAGCAGTATATTTAAATAGTAAAAATGATTGCATCTGAGCTATTTACTATGAGTAAAATAGTTATGATTTAATGCATGCTATTAACTCTTTCACAATTAAAAATAGTTCCAGCATTTGTGCAACTTTCAATAATATAGTTTTCCGTACGTGCAAAAATGTACTACAGCTTGTCGTGAAGCTGAGATGTTGTGGACGATTAAAACAAAACAAAATGTGTTTTAAAGTTAAACATGCCTTGAATTTAGTTAAATTAATTTTTTCTTAATACCTTACAAATAACAGTCAATGTCAATGTCACATATTTACTGTTTTAAAGAAAAACTTTGAAAAAGAAAAAAGAGGGAATGAGGAAGTGGGAGACACTGGATATTTAGCCTGTAGTACAATCTAATGTAACTAGTTCGGCCAGAGATACCTCATCGGTTGCTCCTCATAACGTTCCCTGGCACGGTTGGTCACAATCCTTACTCCCTCACAACTGACCGACTTCCGCCGGAAGTGTTCCTATGGGAGGGAAATTACCTGGCCCAAACCCCGATTCGCCAGATCGGTTGTGACCTCCATAGGATGAGCGTCACTGGTAACCCCTTCCGCCACGTGCGGTCGGAACACTCAGTTGCAATGAAGGTAGCCATTTTGTTTGCTTATAAACCCATGTCAAGCCTTAGCTGGTGAAATTGTGGTGTCAACTTGTAAGACACGTAAGCTGATACATCTGACGTTATTTATGTTGCAGCATTACTTTATAATTTCGCTTATATGTCATACTATAACATATGATACATCAAACATGTTAACATGCATAACTATAATTATTAATGTTGACTTATGCAGAGTCATGGTTCTATAGCGGAAGTTGGGCAACAATATGGCGCACACATCGCCGACGTTTTCTCCTTCATAAAATTAAATAAGGCATTATTTGTAAAGGCAGATACATAATACAGGACATCCTACAGTGAATAATATAACTCGCATTGATATACGAGAATTCATAATTTAAGATAATAAACCGAGGTGGATTAAAACATTAGTTATTTGTTATTTTATTGTATAAATAATTATAATGCTTACCTACGATTTATACCGACGCAAATCAGCACGTGGATCCATTCATTACATATCAAATATTTTGCCAAATAATGTTTTGATTAATGAGAAATGGATTATCTGTATAATTATATCCACAGTAGCACGACGCTAACATTTATGTATAATGATGATGATGTTTGTCTTCCGTAATGCCTTGCAGGTTTGACTATGCAAGTTAGCAATACAGAATGTCGACACTGTACCACATGGCAATATATGTAGTGTACTACCAACAGTTGCCGTTCTAAATAACACAACAACATTACATAGATAGCCTACCTTAAAGCAATTGGCTGTAGCAATCGTCGCTCTCTTTTTCGGCGTCTAGTTGTATATCCCAATGTCTGATGACTGCCAAACTGCGACCAATTGTCAAACCACGTAGAGCGTCACATTGTTTGCCGAATAGCATGCGATACGCTGCACCCGACCGCACACGAAACATCCATAAACACGTGACACGGTCTTGTATTGAAAACTGGGATAACTGCATTTCGACTACAACTGCATTTCGACAAATCCATGCTTTCGATCGAACGCTTAAGTCATTTGTTTGTAGCAGCTGTCATGTTCAACGAGAAAGAGGCTGCTAATTATACGTTGTCAATCAATGCGTTCTTGCGCGGAACCAAGAGCACACCATAATGGAGGCCGCACGTCAGTCTAAGAATGTCCACGGCAGTGAAACATTGCATTGTCTGTGTTAACCTGACAATGAAACATGACATTACACACGGACAAAACAAGTTTGCCTTGAATAGCACAAGTAGCTTCGCTCTTCTTGTCGAATGTGCAATTACCCATGACCGTACCGAATTGCGGCTTAATTAGAATGACGGGAGGGTTGAAAAGGATTGGTGGATGAAAGTATGGAGGAAGAGGGGTGTAGAGGAACAGTGAGAAGGAAAATAGTAGAGGATAAAGAAAGTGAGGGAGTGGGATAAGGAAAGGGCGAGGGGCTGCCAAGCAGGGTGGAAGGGAAAAAATGTTGAGTATTTTCAAAGGAAGGGATGGGGAGAGGTAAATCAGAAGGGAGACAGATCAAGTGAGACAACCTCACAAACTTGTTCACTCTGACACATTGTGCATCAGAACGAAAAGCGATTGCAGCACTACTCATTTCTGCATTTCATTAATCTATTTGCTAAAAATGGACACTGGACGGTTTAAATAATAATAATAATAAAGGTTTTATATTCAAGACTCAAAGATTCAAAAAACTTTATTGTCCGTTTAAAAACATATTAAAAACGGAAAATGACAGTAATAAAAACATTGGTGAATCATATCTACAGTTGTCAATACACAATAAAATGATAATAAATATAGTCATCACTAAAATAGGTAAAGTATAATAATAAATTACGTATAAAAATAGCTACTCAGATAAATAAATAAATAAATAAGCATATATAATTTCTTAAACATGGGTCTCTGACAGGAGACAATAACATTAGTAATAACATAATACTAAAATTAATAAATAAATAAGATTAAGTAAAGAGTTACCATAAGAATATGAGATACATAAAATGTAAAAATTAATTAATGACTCGTTGAAAACAGGGCATTATCATTTAGCATTTAAATGTCTTGTGTTGATATTATTAATAGGCTCTAGCCATCAAATACATTTTAAATGATGACATGTGTGTTGCACTTTCACCCCTCGCCTGCTTGATGCTTATCGCCTACGGCAGAAGCGGCGCATTCCTTCACTTTGTGTAACTTATTCTCATTTGAGTGACGACAAATTTCTTTGGCACAATGTTGGATTGGGAAGTTCTACACAGGCACAGCATGGGCGTCGATCAGTGGGGGACGAGGGGAACGCTGACCACCCCACGGCTTGAGGGGGTCAGCATAGGAAATGCCCTCATACCTTTTCAGTTCATAAAACAAATTAAAGGCATATATAGCGAGACTTATCACTCCCCTCTCTTAAAAACCCTACATCGATCTAGTTGTAAAATTAATAATAAGATATAAACTTCCCACTACCCAGTGGAAAATCACTAGATAAATTGCTTGGTTGGCCCGCAACTTGATCTTAGTTCAGTAAATTGTCATCATGCCGGGCTCTGTTATTTTGCACCCTTGTGTTGATATATTAATATGCATTAGCCATCAAGCACATTAAAGATTATTAATTTTTGTTTGCCCTGTCACCCCTCGGATTGCAGCCTAGTCGCCCTGGTCGATATTTA
>OZ024863.1:10422872-10510372 GCA_964017155.1 Oasisia sp. SBJ-2009
AAATATTAATTTAACATGAATGAATATCGCATGGAAAAGAGAATAACCAAAGGTTATAGTACATAACATATACATGTATAAATAAACGCAAACAAATGTTAACAAGTATCTTAACATTGAATGATCGTAGTTATTTATACATACATTGAACGTATTATTGTTAACATATCATAGTTGCATTTATTTAGTTATTGACGATTAAAGACATAGCAGTATATTTAAATAGTAAAAATGATTGCATCTGAGCTATTTACTATGAGTAAAATAGTTATGATTTAAACTTGCTATATATAATTTGCTATTAACTATTTCACAATTTAAAATAGTTCCAGCATTTGTGTAACTTTCAATAATATAGTTTTCCGTACGTGCAAAAAATTAACTAAAGCTTGTCGTGAAGCCGATATGTTGTGTACGATTAAAACCAAACAAAATGTGTTTTAAAGTTAAACATGCCTTGAA
Organism: Oasisia sp. SBJ-2009; assembly: GCA_964017155.1. NCBI lineage: Eukaryota > Metazoa > Annelida > Polychaeta > Sabellida > Siboglinidae > Oasisia > Oasisia sp. SBJ-2009. Next base: position 10,423,335 of record OZ024863.1, read on the forward strand.
TTGAGTTAAATTAATATTTTTCTTAATACCTTAAAAATAACAGTCAATGTCAATGTCACACATTTACTGTTTTAAAGAAAAACCTTGAAAAAGAAAAAAAGAGGGAATGAGGAAGTGGGAGACACTGGGTATATAGCCTGTAGTACAATCTAATGTAACTAGTTCAGCCAGAGGTACCTCATCGGTTGCTCCTCATAACGTTCCCTGGCACGGTTGGTCACAATCCTTACTCCCTCACAACTGACCGACTTCCGCCGGAAGTGTTCCTATGGGAGGGAAATTACCTGGCCCAAACCCCTGTTCGCCAGACAGGTTGTGACCTCCATAGGATGAGCGTCACTGGTAACCCCTTCCGCCACGTGCGGTCGGAACACTCAGTTGCAATGAAGGTAGCCATTTTGTTTGCTTATAAACCCATGTCGAGCCTTAGCTGGTGAAATTGTGGTGTCAACTTGTAAGACACGTAAGCTGATACATCTGACGTTATTTATGTTGTACCATTACTCTATAACGTCGCTTATATGTCATACTATATCATATGATACATCAAACATGTTAACATGCATAACTATAATTATTAATGTTGACGTATGCAGAGTCATGGTTCTATAGCGGAAGTTGGGCAACAATATGGCGCACACATCGCCGACGTGTTCTCCTTCATAAAATTAAATAAGGCATTATTTGTAAAGGCAGATACATAATACAGGACATCCTACAGTGAATAATATAACTCGCATTGATATACGAGAATTCATAATTTAAGATAATAAACCGAGGTGGATTAAAACATTAGTTATTTGTTATTTTATTGTATAAATAAATACAATCCTTACCTACGATTTATATCGACGCAAATCAGCAAGTGGATCCATTCATTACGTATCAAATATGTTGCCAAATGATGTTTTGATTATTGAGAAATGGATTATCTGTGTAATTATATTCACAGTAGAACGACGCTAACAGTTATGTATAATGATGATGATGTTTTGTCTTCCGTAATGCCTTGCAGGTTTGACTATGCAAGTTAGCAATACAGAATGTCGACACTGAACCACACGGCAAATAAATATTATATGTAGTGTACTACCAACAGTTGCCGTTCTAAATAACACAACAACATTACATAGATAGCCTACCTTAAAGCAATTCTCTGTAGCAATCGTCGCTCTCTTTTTCGGCGTCTAGTTGTATATCCCAATGTCTGATGACTGCCAAACTGCAACATGTGCAGCTCATTCAAGACCAACTGTCAAACCACGTAGAGCGTCACATTGTTTGCCGAATAGCTTGCGATACGCTGCACCCGACCGCACACGAAACATCCATAAACACGTGACGTTGGTCTTGTACTGAAAACCGGGAGAACTGCATTTCGACTACAACTGCATTTCGACAAATCCATGCTTTCGATCGAACGCTTCTTAAGTCATGTGTTTGTAGCAGCTGTCATGTTCAACGCGAAAGAGGCTGCTAATTATACGTTGTCAATCAGTGCGTTCTTGCGCGGGACCAAGAGCACACCATTGTCGGAGGCCGCACGTCAGTCTAAGAATGTCCACGGCAGTGAATCATTGCATTGTCTGTGTTAAACTGACAATGAAACATGACAGGTATTACACACGGACAAAACAAGTTTGCCTTGAATAGCACAAGTAGCTTCGCTCTTCTTGTCGAATGTGCAATTACCCATGACAGTACCGAATTGCGGCTTAATTTGAATGACGGGAGGGTTGAAAAGGATTGGTGGATGAAATTATGTAGGAAGAGGGGTATAGAGGAACAGTGAGAAGGGAAACAGTAGAGGATAAATAAAGTGAGGGAGTGGGAGAAGGAGAGGGCGAGGGGCCGCCAAGCAGGGAGGAAGGGAGAAAATGTTGAGTATTTTTAAAGGAAGGGATGGGGAGAGGTAAATCAGAAGGGAGACAGATAAAGTGAGACAACCTCACAAACTTGTTCACTCTAACACTTTGTGCATCAGAACGAAAATGGATTGCAGCGCTACTCGTTTCTGCATTTCATTCATCTATTTGCTAAAAATGAACACTGGACGGTTTAAATAATAATAATAAAGGTTTTATATAGCGAATGTTCACAGGTAATTCAATCCACAGTCGAGGTGCTGCTGCGCCAAATCACCAATACACTTCTTTATAATGATATTCTATATACGGGATTAGATAGATGGGTGATATTAGCACTAACAAACATTATTCTGATGATGCAGTGAGGGGGTGGAGTGAGGGAAGGAGAGGGACGAAGGAAGGAGAGGGAGAGAGGGAAGGCTGAGGGGAGAGATTAACGGGAGAAAAAAGAGAGCGTGCTTTTATGTGTAAGAGATTGTGTTGTATGGATATATGTTGTCATCGTCACATTTCTTTTTGTATTAATCGGCACCTTCCTTCCGATGAAGACTTTATATTATCATAGACATTACCGATAAAATTAAGTTTCTTACTGCTTGTAGAGCCAACATATAGTATATTTAAAGATAACTTCCAACAATTATCAAATGTGTACGCAGCGTAATCTAACATTATCACGTCACGTAACCTCTTGCCTATCACCGGTGTGTCCATAAAAGATGGGGTCAGTTTGATATAGCAAATATGATGCCACCCATACGTCACCATTATAAATACTGTTGGCATAGGTTATGCTTGACGAAGGTCACGTGCAGCAATTGATTGTCACGTACACAAACCGCAACGTAACGGTTTAGTAAATTAATTTGGGTTTTATCTATTTTAATAAGCCATTACTAATTCAAAAACGTAAAAGCAAGATATTTAAAATATTTAAGAATCGCATAATGTTTCAGTCTGCGTCTGATCTAACACTAGATCAAAGGAGTCATAGACTTCTATTCCAAAGAGTAATACAGACACCAAAAAAAGCAGCTACTCCCATTATGTTTATCTACTATTGGGATAAAATGTAAAATAGAACCAGATAATCGATGCTGGGTAGGTTTTTTACTAAGAGTAAGCAATGAATGTAAATACGACACACACACACACACACACACACACACACACACACACACACACACACACACACACACACACACACACACACACACACACACACACACACACACACACACACACACACACACACACACACACACACACACACACACACACACACTCACTCACTCACTCACTCACTCGCACGCATATACCCATGAACACACACACCCACATACACACACGCGCGCGCACACACGCCCACATACACCCACCCACATCCCCGGACACCCGTGCACACGTGCACGTGCACGCCCGCACGCCCGCACTCGCACGCCCGCACGCCCGCACTCGCGCACTCGCACGCGCACGCGCGCTCGCACGCGCGCACACACACACACACACACACACACACACACACAGTGGTGGAAAGTAGTGAAAGCTTTATGAAACTTGTCACAGCCTGGCAATTCTTACGGTTTATCATGCAGGCTTATTGGGAAAGATAAACAGGTATTGGTGAAGTGCGAATAGAGATGTTGGCGGTGGCTATGGCGGTGGTTGAGCGAGTTGGAAGATGATCGACAAAAAAAAATTAATGAACACCTGCAAGAGAGACGGGAAGTTCACAGAGGAATAAAGAACGGGGCTAAGTGTCCGAATATAGAAAAGAAAGGGAAATGTGCCTGATCCGGGAAAACATTGAGGCAGTACGTTGCTAAGCCATATGTTGAAGTCGCTGGAAAGAATCTGGATTGCAGAATAAGAGCAATAGTGTAAGGGTAAATCGATGAAGAACAGTTGGAATTTAGACAAGGATTGCTCAATGCGCTTTACACTTTACTTCCCTGGCAGTCCTATTCAATCAGACACCATCTCTGGGAAGCATGCAGCATATGCTGCAAATAATGCGCGAAGGCTACTCGCACACATATCAATCACTTGTCTATTGCCAGGTATTCATTTATACAGCTGAGTGAACGGGAGCAATGTAGAATGAAATAAATTGCCCAAGGCTTTAACACCGCAGCACAGGATTCCAACCCGGGTCCTCTTAGTTGAACCTGATGGTCAAAAATGAACTAGTGATTTCCCACCAAAAAGTACGTCGTTTATACAGGTGAAAAAGAAGCCGATAAAAAGACCGGGTAAAGTTAATTCTAATTTGGAAAATAAAATTGAACTATATAGCAGGATGGAATTATCATTTAGGGGGAAAGTATCACCATGCAATCTGTGCTGTGCAGCTCCATTTGGCCCATGGGGAGTCTTAACTCAGTACCAAAGAAGGTGGTGAAAAATTTGCATTTTCATAACTTTGGAACAGTAAACCCGAAGCTTTAAAAAGAAAATCACTATTAAACACATTTGCGGACGAAGGTCTTAATATTGTAGATCTTAGAACTAAAATAGAATCTCTATTTGTCAAAAAAGTTCTGCAATTAATTAAGAGCATAACGCAAGGTGGACCTTCTTAGAAGTGTATTGGCTGGGTATACACCTCAAAGAGCATCTAGTTCTATCCCGTCTTTACCCACCTTAAATGTCATGGTGCTGGTTCACGTCCGGGTAATCTATTTGAAGAGACAAGCCATCAATCAATGCCATTTTGACGACTTTCAATGTTATTAGTAAGTTCATTTCTTTCCAATTGAACCATTACGTGGAACTGTATCAGCTGAGAACATGTTCAAAGCGATTCTTTTTAGTTTGACTTGCTCGGCGCAACATATTCGCCATATCCCATAATCGTTCGACGGACAGCCACGCGTGCTCGGACAGCCAGTCGCTGCCACGCCCCACGAATGTTGCGTACACAATTACGCAACAGGTACGGGAGCGGCAGCGACCGGTGTCGCTTCGATCAGCGCAGAAACTTGTCTCTTGTTTCGGCCGGCCGCATCTATTCACACCTCGAAGTGCTGACCCAGGGAATATCATCGGGCAACAGGATCGTGTTTACAAACACGCCAAACGCTGATATAACCATGTGTATTATATATATATATATATATATATATATATATATATATATATATATATATATATATATATATATATATATATATATATATATATATATATATATATATATATATATATATATATATGAATGCACAGCGCGATGTATACATATTGAACTTTGCAGTTACTTTATACACTCTGCAACTTGACGCATATACAGTAGTCGCCTTCTTATACGGCCCCCTCGCCACCGGCCACCCGGATTATTTTCATTGCAATAGCATTTTTAATACAAACTCCTCTCACGTAGCGGCCACCCGGCTAACGTGGGCAATGATCAGGGTTGGATGACGAATCTTCACCTCTTCAGCCAATCGCAAGTCAACAACTGCAATCTTTAACAAGTCAAAAGCTAATTAAGAAGGCCTAACATACACACTCATCGTTCTTGGCAAAACATCACATAGACGGTATTGTTGCAATGTTAGATGCCTCGGATGTTCACAACGTATGTGTGTAGTAGCGGCCAGTTTGCCTTGAAACGGGCAATTATCGATGCTTCCCCTCATCAGATGCAATCTACCTTACAAGGTCACTTTGGGTTTGCTGAAGGGTTGGCCATATAAGAAGTGGACTACATACATATACAATTTATAAGTAACTTTCACTTGAAATTGTGTGGACTGAGCCGAAGCGTCTTCACGACGCGAAATCGGAATGGCGAGGAAGAGTAACAATTGCCGGTATTGTTAAAGAAAATTGCGGCGATGTTTACATTTTCGCTGTCGGCCCTTGCTCATATCGGAAGACAAGACGGGTAGTGGGAATTGCTATTGAAATATGATCGTGACGACGTTCACAACTACAAGAATTGTATGTTGAGCATTCTCGGTTGCCGCACAAACGGTGTGGAATTCGCTTCCTGCCAGTGTTAAATTAGAAGTTAATAATAGTTTCATTCCGCCGACGTCTAAAAACCTATCTAATTAATGCATGCCTATCCTCCTTAGCCTCCTAGCTTCTTCAACCATCCATCCATCCATCCATCCATCCATCCATCCATCCATCCATCCATCCATCCATCCATCCATCCATCCATCCATCCATCCATCCATCCATCCATCCATCCATCCATCCATCCATCCATCCATCCATCCATGCATCCATGCATCCATGCATCCATGCATCCATGCATCCATGCATCCATGCATCCATGCATCCATGCATCCATGCATCCATGCATCCATGCATCCATGCATCCATGCATCCATGCATCCATGCATGCATTGACAACTCACGCATTGTTTTACGATTACGAGTTTGCTTAATCCCTTTGTTTTGTCGCGCCACTGAGCTTGGTGTTCGAGGAAATTGGCGTAAATTAAGTCATTATTATTATTATCTATGCGGAGGGGGTGTCACTTCCCCGCGTGAGGGCGTGGTTTTCTAAACCAGACATGGTACGCCTGAATTTCAAAGGATTAGGGACCCGCTTGTGAAGTAGATATTTATACCCATACGAACACTCCGCATATTTCTGCCCATAGTAATCGACCACCATGTTCATTATTGTGTCCATCGTATACTATTGTTTAACCTTCACAAACGAATTTAGTGCTTGTATATTAAACACGTTTAAGACAATTCTCTCAAACGACCCGGGAATATTGTATAAAAACCCGATCTGATCCTTTCTCTGTCTGTCTGTCTGTCTGTCTGTCTGTCTCTTTCTCTCTCTGTATCTCTTTGTGACTCTCTGTCTTTCTGTCTGTCTTTCTGTCTGTCTGTCTTTCTGTCTTTCTCTCTGTCTGTCTGTCTGTCTGTCTGTCTTTCTCTCACTCTCTGTCTGTCTGTCTGTCTGCCTCTCTCTCTCTCTCTCTCTCTCTCACTTTGTCTCTCTTACTCAGTCTGTCTGTCTGTTTGTTACTCTGTCTCTCTGTCCATGTGTCTGTGTGTGTGTCTGTCTGTCTCTGTCAGTCTCTTTCTGTCTCTGTATCTCTGTGTCTCTGTGTCTTTATGTCACTTTGTCACTGTCTCTCTGTCTGTGTCTGCCTGTCTCTCTGTGAGTCTCTCTGTCCGTCTCACTGTCCATCTCCCTATCCATTTCCCTCTCTCTGTCTGTCTCTCTCTCTCGCTGTCTCTGTCAGCTTCGCCACTCTCTCTTGCTCTCTCTTTCTGTCTCCTTCTGCACCCTCTCTCTCTCTCTGTCTCCTTCTCCACCCGCTCTCTCTCTCTCTCTCCCTCCTCTATCTCATTCCATCCCTCCCTCTCTCTCCCTCATCCTCTCCCTTTCCCTGTCCCTTTTAGTGTCTGTTTCTATGTTCCTTTCCATCATTGTGTCCCTGCCTCTCTCTCACAACCCCTTCTGCCATCAGTGAATAAAAGTGATGTCACACTGTTAGGGAATCTGTTAACTGTGGCTGATTCTAGCCAGTGCAGTGACAGTGTGACATGGTGTGACACAGTGTGACACGGTATGCTGTACTAAGTTGACTGATGAATCTCATCTGTGTTTGTAGAATGTGTGAGTACTGGAGGATAACCCCCATGGCACCATTCACGGTGCCCCACATGAACTCGTTTCTCTCAAACAAGAGAAACAAACAAGGTAAGTAAGAATTGTCACATCTGCAGCTGGTGCTGCTGGTCACTTTCTTGGCAGGGCTGACACCAAAAATGTGACCCTTATGAAGACACTACTTTATGCATTTCTACATTGATCCTATTTTAAAGTGGCCATTGTATTCAAATACTCTTTGTATTATTCAATCAAGCAACGACACGGTATTTCACATACATATACACATACATCTGCACACACACACTCCATACATATACCATACCACAAACACACACAAAACCACACTCACCATACACACCACACACACATACACTGTGGAGAGAAATGTATGTTTCTGTCTATGCATGTGGTATGGTAATGCAATGTTTAAGATGCATTCAGGCAAGCCTGATAAAGATCTCACATACTGTAATGGAGTCATCAAACCTAATTTCACATTCACAGATGTAATTATTAACTAAACATGAAGCATTGCTATAGATACTGATTTGATACATGTCATATAATATCTGTGTAACCATTGTAAGAAAAACTTGATCATTTCATTACAAATATTTCATGTTTGCAGAATCATTGATTTTATAGTCAGAGAAAAAAGTTTGTAAAGTAATTGATGACATATTTTGTTGTATCCTGACCAAACACTCACAGAGTCAAATGGTCAAGGTTTGTAAGTAAACTGATGAGATATTTTGTTGTTGTCCACATGTCTCCACCTCAGCGAGTCTTTGTGTTTCCTCTTTCTGTCCTAGTACTGCACTACTGGACTAATGCCAGCATCTTTCAGCTTGGAGACATCGAATCATTTCAACAGCCTAATTGGTGTTACTGTTCTTTTAAGCTTCAGTTTGATGTGTGCGACAACAAGGTGGTGGTTGCTGCCAACATCCCCTCCACTTCTAAAATGTACATCTTGTAAGGGTTGTCGCCACGTGCCACTGATGAGAAGGTGGTCAGTTTGTTTCTTGTCTCTTTGGTTAGGTGAGATCCAAATAAGTTTGTTTATTTCTTTATGTGCAAGTAGGATGACAAAGTTGTTTATATCAGTCGAGTACGGCATAATGTAAATTACATTGTAAAACATGAGGATAATGTAAAAATCTAGGTAAATAGAAGGATAAAATAAAATGACACTTAACTAAGCCTGCTAAGCAATGTGTTATCCGGAAGGAAGGAACGGAAGGCGCCTGCGCTCTTCGAACAATTAGTTGGGGTTTCCCGGGTTCCCCTCGTCTAAAATGAGCCGAACGTAAAACGTCGGGACAATCGCACGAGATGGCGTTGCCGTAGGCCGTCACTTACCGCGAACCGGACTATGCATGAACAATCGTAACAATCGTAAACTGCTTATCGCCAACCGGACTAGTGTGAGCATGCACAAAATCGCAAACCGGCTGGTCTGTGGCCACCATTACACACGTCAAGAAGACATAAATGACGGCACAGAGACCCTAGTTGCGTCAGAGCGCCCTCTGTCCGATCAACGTCAGTGGTCGCGCTGCGATTGATTACGACAGTACCAGCCTTCACTACTCCATGCATTCCTTTGCAAAACCCCTCTGAACCTCAGCCAGTGAAATCGCTCACGAGGAGTGTGGTCGGCCTTTGATCATGATATAATTTTAGGTGATTTCAGCCACACGCTGTTCATGTTACATGCAATATTTAGGATGCGAATGGGAGATTATATTGGCATTCCCACCAGTTGTGTATCCGTCTTCAAATTGAGGCGGGTGTCTGTGCTGTTCCCAGCAGCAACTGATGAAGTGAGTTGCTATGATGTTATAGTTAAACTCCACTCTCTTCCATGGTTTGCGGAGGCAATCAACCAGGGAATGTACCACAATGACACCAGGCTTACGATGATGGTCCAAGGCAAACAAAATGTCCACGTTTTGTTTAATATTTTAATTAACATTTTTGGCACATTTTAATCTGCATAACACACAACAAATAAATCAAGTAGCTTCAACTGATAACTGTCACCGAAAATGACATTCGTCACACTGTGAGCAGTCTACTGCAGTAACTACACTGTCTTGACAGTACAGAATTCACACTGACAAACATTACCTTTAGAAGGCTTATAAATACAACTGATACAGGCAGATCTATCTTTCTCCACTGACAATGACTTCCTCCTCATTACTTTAATTAAATATGTCAGTGATGCAGCCACAGATTGTGAATCAGTACAACTGAATCAACAGCCACTTCTATGGCATGCCACAAAGCAACTGTCATAAAGCTATTTTGTTATATAAAAGTACTATCAAAATATTATATTGATCACAATGTTGTTGTGAATATTTGAAAATCAGGTAAGGATTCAATTACATAATTGAAATTGACAACGTTGTTTTTCAATTTGATTAATTGCAGTTTTCTGACATTACACAATTATATATTTATATAAATAGACATTAAAAACAACTAACATATTGCACATGGTAAACAATATAAAACAGATAAACTACCCTGTTCTCACAATATTATAATGTGTCATTCATCTAACAGTGCTAATTACTGAATAAGGCATTGGGCAGCAGAGGAACCCAGGGCTCTGTCTGCTTAGAGATTAGATAAGTTACCGACCATATGTCAATAACCCGTTTGTTCATTAGTCAGTCTGCATGTTGGCACAGACTACACTGGCATTCCAGGCTGTCTGAGTTCAATCACCACATTTCAGGAGATTCCAGCTTGTCTCTTCTGTCACCATATTAAATATTAATTAACTAAATAAGTTAAAGTATATAAAGTTTCAAAAAAAAATTAGATTTCATTTCATTACAACATAAGGATAAGTCTTTACAGCCACCAGAAGCCAAGGCCCATGGGGACAGAGATCTTCCCACGAAACTTCACAAGCAAAACATCTGCCACACACTCGTGATTCCAGCACCGCTGGAAACCTTTCATGGTAACACATACCACCTACCATGTCAATCTGTGATGACACAATATGATACCATACATGCACATTTCAGTTCTTGCAAACCTCAACTATCATCTGCTTAGGCAACTGACAATCAGTAATTCTACTTCTAACAAAAATACAACGATTTATCATATTTTAAATCTAGGGAGTCATATCACTCATATGGCCTCCTACCAAGGGACATTTAAGAGTTTGTTGATGAAACAAGGTGCCTCAGACTCCATTAAAAATTAACCCTACTCGCTTGCAATGTTTACGTCATTATGACTTTGTATAGAGATAACGGATGTAAGCATCAAAGGCTCCAGGAAAGAGTTCTCGGATGAGTGGCGTGATTCGTGCCTGCATGTAGGGGAAGTAGACGTCCTTTGTGCGAGCGACCGCCCCAGCCACTATGTTCTGGGCGGTCACCCCCGGGTCTGTGGGTTCCACCGCCAACACACGTGTCAGTCCAAACCGCTTCAGAGATGTCACAGCATTGGACGTCCCTACAACGCAAGAGAACACTGCACACTTGAACATGACCAAGGTTTGACACAACTGACTGACTGAACTGAAGCTGCTACTGTGACTTGACTGAACTGAAGCTGCTACTGTGACTTGACTGAACTGAAGCTGCTACTGTGACTTGACTGAACTGAAGCTGCTACTGTGACCTGACTGAACTGAAGCCGCTACTGTGACCTGACTGAACTGAGGCTGCTACTGTGACCTGACTGAACTGAAGCTGCTACTGTGACCTGACTGAACTGAAGCTGCTACCGTGACCTGACTGAACTGAAGCTGCTCCTGTGACCTGACTGAACTGAGGCTGCTACTGTGACCTGACTGAACTGAAGCTGCTACTGTGACCTGACTGAACTGAAGCTGCTACTGTGACCTGACTGAACTGAAGCTGCTACTGTGACCTGACTGAACTGAAGCTGCTACCGTGACCTGACTGAACTGAAGCTGCTCCTGTGACCTGACTGAACTGAGGCTGCTACTGTGACCTGACTGAACTGAAGCTGCTACTGTGACCTGACTGAACTGAAGCTGCTACCGTGACCTGACTGAACTGAAGCTGCTCCTGTGACCTGACTGAACTGAGGCTGCTACTGTGACCTGACTGAACTGAAACTGCTACTGTGACCTGACTGAACTGAAGCTGCTGCTGTGACTCGACTGAACTCACCAATGAAGCCGAGGAAGCAGACTGTGACCGACACTCCACTCCCACGCATCTCAAGTTCCAGCCTCAGGCTGCCAAAGAACCCTGTCAGGGCAAACTTGGACGTCACGTACGCCAGGAAGTAGGGCTGGTACATTTTGGCTGCAAAGATATCAATTTGTTTTGAATATAAATAAGTAATATTTGTTTAGAAGCAAATTATAGTTCTTGCACAACACATAACAACATTTTTTAATTACAGTGTGTTTGTGTGTGTGTGTGTTTGTGTGTGTAACACCGTGTATACAGTGTATAATATATATATATATATATATATATAAAGGCATAACTGCTTGCAAGTTGCAACATGTTCGACAAACGTTACATTTTTTATTTATACACATTTTTGCATAAATATATAGCCAACAACACACATATATATATATATATCCGGTATATATATATATATATCTAATTATGTATATATATATATAATTATATATATATATATATATCAAAATTAATGTTAGCAAAATTAATGTATGCTAAAATGTGTATAAACTAAAAACATAATTTTTTCGAACATATCTCATAAGTCTCTTTTCAAGCTGTGTCACTAGAGACTGCCCAGTGAGACTGAGGCTCACCTGACAGAGACGATATGACCACGAGGCTGCCATTGCTGCGCTCCAGTACAGGCAGGGCATGTGAGGCGAGCTGGACATAGGAGTGGAAGTTGACGTCCATCAGGTGCCTCAGCATGGTCAAGTTGTGGTCACTGCCCGTCCAGGGGTTGGCGGAGGACATGAGGTACATGTGGTTGAGGACGAGGAAGTCGAGACCTCCCAGCGCAGCCTCGCCAAACTGACCAAGTAGAATGACCGCTGTAGCTCACACATTGGCAACAGACACACAGACCAGTCTGGCACTGATGCATTGTCTTACAAGTCCTCGCTACCAATTTGCTAATACTACTTAATGTTTATAATTTTGTTGATGGTTTTATGTTATTGTATTTTGAATATAGGAGACAGTGGTGACATGAGACAGTGGTGACAGGAGACAGTGGTGACAGGAGACAATGGTGACAGGAGACAGTGGTGACAGGAGACAGTGGTGACAGGAGACAGTGGTGACAGGAGACAGTGGTGACAGGAGACAATGGTGACAGGAGACAGTGGTGACAGGAGACAGTGGTGACAGGAGACAGTGGTGACAGGAGACAGTGGTGACAGGAGACAGTGGTGACAGGAGACAGTGGTGACAGGAGACAGTGGTGACAGGAGACAGTGGTGACAGGAGACAGTGGTGACACGAGACAGTGGTGACAGGAGACAGTGGTGACAGGAGACAGTGGTGACAGGAGACAGTGGTGACAGGAGACAGTGGTGACAGGAGACAGTGGTGACAGGAGACAGTGGTGACAGGAGACAGTGGTGACAGGAGACAGTGGTGACAGGAGACAGTGGTGACAGGAGACAGTGGTGACAGGAGACAGTGGTGACAGGAGACAGTGGTGACAGGAGACAGTGGTGACAGGAGACAGTGGTGACAGGAGACAGTGGTGACAGGAGACAGTGGTGACAGGAGACAGTGGTGACAGGAGACAGTGGTGACAGGAGACAGTGGTGACAGGAAACAGTGGTGACAGGAGACAGTGGTGACAGGAGACAGTGGTGACAGGAGACAGTGGTGACAGGAGACAGTGGTGACAGGAGACAGTGGTGACAGGAAACAGTGGTGACAGGAGACAGTGGTGACAGGAGACAGTGGTGACAGGAGACAGTGGTGACAGGAGACAGTGGTGACAGGAGACAATGGTGACACGAGAGTAAACTCGAGGTTGTTCTGATGACACAGAAGGTGGTGACAGGAGACAATGGTGACACGAGAGTAAACACGAGGTTGTTCTGATGACACAGTTATAAGGAAAGTGCTGAGATGTCATGTATGTTGTGATAAAAACACAAGGTGCATCATAATGCATGGTAGAGACCATTTGGTAGGGAGCATATGGTGACATGCACATGGTGACAAGCACATGGTGACAAGCACATGGTAACAAGCACATGGTAACAAGCACATGGTGACAAGCACATGGTGACAAGCACATGGTAACAAGCACATGGTAACAAGCACATGGTGACAAGCACATGGTGACAAGCACATGGTGAAGAAGACAAAGAATATATAGTGGAGAAGACAAGTTGTAGAATATGTGCTAAATAGCCCAAGGTGAAGAATATACGATGGAGAACACAAATACACGTAGAAAAGCACAAGGTGAAGAATACTTTGTGAAGAACCCATGCAAAGAAACACATGGTGAAGAGCATATGACACACAGTGAAGCACACATTGTCAATGTGCCACAGCATTCAATGTTTGCGATATTGCCATCATGGTGGAGAATATGAACCATTTAAGAGTAAGGCACAATTTATCAGAACATTTATTTACCATGACATCAGCAAGTTTCACCAAACCTCAATGACTTCCTTTGTTGCACTTGCATCTGCCATGTCCGCAACAAAATAACTGAAGATTTGTTCCTTACGTCCCAGCTCTCTGCATTTCTCAACAACCTGCAAAATGCAGTGAACATTCTAGCATAAATTAAACATTCTAGCATAAATTAAACATTCTAGCGTAAAGTTAAAATAAGAATTGTCTTGTTTTAATCTACAAAAAAAATTGCTCAGAACAACAAAATGAAACAGAAAATTAATTGCAATAAACAAATCATATTTTAACAACATATTTATATTAAATAGAAACAATTATGAATACTTTGTGTAACTTTAGAGTAGACAAGGAAAACAATTTTTAATTATAAAATTGTACTTAACAAAGCGTGGCTTGTGCCATGTATTAGTTCAGGCATAAGCAGAATTTCACACATTCTATTAAATTTGTTAGATTCTGAACCGCTGAAGCCAATGCAACCCAATATAAACAGCTTGTTAGTTTTTGTAGCAGGAAATCACATAACATTGTAACACCAACAACATTAATATGACACAAACATACTGGTGGAACTCGTACATGATGGCCGGCAATTAAGTTCCCAAGTTTGTTCTGCCATTACGGGGTAATATATTGGTGAACTGTGACAGAGGGCAATTTTGATTTGCTTACTCGGGTAACATAAATGTAGTATCTGGTTTACACTGTAGTAATCTACTATGCACATGCATTCTACACGATTAAATCAACCAAACAGTGAAGATCATGATAACATCATGGACATTAACCCTTTGATGTAAATAAGTGTAATCAATTGATCATTGTGTGTCTGTGACTTTCTGCTTAATCTTAAATCATCCACAGATTGTAGTGACTTTAATGTGGTTTACAATACATATTACAAATGATTGTTCCATATAATGTGAGGGCCCATTAAAAATCACGAATCATGTGACATAGTTACCATCAGGAAATAAAGCTTTTATTACTACTACCACTAAAGATTCATTCATATCTACTGCATTAGGGGGCTGACATTCCCTATTGGCTCTCATTGATAATGACGTTAGTTACTTGAGTGAATCCTCTCCATATGGCGATTGCCAAGATTAACCTTGGCAATGTAGGTAAAGATTGGTCATGTGAACAAGTTATCTTGGATGTTCAATTGATATCCATGTAACTCAAGTTACTCAGGTTACCGAATCGAAGTTGACAAGGTAAGTAACTCTCACACAAGAGTAAGCCCTAGAACGGAACCTTCATGGAAACAGAAAAACAGGTCAACCTAAACACAGCTGCAAGAAATCGATGAGTGGGGAAATAAAAACGTTTGGTACCACCTGGGGTGAACCAAAGAAGATAGCTAAGAACAGAGTGCGATAGGGAAGCATCGAGTAGATCTCAAAAGAGATGTAGTTAATTCCCGCAAAAAGCATAAGTAATCTGCCAACATTCTTCTTACTAGACCGGAAGACTTCTACTGATGGTTGTTGTTGGTCCGGAGCATATAAATCTTGCATCTGAAATATGTCGCATTGCCATCAAATTTGCAAAATTTTGGTATCTGCCCAGTTATTTAAAACATCTTAGCAGTATTATGTTGGTGACATTTCATCCATTCTCTTAGTGACTTCATTAGAAGCAAATAATTTATATAAAAGGATTCCCAAAACGAGACAAAATTGCATAGCAAAATCCTAATATCTATTGAATAAGTGGTCTATTCCGTTTTCCTTAGTGGTGGTTCTGAGTCAGGGCTTTATGCAGAATCAAATTATTGCCAGTCACATGTTTTGGTGGACATGTGGATGTTAACTGTTAAGCCAGTTCACAAACTTTAAATGTATTTTTTTGACCTAAAAAGGACCACAAACACACATGTGACACCATTTACACTCACTTTCAAGGCATAACTAACAATATCTACGGTTTTGGAAGACCTTTTTTGCTCCTTCATTTGTTTACCCGTCCACCACCCGTCCACCCATATTTCTATCCGTCCATGTTCGTTTTACCCGTCCAAATGATGGGACGGTTCTCTGCATAAAGCAATGTTCTGAGTGGAGTTATTAGTTGTACAATTTTGGCATTATGAGTTTTTTTATGACTACACCAATGTACACAGTACAGTTGCTAGAAAACATGCGTGCCAGTATAACCAGACAGCACAGCACAATAAACAGATGTCAGAGTGTCTGCATGTGACATAGATAGAGGGGAAAGTGAGAACTCAACCTCTCCAGCCTCACACAGAGAAGAGTGACGACTCACCCTTTGTGTCCCCATTTTTCCTTACATAGAGTTGAGATTGAGAGTACTGCGTTGAATGGGACTCACCCTTTGCAGCCTAGCCTCTGTGCGGGCTGTCACCGCCACACTGGCCCCTTGTCTGGCGTAGTCATACGCTATCTGCTCACCAATGCCTGTCGACGCTCCGGTCACTAGCACTCGCTGACCGGTCAGGTCCGCTATCAAACATTGGTCATTTTACTTTGACATTTCTGGCTGCTATGTCATGGATACTAAAAATAATACAACTTAAAATATATATATTATGTCAGAAGATTTGAAATAAATATTCATATTAATGCAGAATAAGATTTGAAATAAATATTCATATTAATGCAGAATACCAATAAAGTAAAGGAAATAAAAACACTATGCTTGAATTAATTTTACATTATATCCTACTATATATTTCCATATCCACCAAACCAAAAAAAAACATTTAATGCTTTCGCAATGCCGAGATGTGATGTTATTGTGGTCAGCTCGAATCATGCATAATATATAATATATATATATATATATATATATATATATATATATATATATATATATATATATATATATATATAATATATATAATATATATAATATATATATATATAATATATATATTATATAATATATAATATATAATATATAATATATTATATATAATATATATAAATTATATGTAATATATATATATATATAATATAGCTTTCCACATATTCAGAGCACATTTACAAGGTTGACTTTTAGGTTTAAATGAGCGTCAGAATACATTAATTATTTGTGCGATCTACACATGAACAATGACACAACTGTGGATGTGTCCACTCACCTGTAGGGGGAGGGCCAATGTTGCTGTAGGCCACATATCCAGCCAGCAGGAGGACACCTACAGCTGACCACTTGACCCAGCTGGACACTCTGGTCATCATGGTGTCGTGTTATCAGAAGATTCACTGTAAAGTAGAACAGAATCTTTATGTATTGACTGACTGGCTGGCTGGCTGACAGCCGATTAATAACACTCAGTGTTCCCACTCATAATACTGCATGATGTACAGTGTATAGTCAGAGTCAGTTAGAAAGTCAGTATTGGCCGAGTTCATCCATATTAACTGTGGCCGAGTTCATCAATATTATAGTAAATATATTGTTCATGGCTCCAAGAATGGTTTATTTTAGTATGATTTACTTACTTTGGAGCATTATTGTCGAAGCGAGTACGACGTTTCGACCCGTCGTCTACGGGCCTTGATCACGTGATCAAGGCCTGTAGACGACGGGTCGAAACGTCGTACTCGCTTCGACAATAATGCTCCAAAGTAAGTACCCAGCAAACAAGGACCCGTGATTTCACCTGTTCCGTAAGTGAATTCACGAGTTCAACTGGTTCAATTCACGTGAATTCACCAGATTCTGTTGACAAATTTGGTGTGTCGATCAATACGTGTTTCCCGTGAAATCACGAGTTTTTTCATGTGATGACACGTACCAGTGAATCCGTACCAGTTCTGACCCAGTACGAGTCATGTCAAACTCGTTCAAAACTCGTGACAACAGGCAGAACATGTGTATTCAAGTGAATACACATGAATACACGTGAAAACGCGTACTGGTGGAGCGATACCAATTATGAACCAGTATGACACCTGTCAACTGGTTCAGAAATGGTTCCTTGTTTGCTGGGTAAATCATACTAAAATAATTCATCAATATTGGCCGAGTTAATCCAAATTGTGGCTGAGTTCATCACTATATTGACTGAGTTCATCACTATTGGCTGAGTTCATCCATATTGTGGCTGGGTTCATCAGTATATATTGGCAGAGTTCATCCATATTATGGCCGAGTTAATCAGTACTGTCTGAGTTCATCCATATTAATTTGTGGCCGAGTTCATCAGTATTGACCGAGTTCTTCGGTTTTGGCAGAGTTCATCAGTACTATTGGTCGAGTTAATCGGCATTGGCCGAGTTAGTCTATTTTGTGGCTGAGTTAATTAATATTCAAACAACTGCCCATAGAAAATGAACAAGATAAAATCGAGGTGGATAGGACACACACTCAGGAAACCTCTAGAAACCATCACCCGTCAAGGCTCGAGCCATCATATGGACCCCCCTGGATTCTGGAAGAGGCAAAGTCTAAGAGGTAAGCCACAGAACACCCTACAAAGAAACACAGAAAGGGAAACAAATGAGATGGGATACACAAGGAGAGAGATGGACAGGATGGATAGAAATCAGTGGCGTAGTCGTAGATATTAGGTCTAGCCTCTAGCCTAGGCCAGGCCGGGGCTAGGCGGGTCCGAAGGGATCGAAGCCCTCGCAACCAACCTCCACAAATCATAGTTGGTGTCTACCGTCCCCCTAACAGAGATGTAGCAATGGCCACATATGTAAGAGAGACCATTGCTAACCTTATGCAATCATACCCCACAGCTACATTCTGGATATGTGGTGACTTTAACTTACCTGACATTGACTGGCTAACTGATTCCACCAAGCCCACCCCCTACAAAGTGAGATATCCCAAACCACTAAACGACCTTTTCCTGAACATGAAAGCGGACCTAGGCCTAGAACAAATAGTACAAGTAAACACCCGAGAGAAAAACTGTTTAGACCTAGTTTTCACAAATAGACCATCACTTGCAAATCGAACAGAGGACGTAGTCGGAGTGAGTGACCATGCAGCAATCCTCCTTGAAGTCACAGCCACCACCCCGCGTGCTAAACCTATCACTAGAAAGGTGTTCCTCTGGTCAAAATCAAACATGACAGAAATAAAGGCAGAAGCCACCAGACTAACAACATCAATCCTACACACATTTTCAGCTGATTCTCCTGTGGAAGAGATATGGCAGACACTCAAATCCGGTCTAAAATCCATAGTGAACAAAAATGTCCCAAGCAAGATGACCTCAACGAGACACAACCAACCCTGGGTAAACACAAACATCAAACGACTTGCAAAACAAAAACAACGGGCATATAAGAAAGCAAAACAAACACAGAAATGGGATAGGTACCGCAGCCTGAAAAGCGAACTCCAGCGGTCTTGCAGACAAGCTCACGACCAATATGTAAATAACTTAATCACCGATGCAGGATCCAGTGCTAAGAAAAAACTTTGGACATATGTCAAATCTAAACGCAAGGACATGGTTGGAGTATCCCCCCTGAAGAAAGATGGCCAGATATACAGTGACAGTAAAACCCAAGCCGATATTTTGAATGACCAATTCTCATCAGTATTCACAACAGAACCTGATAACCCTCTACCCAGATTAGGACCCAGCCCATATCCAACAATACCAGACATCACTATCACTGTCAACGGAGTCTACAAACTCCTAGCAGGACTAAACCCACATAAAGCAACAGGATCTGATGAAATCCCCACCAGACTACTGAAAGAAGCAGCAGCTGAGCTGTCCCCTGCTGTAACGCTACTATTCCAGGCCTCCCTACAGCAAAACACCCCATCTGACTGGCTTAAAGCAAACATAGTGCCGGCATTCAAGAAAGGTGACAGAAGTAAAGCAGAAAACTACCGACCCATCTCCCTAACCTCGGTTTTGTGCAAACTCCTAGAACATATAATCCGCTCCCACATCACGACACATTTTGATACCCACAATATTCTTTCAGACACCCAACATGGTTTCAGAAAACACAGATCAACAGAAACACAACTAATAGGAACAATTCATGACCTCGCAAAGACACTTGATGAGGGAGGCCAAATGGACTGCATCCTCCTAGACTTCAGTAAAGCTTTTGATAAAGTACCCCACAGAAGACTACTACACAAATAAAAATATTACGGAGTCGGTGGAAACACCCTAAACTGGATAGCATCATTCCTCCAAAACCGTACCCAAACAGTCCTTGTAAATGGCAAAACATCCACAGAGACCCCAGTCCTATCAGGAGTCCCGCAGGGCACTGTGCTGGGGCCGCTGCTGTTTCTGGCATACATCAATGATATGCCAGACTGCGTAACATCACAAATCAAACTATTTGCAGATGACAGTTTGTTGTATGCCAGAATCAGTGGCGAGGAAGACGCAGTGCGCCTGCAGGAGGACCTCAACAGGCTCACCGAATGGGAAGAGACCTGGTTGATGCACTTCCATCCAGCTAAATGTGAAACACTAAGGATTACAAATAAAGTTAAACCTATCAATTATGACTACTATATCCACAACCATAAACTATCTCTAGCCATAGACCATATCCCCAAATCGAAGCAAGAGAAAGCCAGACAAAGGGCAACCAATCAGGGAGAACGCATACACAACACCGCTAAACACCTAGGAGTAAACATCAATAGCAAACTCTCCTGGAACCATCATGTAGATGCAATCACAAAAAAAGCAAACAGCACCCTCGCATTTCTTAGACGCAATACCAGCAACTGCCCACGACCAGTCAAATCATACTGCTATGAAACCTATGTCAGACCCACCCTAGAATATGCCTCCACTGTCTGGGATCCAACTACCAAACACAATATAAATAAAATAGAAATGGTGCAGAGGCGTGCAGCCAGATACGTACACAGTGACTGGCGGCGCCTCAGTAGCCCAACAGAAATGATAAACCAATTGAAATGGCAGACCTTACAACACCGCAGACACACAGCTAGACTCACTATGATGTACAAGATCCAACACAACTTAGTAGACATCCCTCTCAACAGATACACACAGCCAGCGCGTACCCACTGTGCCACAGAACATCTAGCCGCTGGGCGTAGAGGGCACCCCCAACAACTCAGGATTCAACGCTCCCGAATACAAGCATACAAGCACTGATTCTTCATAAGCACTATAGAACCCTGGAACAAACTCACAGTCCAAACAATAAATGCTCCCTCCATAGAGGCTTTCAAACAGTGTCTTGAGCGTGACAGCTCTGCGGCTGCGCTCTACTACATACCTTAAGGCATAACTCATCGGAACTACTGTTTTTAACATGCACTTTTTTAATATATATTATTACTAATAAAAAAAAAAATATTAATACAGTTCCTTTTTTTAAAGCAGCACTTGAACATGCGCACACTATCCACGAAGTCGTCATAATTGACGGTAGTGGATTACCGGAAGAAGAAGAAGAAGAAGAGCCTGAGCCTGACGCTGAGCCTGAGCCGAGATCGTAACCTTGAATCTAAGGGCAGGCTGAACTGCCTGCTATAAGTGTTTGCATGTTATATTTTAAATAATACATACGTTTCAACCTTTAATCACGCCAACTCTTAAAAATCCCTAGACTCCTCGGCCCGGAGGTAAGGTTTGGAATGGGAAAGCGGCAACCGAGGGAGCGGCTAGCGCCCACAAACGGGCCCAGCCTAGACGGCGGAACAGGCCAGAGCGGACGAATGAACCAGGCGAACCACAGTCACAGGGATGAACACATGGAATATAGATCGTTAATCATTCCACTATAGACTAGACGGTTATGTATTGCAGGAATATTTGAACTTAGATCATTAATGTAAATGAATTAATGAATGAACGAATGAAAGTTTACTCGCCAACGATCTAATAAACACATATTACATGCACAACATGATTTGTTGCTGTACGTTGTTGAAAGGACATATATAGCTGAAGTCACATATTTATATAATATTATGTTGCAATGCCCTTGAAAAAATAAATGAATATAGCACGAATTATAAATTGAATATTGCGATCTGTATAATTTATTGTACTCCTCCAACGTCTTGCTCTGTAAAGCTAGCATGTATTTTGACTGACGAATATACGTCCAACATTTCACATGCTGTTCGCGGGGGAATCACCTTCCTGAGAACTCCCATAAATCCATGTAAACACGGAACAGAAATTGAGCGCATCCTAGTCAATGTGGTCAAACGGTCCGACATTCCACATTCCGCCTGTTATGTTGGGTCCCCTGGCGGCATCTGGTCAAATAAATAGAAGCTTCTCAGGAAAATACTATCCGACAGAGGGCAGCTTTCCTCGGAAACATGTTGTAATATCGCTCGGTCTATGCGTGTTTACATATGGCGTTTTAGCAGAACAATTGATCAAAGGAGATTGAGAAGAAGAAAAATAGTTTTGCAGAAAAACAGATACAGCAATATTAAATTTTGTAAGGTTATATAGTGTGTCGTGTGCATAAAATTGTTAAAGTTTGATGATTTATTTCGTCAATGGTTCTATTTGTTTCATCATCCTTTCACCTTTGGCTTTGATAATTGATTTGAAGTAATTCTTGCGCCCGTGGCCAAACCAGCTGTTTATGTGCTACGTTCCGATTGCTGGTGTTATGACCATTGTTGCTAGAACTGCTAGTTGTCTATTATGTTACAAATTATATGACCGCTTACTTTTGTTTAAAACAGCAAGTCAAGGCTGTGGACTGGATATTAATTAATAAGCAATTCTATTTTTATAAGGCATTCGATTTTTGTCAATGCCATAATGATATATATATATATATGTATATATATATATATATATATATATATATATATATAATATCATTATTATATATACGTATCTATTTATATTATTTTATAAACATGTACGCCTATATATATATCCGTGACACCCGACCCAGCCTATTCAGCAGGAGATTGGTCAAACATCCAGACCACTGTCTCATGTCTTCAGACCCAGTAGCAATGCATCACTAATTTCATTTGACCACTTCCGATCAACTGCATCGCCATTAATGACAAAGAGGATTGAGCCCAGATTTGTCCACCAATGCATACTGCTTGAGTCCGGTTCAACATTACTCCAGCCATATTAGTGCAGTGCCTTCTGTGTCTGCTGTGTGCAGCTGGCTGAGTAACATTGAGTGATCAGCACTGTCAAAAATGGCACTAATATCGAGATCACTGCTAGCACACATTTCCATCTAGGTACTGGGTGAGTTGTACTGCAGTGTGATGTTCCAGTAACTTTGAAACCAACGATAGGTACAGTTTTGATTTCTTGAGTAGAGGTATAATACAGCATATAATATATATAATAATAATTAGTATTTTCCATTTCAGGTTGAGTAGCACCAGGTAGACTGTCAGTAGTTAACAAATGGAGTTCCAAGCAGTGATAATGGCTGCTGGTCAAGGCTCAAGAATATCTGACCTCACCTCATCTCTGCCTAAAGCCCTCCTTCCTGTCGCCAACATGCCTATGATCTGGTATCCTGTGCAGATGCTGGAAAAGGCAGGTTTTCAAGGTAATGATAATGGGCTAAAATTGTAATCGTCAATACTTTATGCACTAATTTTATAATACTAAACTGAGTGTTTGATAGCATGGCATGGAAGTCTTCCAGGAATATGTGATGGAATCCCCTCATGATAGATGGTCTAGTTGTGTTGGAACCATCAAAGAGTGCTCTAATGGCCTTAATTGTGTTTGAATGAGTGTTTGCTAGTGAAGCCCTAGTTGCTCCAGTGAAGTGATGTCATATTGTGAGGCCTTAGTTGCTGGCATTGCGTAATGTCATGGTGTGTTTGTTGAAGAGGCCCTAGTTGTTGTGCTGGAAGAAACAAGGACTGATATTGAGAAAGCGTTGGTTGAGATATGTGACGTGAAGATCAAGTTGGAGTTTGTGACAATCCCTGACAGTGTTGACTGGGGCACGGCCGACTCCCTGAGACACATCAGGGACAAGATCAAGGTAGGGGGACAGTCCCACTCAACCATAGCGGCCTGTGTTGAATTCTGTATACTGGGGTACTAAAGTACTATCTATATGTGTTCACGTAGAATGCAATGCATATCTACAAACAGTGTATCAGTCAATACAGTGAAACAACACAATTGGTTTCTAATACAAAGTGATATGCAAAACAGCAGATACACTACACATTCAAAAGTATCGAAAATGTTATGCCCACCTCCATGTGTTGTTAAAGTTTGTGGCTGCACAAGGAAACGTGTGCCTGGACATTGTCAGCCATTCAAGGTCTAGATGATTCATTCATTTGGTTAAATAAATTTCCAATTCATCATACAATTACATATTTGCTGTGATAATGTTTGTGTCAATGTCTGAACATAATGTATTTGTTCTGGGTTCTGTGGAGCATTGGTAGCATTTTGTGTATCTAGCAATATTCCACTTCATCTATGCTACTGTAACATATCGATGCATTTTGTACCATTGACGTTGCAGACTGACATCATGCTGGTGAGTTGTGATGTCATCACTGACGTGTCACTACATCTACTGGCAGACCTGCACCGGACATATGACGCCACCGTCACGATGCTACTGTCACCTGCCATCGACATCACAGACGTGTCGGTGCCAGGAGGCAAAGCCAACCGCAAGATGGGTGAGTCTTGGTTGTCAACTTCCCAGCAAACAAGGAACCATTTCTGAACCAGTTTGCACTTGTCATACTGGTTCATAATTGGTATCGCTCTACCAGTACATGTTTTCATGTGTATTTACGGGAATACATGTGTTCTGCCTGTTGTCACGAGTTTTTAACGAGTTTGACATGAGTTGTACTGGGTCAGAACTGGTATGCTTTCACTGGTACGTGTCATCACGTGAAAAACTAAATCACGGTAAACACGTGTCGACACACCAAATTTGTTCACAGAATCTGGTGAATTCACGTATGGAAACACATGAATTGAGCCAGTTGAACTCGTGAATTCACTTACAGAACATGTGAAATCATGGGTCGTTTGCTGGGTAGTCATTGTATAAATGGCTCATGTCTAATTGTAAAAACAGAAGCTGAATCCTTCTGTAGGGATAATTCAGTTTTTACACCATGTTTATATGATGTTTGAAACTTATTTATTATTTTTAATTAAATAAACTATCTATATATTTATTTTATTTTACTCTTTTATATTATATCAATATATGTGTATCGTGTTAAATATTATCAACATTCATTGTGCCCTTTTCTGTTTTATGCAGCACCATATAATGTAATATTATTATATAAATATGGTGCTGTATAAATAATAAACATTGGCACTGAACCAAGGACAGAACCAAGGACACATGCTTGTATAGTTTGGGGTACTTTTGCAGTTTAGGCCCGCACCTCGAAAAAACCACCAAAATGTTCACCTACGATGACCAAACTTCGCATGGTGTATCTACTACACCTTTACTACGCGTATACACTTGTCACATGATCCACAAATAATTATTAATGCCTGAAATCTATCAAAATGTGTACGTAAATAACGCGCTTTCATCGGCGCCACCTGATGGAGTTCACTGTGACAGTAGACTGAGTAGTGACTCGACGAAGAAACCGCATTATTTACGTACACATTTTGATCGATTTCAGGCATTAATTATTATTTTTTGATCATGTGACAACTGCATACACGTAGTACAAGTATAGTAGATACACCATGCGAAGTTTGGTCATCGTAGGTGAACATTTTGATGTTTTTTTCGAGGTGCGGGCCTAAACTGCAAAAGTACCTGGTTTGGTTCCTTGTGTAGAACTGCTTCCATCAGTAGCTAGCACATTTATGAAGTAACCAAAACAGTTGGTTGAAAGTTTGTTTCACCTCATAACCTAGCAAGGAATTATTTTATTTTGCATTTTCAAAGTAATAATTACTAGTCTAAGGTGTGTGTGTATATGTGCTGGTATGTGTTGTATGTAGTACTATGTACATGATGTATGCATACAGTGCACGTGAAACCATCTTTCAGAGCGAGACATTGTGGGGTTGGATTCGACTGGCAACCGATTACTTTTCCTGTCCTCGGAAGCTGACATTGAAGAAGTCATTCCCGTGAAGAGGCGTTTCTTGAAAAGGTGTCACTTTTACATTCAGTATTACATGCAGTATTACATTCATAATGCATTTTATGTTTCACATGTGTGAATGTGACATAACAGTATCAGTAAAAATAATAATAATAACTTTATTGTCCATCCATAGAATGAATATACACTTTGCATTTAAGAGGGTGGGTAAAAACACATTTAAATCACATAGTAATGTATTGGAATCAGACTTGGAAGTGTTTATTGACCCAATACAAATATACAATAAGCTATGTTCATGCAAATTACCTACAGCTCAAAATATAAAATAATATTACATTAGTACCACTGTGCAGCAAACTGCTCAAAATATAAAATAATATTACATTAGTACCACTGTGCAGCAAACTGCCAAATAATTGCATAAGAATTAACAGAAATGTAATTTATAAGTGATTATGAATTGTTACTGTATGTATACAGTAAAATCAAGTAACTGTCTTGCTGAAAGTATTTTCAAAGAATTTTCTATATGTGGTTTGTACGCTAGTTTGTATTCACACCTGTGAGCCAGTCATGCATCATTGGTCAGCTGATGCCTTGGTCCACTGTAGAATGTGATGTCATTCTGGCGTATGCAGTGATGTGTGATCCAGTGTCATGTTACTGATGTCTTGACTGTCACCGACAGACACCCTCAGATGAACCTCCACACCCGACTCATGGATGGTCACCTGTACCTCATGAAGAGACGTGTCCTGGACCTCCTCGCTGAAGAGAGGTGAGGCAGTGACACTGATATAGCAATACCTGTTTAGAGATTTGGATACTAAAACAGTACAGTAGAACTCCTCGTGAACGACCACCCTGATTTATAACTACTTGCTTTTTACGACCATTGTTTCACTGATGGACCATGGCAATTTGACTTTTACTCCTGACGAACGACCATCTGATAGGTGGCCAGCACATTTTTTAACCTAAATGCCACAACAAACTCTAATTAAACGCATATCTAATGTGGTACAGATGTGCATAATGCCATAAAAACAATAAAATCGCATGATGACGACCATTAATTTTGGCGATCTTTTACTTTCTGACCAAACTATGAAAACGACATTTATTTTCTACTTTTTATTTTGTGTATTTTATTACTTAGCTTTTTATCAAAGGCATATATGCTATATAGACATTACTTATTATGATATGCGTAAATGTATGAATTGATCCAAAACATCAAAATAACCAAACCCCTCACGAGAAATCACCCCTCTTTTAAGACCGCTCCACTCTGATTTGGGGTAGCAGTCTTAAATGAGGGGTTCTACAGTAGCAGACAGTTGTCAGGTTGTGTTACATGTAGACGCCCGCATAACAAGTGGTCACTGAGTTCTGCAGTCACAGCGCAGTGGTCAAGACTGAATTTATCTGTGATAAAGGCAAATCTTGAATTCATTAAATAACTCGGTACTGGCTGTTTATCTAGACTGTGTTTCTGTGAGATATGCTGCAATGTATGTTAACTGCTACATGTGTGATGTCAAACTCTTCCATTACAACAAGTGTCCGTTGTATTGTGTCCAGTTCCATATCCACCATCAAAGGCGAACTGATGCCATATCTGGTACGGAAGCAGTTCAGTCGCAAAGATGACAGTTCTGGCGAGACGAGCAAGAAAGAATCTGGTAAGTGACAGATGAGTTTGGTGCAGTCAGATCACATGTAGGCCTGCTGCCACCAGATTTATTTTTATTTGATAAATCATCATCGTTTTGACACAAATCACAACTTCTCCTTTCAAATATTTCAGAGTTTGCTATCCTTGTCTGTTTTGGGGTTCCTGATATACATTGAAATCATTTACGAGTTTTTATTTGAATATGATGATTGAGGTAAAAACACGCAATTGAATTTTTATTGAAATGCGAAAGTGAATATATTGCATATTGCACAGTACATTTCGCATAATGTTGACGAACATAGAAATGATAAATAATAACTTTATTTATACACTAAATTCCAAAGTAGACCTCTGTTCAGGAGTGTTTATAATATTCCATATAAGATGTAACTTAGATGTAAAAATAATAATACAAGTAAAGTATATAAATAAAAACATACATACAAGTTGTGTATTGTTGCACAGACCTAAAGTAGGCGGACTCAAAGTTAATTATTATGTATCAATATAGTAAAAACTAAGTATAATATACAATTGTGTAGTTATGTATTAATTAATTAATTAATAGTGTGTGATTACAATAGTATATTATTTGTTTGAATTAAAATTATCAAATAATAATTACATGCATGGTATGACGACTAAAGTATAAAAATATGATGACTAAACTAGTGAATATATTGCATATTGCACAGTAAATTTCTCACAATGTTTCAGAAGAAGTAGACTACACAAAGCTGGCTCTGAAGATGTCGGTGTGGAGTGGCAGTGAGTCGGGCTGTGTGCGTGACAGCGACAGTGACGTCCGCTGTCACGCGTACGTCATGGACGGGGGACTGTGTCTACGCACTAACACACTTGTGACGTACTGCGAGGCCAACAGACAGGTGTGTCATTTGTCACTTGTCACTCGTCACAACACTGTCACTCTAGTCACTTTGTCATGGGCACATTTAAATCTCGCCTTAAAACACATTATTTTAGACTCGCTTTTAATGTTTAGTCATCATATTTTAATACCTTAGTCATCATACCATGTATGTAGTTATTATTTAAAAAGAAATTATTGAAAAATATAGTGTATTATTGTAGTCACATACTACCCGTATTAATTAATTAATTAATGTATAACTATACAGTTGTGTATTATACTTAATTTGTACTACATTGATACGTAATAATTCACTTTTAGTCCACCTACTTTAGTTCTGTACAACAATACACAACTTATGTTTTAATTTATATACTTTATTGTATTATCATTTTTACATCTAAGTTACATCTTATATCGAATATTGTAAACACTTCTGAACAGAGGTCTACTTTGGAATTTAGTGTATAAATATAGCTATTATTTATCATTTCTATGTTCATCAACATTATGCTAACCAGTTTAGACCATGACTGGTAGATGATGCCAACCTTTTATAACAATTACGTAATACTTACACCATTGTAAATTGCGTTATTTTGTATGTATGTGTGTTTGTTACAACTGATGGTTTCATACACAATGCATGCGACAGATCTGTGTTAAATTTACAAATGTAAATGTTACAAATTTACAAACCCAACAAACAAGTATTGATGACAGACATTTCATCATGACTGTTGTGGTGGTCACTGTAGCTTGTAATGTGTGTCCTGTGTCGCAGGCTGGTCAGCTGATTGACCACAAACAGGTCCACTCTACAGCCAGCGTCCATCAGAAGTCTCAGGTAAGAGTCACAGTAGCCTAGTTAGTGCCTCAGTAGCACATTCATTGCTTCAGTAGCACAGCCAGAGTAAACATGCTCAATCACAAATATGTATTGTGTTTATTGGCCCTCTATTGATCACTTGTTCATTGAGGACGACAATGTTGTATTCAACCAAAGTTTTACAGAATATTTTAGTATCTTCGTTATCATGTAACATCAATCACTAAATATATGTCAGTGGGAGATGGCAGTGTCACTGATGTGTTTGTCGTGTGTGTCAGGTTGGCAGTGACAGTCTTGTCGGAGACGGCAGCACAGTGTCGGAGCGTGTCAGCGTCAAACATTCAGTGATTGGCCGACACTGCAACATTGGAGAGAAGTGTCGAATCACGAACTGTGTCATCATGGATTATGTCACAATCAAGGAAGGGTTTGTACTTTCGAATTGTTTATTATACTCTTTATACGTATTAATTTGAAATGTCAGTTAACCTATATATGTTTTGTAGGATAGTTGTTCAAAATGTAGTCTTCGTGTAACATAACAAATTAGCATGCAAACAAATAAAACAGTTTACAATTACATGAATTGTACTGAGGGAACAATAATATATATATTTAGACTATCTGAACGTGTTTTTATCCTGCTACACAAAAAAGAAGAACTATGCAATGCATTTTAATAGACTTTATGTATGACAATTTTTACTTTGCTTTACCAAAATACATGGTTAGCTGGGAACTGCCTGTTCAGTGGAGGTAAAGGAAAAACAGCTGTGTATTAATTAGTTTGTGTTCAGAGATCATTAACCATACAACACATTTTATGTTTGCTAACATTTAAGAACTATTATGAATGTTGTCTTCAGGTGTACCTTGTCAGGCTGCGTTGTGTGTGACAACGTCAGTATAGATGAGAAGTGTGAACTCAAGGACTGTCTCGTGGGACGCTCACAGGTCATCCAGGCAATGAGTGAGTAGCCTTCACTGGTGTCTTCCTGTTATAGCTACTTACCATTATAGCTACTTTTTATTCCCGTTATAGCTACTAATTAAGTTTGACATTTGAACTAGTCTCGTTATAGCTACTTTTCTATTTCTCAACTTTACAATGTAACAAGGTAAGGGAGCATAAGCTATTTCATGCCCATCCAGCTGAGGTCCATAAGGGGTGGCTTTGATGTGTGTCCCACTGAGGAATTTCCACAACTGATAACTTTTAACAAGTACTTTGTGGGGATGTGGTTTGGTGATGATTCAAAGATCTCAATGAACATGTGGAATGTCTACACAGAAACTGACAAATGAACAAACACCCATGTTGAGGGCTGGAATTCCAAGTTCGTGAAAGTGGTGGGGAAACACCATCCCAACATCTTGATTCCAATTCCATGGTTGCTAAACATGATGCTGCCATCCCACCACCATATAACAACAATAATTGATGTCTTTCATTACTTTTTGATAAAGTACTGAGTACAATCAAAGTAGTTGTGTTAAAAAAGTGTTGCACATGTGTTTTATGGTGTATTTCCAATTTCAAATAACTGACAGTTACATTTATATATCATTCTTGACTTTTAAAATGTGTCCTTCATTAATACATTTTATGTAGAAATCTTACAGTAATCGAAAATAGTTAATGCTCCCTCTTGCTGTCCCCTCCTGAATTGTGTAATTAAATAAGTAGCTATAACAGGACTAGTTTGCCTGCCAATTTTAACGAGTAGCTATAATGGGAAAAAATGTAGTTATAACGGGAAGTAGGTATAACGGACCTAGACCCCTTCACTATTGCCATAGTATGAGTTGCTGTCACACAATGGGTGACAGCTGTCAGTGTCATATGCAGATGACAATAATGTGTGGTCTTGCATAGTGCCAATGTCTGCTTAGATAGGTGTTTTTGCAGACGATTTTATGGCTCAAGGCTAAGAGCATTGACCTTGTCAATTTCATATGCATCTCAGTGTATAATTTTCCCCTTCACGTGGTCAGTCTAGCCTGTTAAAGGGCAGTATTGTATTCTGCAGTTGGCAATGTCATTTTCCAAGCTGGGAAGAACTTAAAACGACAATACGTTGTCTCAAACCCTTGACCATCTTCGCATGCCAGGGATCTCTGCAGCCCGGGATGATTTAATTTAAGCGTGTTACAGAGCACGCTTGCAAACATATATTCTGCATAATTAATCATTTGCACAAATTGTGTACACACAATTATTTTTAACTCCTTTATGTACATATAAAATTATAAACCCAAATAATACTTTATTGAAAATGTTATGTCCGCAGTAGTCCATAGACCACTGTACAGGGCTGTGTGATATGTGCGTTGTTCCTGCCTTTGTCAATATTGCAATCAGTGCAATGTTGTGATTTCAGGTAAATGTACAAATGAGGTGATTGTGGACGTTGACGGAATGATGGAGATCTGATACACTGGACACTGGTCAGCTGTAGCGGTCAACTCAACTGTGTATCAATGTAAATTTTCACTCGATTAAATCACACGCAATATGGCAATTATGTTTGTTTACTCCGGGAATAAAATTGTGGTCTTACTATAGGACTACCTTAGCATAATTACGTTGGACAAACCTTGCTTTATATCACAGAAAACTATGGCATTTTGAAAGAAAAAAAATTCATAACTAAACACATAACAAACAACACATGCTGTGCCAACAATTACCAAAACTTCAATGATGCTAACTGCTGTATTGCAGCAAACACTTTCACTTAACCTACTCACAAACAGTAACAGCACCATCACAAACAAACAACAGGCGTGTTTTCTATACAATGGTTTTTATTGGGATTATGGCATGACGTTCACGTATCATCAGTCATCTAGCCTGTAGCTTCATATAATAGTATTATGCTAATGTAAATGATGACAATGACACTTCTACAAAAACACATTCCTCTGCGTGTTGAGCCGTGTCCTCTGTACACTGACATGCCCGATCTGGTCTGACAGAGCTCGCACACAAAGTATACAGTAATAATTTAAGGAAATATGTAAACCATTCTACATATACAGAAAGGCCCAGGACCAAAAAACTACACAAACACACACAGACAGGTCAGTTCCACTTTGAGAAAGCGGGGCAGATTTCGTTCGTTCGGTCAGCACCATGGAAAAAGAGATAAGATTACACGGCGATAGTAAGAGACGACATTAAGACATGACAATAGCTGGTGCTGACGCCAGACTGATAGACGGCGTCAGCATCTGACGCGTCGACATGACACTGAACATGACAAGAAAGCATTGTGCTCAATGACTAGTGTGTGCTCTAGTGTGGTTGTGTGACGTACCACGCACCACGCGTCGTGTGGTACGTCATACGACTACATCCACAGCCGCGTGGCACACTAACCCTACCGCTTCGTAGAGACTAACTGAAATAATCGTACACCAAGAACAGAAACCAACAGACGAACATGTACACAAAACAACCAGCAATGTCCGCACCACTTTGATTGGCTGAAAAAACAATGTACATACATTTCTCTCTCGAACTAACACACGCAACGGTTTCGTTGCAAATTCGTGGCAACATAAAGACGATGAAAAAATACGACTGCCAATTGTTGCGATTGTCGTTATGCAATAGGAGACAGCGATCAGAAGGAAGGTATTCCGACCCTGACGCACGGAGCATCTAGTTAGCAGTCCAACAGCGGACTCGCATTGTCCTACGTTTGTTGCACATTAACTCCCTCATAGCAGGTAGCATTGCTATTTGCTACACCGTGAACCATTCCATGTTTATAGCCTGGCAGCCTAAGCATTCCGGCTGTATTTAGGCAGACATTCACAAACATCTGACAACATAAACCAATCACATTGACTGAGAATGAAAGACAGCCACTGCTGTCTCACATCGACTACGTCAAGTGCCAAACTATACACACACTCAAGTGTCGATGATAGCACACGTTGATATTTATACACGAGGGATATTTAGCACAAAAATAACTCTCCATTCATTGCATATCAAACTATGGAAAATTATTACTGCGGTGGGCGAAGTTGCAGTGTTTCAAAATGAGGTAGACAGTATCGTGTGGTTTGACTCCACAGGTTGCACGGTTAAACCTATACATCATCTCAATCGAGATGAACATGGAACAGTAAATAGGGGTACATCAGGGATGTAGCAATCAATATGAACACAAAGATGCATGCACAAGATCCAACGGCGAATACAAAACCAGTGCCACACCAGCCCAATTCACCTGCACAGGAAGGCAAACACTATGCCACACTGTGCCCACGTCTGCATTGCTGGTCAGACACAGCTCAAATCTAACAAACCTACGTCTAATAAAACCAATATTGCCTACACAAAAACAAATATTTTCGTTATTACCACAGCATAAATCTGCTTTGTGCACTCGGTGCTTGGGCAACCCTTCGATGAGAAAAAGTATTCAAAATGTAAAATTAATAACAGTGTAGCCATTGGCAAGGGTATTTGATAATTATGGCTTGGAAACATACAAACTATGAGGTATTATTACAAAGGGGTCACATGTCAAAAGCCATGGTAATACATATTTATCCAAGGCACACAAATAGTTTTACCACTTCATGCGCAGTATTTAGAGCATGCATTTTAGAAGAATCCGTCGATTGTGTATACCATATGTAATGAACATTCATAATTAACATAGCACTGTGTGCTTGCGCGATCTGCCTGAGTTAACAATAGTTAAACCCGCATGAGCCACGGAATATAGCAGTAAAGTTGACTTCTCGCCTGACAATAGTTCCACCAATCGTCTGTTCCATTCAAGTATTCACTATTACCCAGACTTGACATCGTATCACCAGCGAGTGCACTCCAAGAGCATAACGCTGCCGACACCGTTTTAAATGTAGATGAACCAAGTCATGACTAAACACCTTTTGCCACGAGAAGCTGCAACACATCGCTTGATATCAAATAATACTGTCGTAACTGAAGAAATGCAAACTTCCACCAGCTTGCAGAGACGCTAACGTACATTATAATGTACATGCGTAGAAGTCATCTTGCTGCGAGGTGAAACTGGCCAGACAATTCTCGCTACAACCAAGCACTTGAAAGGAACAGTGGAAATCGTCACAGGCCAAACCGCTCTTTAATGAGCAGCATGAGCTTCTTCTTGCCCTTGTAGACGAGCTTCATGTTCTCAAGCAGCTGCATGAACTGGAGGTGGCCGTTCGGAGCGAGCAGGAAGGTCTCGCGGGCCTTGCTCAGGAAGTCGATGAAGTCGCCGTAGTGCCGCGGACTGATGTGTGTAAGTCGTGAATGCGTGGTGCTGACGTAGGCACAGATGGCCGCCTCTAGCAGCTGACGCAGCGGCATCTTGTCGTAAGACAGCGGCTTCATCGGGCGACGTTTCCCGTCGATGGCGCTTGCGAGGCCGGGCGTGCTGAGGGTGCAGCGACGTAGGATGTCAGACAACACGGTCGCACACAGCACGTTCTTGACGAGCAGCGGAATGATGTTGGCGAGCTCGTGTTTGCCGAGGGAGTGGCTCAGTGCACACGCCCAGTGGATGTCGTTGATTGCGGGGTGGGCGTCCTGGTTGTACACGATGTGTACGCCGCGCATGGCCAGCAGGGCCAGCTTGTAGGCGCGCTGGGCGAACCCTCGGTGCTCCATGTAGCGGGCGATTGTGAACAGCTGGGTGGAGTTCATGACGTGTTCGGCCGCGTCGACGACAATCTGGTAGGCCGGCTCAAAGGCCACCGGGTCTTTCTCGCACAGGGTGAGGGCGCACAGGGCGCAGTTAGGGGCGTCCTTGGAGGCACACTGGAGGGCGAGGGTGCGGGCACACGTTGCTAGCTGCTTCTGCTGGTGGTAGCTCAGGCCCAGCT
This sequence comes from Oasisia sp. SBJ-2009, assembly GCA_964017155.1. Lineage (NCBI taxonomy): Eukaryota > Metazoa > Annelida > Polychaeta > Sabellida > Siboglinidae > Oasisia > Oasisia sp. SBJ-2009. The sequence goes on from OZ024863.1 coordinate 10,458,704, forward strand.
GTATGGGCGCGGACATGACACACGTAGCCACAGTACCTGTAACACAACATGACACACGTAGACACAGTACCTGTAACACGACACAACATGACAGTACTGCAACAAGACATTACATCACATTACATCACATTACATTACATCACATTACATTATTAGTATGACCGTAAGTGTTTGTGTATAATACACCCCATGTATAAGACACACTCTGACTGAGTAAAAAATGAAGGGAAAAGATGCCTATGAAACACAGAAATTTACGGTAATGTCAATACAGACGTAAATTGTTACCAATAGAGCTAGATGCAAACCTGCAACTAACAGTGGCATTATACTTGATCAATACACTCATTATTAATGACACAACTGTCAGATTCATGATGGAGGGAAATGAAGGGGAAAATGCATATTATACCCGGAAATTTACAGTAATGTCAATACAGACTTTATTAAAGTTACCAACAAACCTGCAACTTCCAGCAGCACTATACTTGATAAATATACTCATTATGAATTACATAACTGTCAGATTCATGAAGATAAAATTTAAATATATCTTGACTATGTTACTTCTTTAGCAACCAAATATTCCTGTTAGTAAAATGCATTGTTGCTGCTGAAATATTGATTTGAAGTGATGCAATCAATTTTCATTTCAAGACACTGGGAATGCAGTATTAAGTGATTGCAGCATCTGGGGTGTGTAGCACTGAGATGATTAAGACGTGTAAAATTTTCTTTATAAAAGAGAAAACTATTTAGATTATGAGAGCTGTCACGCACCTGTAGCTTCGAGTGGTGTGAACAGCGTGTACCAGTTCGTCATGATAGACAGAAGTGCATTGTAGCCAAGTTCTGTTGCACATGTCACCAGCCACCGGACCATCTCGCGACGCCGCCAGTTCAACTTCGACAGTGTCATCCGCATCACCTGGTGACAGATGGAGACACTACTTCTTTAACGTGTACACAGGATGTCTGCGTCAACAAGTCTCGGCTCTACTTGTCAACCGAACACATATAGCTTCAAACTTCTACCGAAGATACATTTATGCAAGGAACAACACGGACCCAAGCGTAGATATGAAAGAGGCCAAATGATGACGTTTGTTTATTATAGGGAAAAAACAGTGCCTTATTTGGCACACCAAAATAGTTAAACGAAAGAAATGTGGACTCAGCCTCCCGAGGCCCGGTTGATGACCTGAATACATACTAGTCTCCTGGCCTCAGGCTGCTAGAGCCCACATTTCAACATATAAAGCAGTAGCGGTATTCCTAGAACAATGGAAAAGAATGACATGTAATCACGCAGTAAATTAGTTCAAAGCCCACATGATTAAGTAAAAGATGGTTTCTGAATACCAGGCTACATGCTGCCTAAAACACTACGTATACAATTATACTAGTCCCAAATGTGGGGGTATTTCGCCACAGGTCACCACCCTACATGCATTTATTACAAATAATAGTCACTTATCAGTATCATTGTGATGTAGTTATACACTAGACCGATTATTATGTATTTTTATGACTAATGCGTAATTTAATTTGCCCAGCTTGTCCTCTAAACATATAGTTTATGGTTCTCTATCTTAGAACTATCAGTATCACATCCAAAACAAATAGGAAGCATTTGTCATTGATTCCCATGTCTGTGTGCCCTCTCAATGACAAACACCTGTTACATTTCCACAAGAGACACGTAACATTCATTATGTGTGCTGTATGCATTATTTATTATGGGACAACTACAGTTATAATCATTTAGATTACGCTTTTTAGTTTATATTTTATCGTGATTAAGGTTCAGATACTGTTTTAATAATATATTTCTATTGTTTTTGTAATTTTATGAGTACTGCAAATGAGTTTCCCTTTCGTGATAGATAAGTTTTGTTGTATTGCACATTTTATAAACTTCAAGATGGTGAACAAAGATTAACTCACAACAACACGTTATCTCTTCACACCCAAATGCATGCACGGTATGTTATACATTTCATAGCAAATACTATTATGTACATGTTTATTCTACTTACTTTATATCCACAGTGAATATCACTAACAAACATGGTACCAATACCCCTGATTTGTTGTCCATCGAACTATAAGGCAAGTTTCTGTATAGCGCAGTGTCCAGTCCTCAGGACTGTTCAAAGCGCTTTACACTTTACTTCCCTGACAGACCTGTTCACTCAGACACCATCTCGGCTTCTCTGGGAAGCATCCAGCCATATGCTACAATTAATGCATGAAGGCTGCTCGTACACATATCCACCACTGTCTATAGCCAGTTACTCATTTATACAGCTGAGTGAACTGGAGCAATGTAGAGTGAAAAACTTGCCCAAGCTTTTAACACCGCAGCACAGGATTTGAACCTGGGTTCTCAAAGTAGAGAGTCCGAAGCTCTACCCCTGAGCCATTGCGCTCTATGAAAATAACTTGTACAAGTTGCAGTATCTGTTATGTTACCTGTAGTCCGAGTTCCAGCGAGGCGTTGAGCAGTGCATAGTGGCGTGGCAGCTCCGGGGCAGTGGCTGTCTTGAAGGCGTCCTGAGCGAGCTTGAAGAGTTGGGCCGAGCTGTGGATGTGTTCTCCAGCGGACTCCAGCACCGTACGCAGACGTAACATGTCATCTACAGCAGACACCACCAGTGAGCTACACCCAACTGACACCAGAGTCTTACACACCCCAAGTGAGCTACACCCAACTGACACCAGAGTCTTACACACCCCAAGTGACCTACACCCAACTGACACCAGAGTCTTACACACCCCAAGTGACCTACACCCAACTGACCGTCCGTATTCGTCTTTACCCATCCAAATGACGGGTGGACAGGTGTCTGCATAAAGCTATGCAGTCTTACAGCAGTGACAACTGAGACTCGACTGATGCCACATAACGTCTTAGAACAACTCTGTATATAAGTTGACAACTTCATGTTGATGTTCTTGATCCACAAGTGAATTATTACATAGAGGGATGCAATTGTTAAAAAGTTAACTTTATTGATAGAAAAAAGCTATTATAATCTACCATAAAGAGTGTTTGGCCAGCATAAACCATTTCACCTGAAACCTTAAAGAGGATACTTGAGATCTTAAAGAGTACCGGAGACCTTTATATAATCTTAAAGAGGATACCTGAGACCTTAATGTGACCTTAAAGAGGAGAGAGAAGGAGTAAGGGACAACAGAAGGGGTCCGCTGCAGTCATAGTGAAGACCATAACAAACGGCTTCTTACAACCGACTAAACAGGTTGAACTGAAGAAGAAGACAAGTCCTACCCTTGGCAGCGTTGAGCATGGCCGTGGCGAGTTCACACTGCTGTGACTCGATGTGACTCAGTGTGAACCAGCGGCGGTTCATGAGGTCATTCACAAAGTCATCGTTGTCAACATCTCCCTCCTCCAACACTGGCAGTCTACAACCACAAACACCATTACTCTTCATGCATACAGTATTTAAACTTAAACTGATCAAACATTAAATCCACGAATTCAAGGCCATATTTTGCCCCCAAATATTCTAATAACTATAAAATATGCATGTATGTATGTGTTATGTAATAAAACAACAATCCCGAAATCACAAGTTCAACGAAACATGAATTTTTTACATTAAACAGGAGCTGTGGGGGAATGCCATGAGGGGCAAAATCATGACATTAGTCGTGGAATACATTGCTGGTATCACCAGCATTCTCAGCGTTATTAACACGACACCACACAACAGTGCACTACATTTCACCAAAAACAACGACTGATGTCAAGCTAGAGCAACAAATCCAATTCGGGCAACTTCGGGAGTTTCCATAAAGTGTCAAATTTAAAGACTTTGTTTTATGCCAATATTTCTTTAAGTCTTATACCATATTTAAATATTTTGGCAGGCTCATAATTTGAAAGAGCATCAACCATTTGTTATTAAGTAGTAGATTTTATCCAAGGACATGTATGGCCTTTAAGTAATTTTCTGTCCAATGTGACCAGTTTTAAATCAAACATGTGTGAACGTGCACTAGTGTTTACCTCATTGCGCGGAGTCCAATGCGGAAGGCGAGGTCGGAGTCGTATGGCAGGAGACTAGAGAAGAGGAACCTCGCGAACGTGTGCATGGGCACACTCTCCGTGTGAGAGCTCACCCCCAGACCACTGCTGGCGCCACCTGGACACAACACACACAACCTGTGAGTAATCTAACAGTGCGATACATGTATGTAATTCTAATACAGTCAACAGCATATTGGTAGGAGAATAACGCCTCAGAGAAGTTAGCGCAGTACAAATACAAAGGAGGATTTATACACACACACAAATGTAATTTCTTAACTGATAATACAGTTAGTGCCTTGGGTTATTGTATGATACAGGTTCATCGTGACATCTACTAGTGCTCTATCAAGAAAAAGGTAAAGAATTGACTTGCTACCAGCCACTGCAACTTTACAACAACCAGATAAAGGACGAGGCCACGTGGTGGCGCTACTAGCTAGGCCCTGTTCTCACAACGGGAATGTCTCTAGGCAGACTGACCTGTGAGCAGTAAGACACTGACCTGCGAGCAGTAAGACAGACTGACCTGCGAGCAGTAAGACAGACTGACCTGTGAGCAGTAAGAGACTGACCTGTGAGCAGTAAGGCAGACTGACCTGTGAGCAGTAAGAGACTGACCTGTGAGCAGTAAGAGACTGACCTGTGAGCAGTAAGAGACTGACCTGCGAGCAGTAAGAGACTGACCTACGAGCAGTAAGACAGACTGACCTGTGAGCAGTAAGACAGACTGACCTGTGAGCAGTAAGAGACTGACCTGTGAGCAGTAAGAGACTGACCTGTGAGCAGTAAGAGACTGACCTGTGAGCAGTAAGAGACTGACCTGTGAGCAGTAAGAGACTGACCTGCGAGCAGTAAGAGACTGACCTGTGAGCAGTAAGACAGACTGACCTGCGAGCAGTAAGAGACTGACCTACGAGCAGTAAGAGACTGACCTGTCAGCAGTAAGAGACTGAGCTGCGAGCAGTAAGAGACTGACCTGCGAGCAGTAAGAGACTGACCTGCGAGCAGTAAGAGACTGACCTGCGAGCAGTAAGAGACTGACCTGTGAGCAGTAAGACAGACTGACCTGCGAGCAGTAAGAGACTGACCTGTGAGCAGTAAGACAGACTGACCTGCGAGCAGTAAGAGACTGACCTGTGAGCAGTAAGAGACTGACCTGTGAGCAGTAAGAGACTGACCTGTGAGCAGTAAGACAGACTGACCTGCGAGCAGTAAGAGACTGACCTGTGAGCAGTAAGACAGACTGACCTGCGAGCAGTAAGACAGACTGACCTGCGAGCAGTAAGAGACTGACCTGTGAGCAGTAAGAGACTGACCTGTGAGCAGTAAGAGACTGACCTGTGAGCAGTAAGACAGACTGACCTGCGAGCAGTAAGACAGACTGACCTGCGAGCAGTAAGAGACTGACCTGCGAGCAGTAAGAGACTGACCTGTGAGCAGTAAGACAGACTGACCTGCGAGCAGTAAGAGACTGACCTGCGAGCAGTAAGAGACTGACCTATGAGCAGTAAGACAGACTGACCTGTGAGCAGTAAGAGACTGACCTGTGAGCAGTAAGAGACTGACCTGTGAGCAGTAAGAGACTGACCTGTGAGCAGTAAGAGACTGACCTGTGAGCAGTAAGAGACTGACCTGCGAGCAGTAAGAGACTGACCTATGAGCAGTAAGACAGACTGACCTGTGAGCAGTAAGAGACTGACCTGTGAGCAGTAAGAGACTGACCTGTGAGCAGTAAGAGACTGACCTGTGAGCAGTAAGAGACTGACCTGTGAGCAGTAAGAGACTGACCTGTGAGCAGTAAGAGACTGACCTGCGAGCAGTAAGAGACTGACCTGCGAGCAGTAAGGCAGACTGGCGTTTGAGCACGGCTACGAGCGTGGCGTCGAGCTCGAGCTCCTGGAGGAAGATGATGAGTCGGTCCTCTTGCTTCACCAGTTTCTGCTGGGCGTACACGCCGTGAGGCATGAGGCGGTGCTGGCCGAGGCCGATGAGGGCCGCCTCGAGGGCCAGGGTGAGGTAAGACTGGTGGTGGTCACTGGCGGCCACGTGGTGGTAGTGACTGTGACTGGACTCGGGCCGGCGCTCTGTCGCCGCACAACCATCTACAACACAACACAACAGTGAGAATAATAGTAATAATAAAATACAATATTTATATAGCGCCATAATCACACGGAGCTCTATGGCGCTTTACAGTATAATGATAATAATAAATCTACAGAGAAATTAAAACATTATTATATTTAGTTAAATCATTTAAAAGCTAAACAACAAGTAGTCGTCAATTGAATTAAAAGAGTAAAAATACAATTCTATATTAGGATAGTAAACCTAAATGATATAGATGCAATAAATAATTAAATAATACATTACATAAAAACTATCAAATAATAATAATAAACAAATACATATATAGAATTAAGGGGGATAAAAAATAGTAAGATTACGAATAAAATGTACATTCATGGCATTAAAATAAATGAACTAGTAAGAATAAATATCAAGTGCTATTAAAATGGTTGATAAGTCAATTTGTTGTCTGTACAAATACATACATCTCAAACACACACAGCACCACAACTGAAAACACACAAAGTATACAACTTGACAATATATGTTAATTAACCATGACTGGTACAATAACAGATTCAGTCATTCATGACTGCAAAACAAGAATCAGTTACAATACTTTCATAAACAGTTGAAATGTTCATCATTATTTATTAATTCTAATAATTGTAAAACTTGTATAGCGCCTATATCTTTAACAAGGTCAAGCTCAGAGGCGCAACAAACAAAATCATATGGTTGTCACTGGAGCAGAGAACCGCCAACAATTTATGGTAGAAAAGCAATTCCAAACAAAAAGTTTTCAAAAAGACACGAAAGGTGTCTACAGTTTCAGAAGCTTTAACCGTAGTAGGGAGTTGATTCCAATTTTTTGGCGCAGCTACAGAGAAAGCACGTTTGCCAATATTCAGCTGTTTTAAGAACTAAAAGTTGTTTGGAAACGGCTCATCTACGGGTCCTAGATATCATAGTGATGCACTGACCCATGTTGATGGCGGGTGGAGTGGGTGGAGCAGTCTCCTCCGGCACCATGGAAGCCCTGGTGAGTGTTGTGTACAGACACCCAATGGGGTCGAGGGTGTGGCCCACCCAGCCGTCGCACGCTGCTGCCACCTGGCCACCACCTGTGAAACAACACTGAGGTAGACACATGTCACAAACCTAACCTTTAGTTAGCTACTAAATAAAATCTGTCTATAAATAACATATATGGCAATTAACAAAAGAGGTGATGATTCTGACATGAATCACCAATACTGAGATTTTATGTGATACATCACTGAGCTCGGGATTCTATATACTTGTTACTGATAACAGTTGGTGATTTTGTACAAATTATTGAGAATTTCATATATAAAAGAACCACTGATGATGACAAGCATCATGGCGACCTTTCTCAGTGCCAGCAGAGAAAGGTCGGCTTGACGTAACTGATTACTGACTAGTTAAATGAGATCTCATAAGACCATAACGTTGTAACCACAATAAATATACACTATGCAGACAAGTCACTTAATGCTGAATGTTGGAAACAACAAGAACTAGAACATGCCATATTGGAAATGCTCATTTGCACCATGAGTAGTTGACATAAGAGACTTCAGCAGTGAACTTACTTGACATTAGGGACTTCTGCTGTTCTTTCATTGTTTCAACGACGGCGACCGCGAGTCGAAGAGCCTCGTCTGAGTAACCATGTGACCTGAGGGCGTCGATACGTGCGCACGCTGTTGGAATGTCTTCTGTAACACGTGACAATGCACAACTGACAGCTGGGCCAAGGAATTCTACTCTGATTTATAGAATATAAATTTATGCAGTGATATATGTTAATGCAGAAGAGATGACTTCTGTGTGAAAAATGAAGAGACAGAGGACTCACAGGTCCTGGGAGTTAAAGAGAGGACTAACCTGACCAGAGAGGTAGACCCTGGGAGTTGAAGAGCGCGATGGCGCGGTGACAGTGCTGACAACTGGCTCCCAAGATGCATTGCAGGTGGCTGTCCTGCCATGTGAGTTCGCTTGCCTCGATGGCTCGCTGGAAGATTGTGCGACTGCGGGGCTTGGCTGCGGCCACTGGAACCACAACGAGTAGGATTACCAGTTGAATCTGGTTAGTATTCACACAAAAAGTTATTTCGGCAGTTTGCATGTAATAATTTTGAAGTTTCACTGGGAAGTGTCAACATTTCATAATTTCAATTTTCATGGCTATATTACCTATATAGCATCAATTGCCATGCGGTTTTATAGTTGAACTGAGCACCACTCTGCTGGGATGACAGTGATGATCGCAAAGAACACCATTTTTTATACAAAATGGAAAATACACACATTCATAAGAAAAAATATTATTTCAGTTTTGTTTATCATAGAAATTTAATTAGTTATACATTTGATAGTAAAGTAATTTATTAATATTTTTTATGCAGCTCATCCATAAATTATTACTAATAAATACGTTATTTAAAACAAAAATTGAAAAAAATACCAATATTTTAATTTGGTCAAACTTTGATAATTCATATTTGTGTAATAAATTGACATATCTGGCACAAACTTGGCTATTTACACAAGGAACTGGTACTACAGATGTAGTGAAAAGTTTATTTAAATCAGACCAGAATTTCTTAATTTATTTCCATTTATGGAACTCAAGTAGTATAGCACATGATTTGGCCACAACACAATCTCTTTAATTTAATTCTTTAATTCTCTTCTCTTTAATAGACTTTAATAGCAGGTATATATTTCCTCTTGAGAGGGTTAAATACAATAACTGAGTTGCATAGTGAATGCTACATTGTCTCGTCACATGTACCTATGTTGATGGTCAGTTGGACGACAGTGCTGTCCGCGTCCTCCAGTGGACACACGTCCAGCAGGGCCCAGCGTTTGAGCATCTTCTGCCAACACTGCTTCTCTGTCGACGAACACTTCGGGTTGAGGACGACACACACCCACAGAGAACCTGCAAGTGACAACAACAGCATGACACACATGACACACATGACACACATGACACACAGCCAGGGAATCAATGGTCAACTAATCATGGATGTCTGATTCATGTGACAACAATTTGCCTGTGTGAAACTATTACTATTTGCACGTTGCAGATGTGACTGACTAAATCACATCTGTTTTGCTTGTGCCATTCCATATCTCGAGTATGGTAACTAAATAAGTAACTAAATAAATCAATCAATAATTGAGCAAATGAATAATTAAATTATTTAAATTATTCTTGAAAATAAAATTACTATTCTAACATGTTCAAGATATGTTCAAAACTGTTAAATCTAGAGTTAAATCTATAGGTAAAAAGTCCATAAACTATACTATATATATATATATATATATATAGATTGTCTCGGTTTAAGAACGCAATGCCCTTATCAATATAACACAATTCTACAGTACCCACAACACCACGAAAGACGCCTATGACATGTATTGTCACTACAAACATTCATTGTAACAAAGGTGTTCAAAGTGACCGATGTGTACCTAGTTCGTCCCACAGTTGTCGACACTTGTCAGTCATAGGTGTCGCCTGTGTGCGCCACACATGGAGTCGAGGGTCGACGAGGAACTCGTCTGTGATGAGTGTCAACATGCGCGCCCCGTTCGAGTCCTGCACTCGCAACATCTCTCGCACCTGACAACAGTACCACCATGTTACAACGTTACTTTCTTCGTATTTATGAACAATTAACACAATCCAAAAAAAAATGTGTTGGTTTGTATTCAATTTTATAACTTTTACTATATTTGTTTTTTATTATATTTGTTTGTATTTAATCGTATAACTTTTAATTTATTCTAAATTATACTATAACTATAACTATATATACTATAACTACTATGCATTTTAGTTGAAAAGGACATAGCGCCTTACAAGTCATATGACTTCTGCTATGTCCATTTAACAACAGCACCGATATTATATTGTATTATCGTTACCATTATGTATTGTATTATTTTCACATAGTAAGTTGTATAATCCTGTGTTGTTGTTGTTAAATAAACTTCCATCCATTAATTCATTCATGTGTCATGCCTGTCTACATGACTTCTCACAGAGACATCTCAACAAGCTCCAGGCTCTGTGAGCAGGATGATTCACTGTCCTGATAGCCACAACTATTTTGCTACTTATATGTACATGCTTTCCGCGATATATATTACCATAAAATGTTCCATATGTTTTATGATTCAAAATTTCAAACACACAAAGCTAGTTGATGACTATTACTCTGCTGGGATGACAGTTATGATCGCGAAGAACACCATTTTGTAAAAAAAAAATGAAAATACACGCATTAATAAGAAACAAAATTAATTCAGTTTTCTTTATCGTAGAAATTTAATTATTTATACATTTGATAGTATAGAAATTTATTAATATTTCATATGCAGCAAATATATGTAATATTTAATATATGTATTTGGTCAAACTTTGATAATTCATATTTGTGTAATAAATTTACATATCTGACACAAATTTGACTGTTTACACAAGGAATTGGTACTACAGATGTACTGAAAAGTTTATTTAAATCAGACCAAAATGTCTTTATTTATTTGCATTTAGTGTGATATAGATCTAGTTTTCATAGAGAATTATCACGTCACGTTATTCTATGTGTACAGAATTGGCAGATGCGACTACTTCACGGAGTAAGTGATGTACGTACTTTAGTAAACATTGAGCTGAGGTGGTTGGAAGAGTTGTAGTAGGCTCCCTGAGTGAGGTAGGTCTTCACTTGCTCTCGCACTTGCTCCTCATCGAGATGCCAGCTGTTCTCGTCCCCAATGGATGCCCCGGCCGTTGGGTCTGGCGCTCCTGGAACAAACACAAACAGTCCATGGCAGCGGTGGTCGAAACATCAACCTAGTCCATCAGTCATGTCCGATATCACTCAACTCCAGCATAGTTAGTTAATTATTTAAGTAACACACTCTCCAACTGTCCAGGGATTGACGTTAATGGCTGCCCAATTCACCAAATGACCGGGTAAAATAAAATGCATGGTTATGTAAGTATGCAGACACTGCCACTTCCCCAGACAGGGAAGAAGAATTTATGGACAGGCATGCTAAATCAACACAGAAGTATTACTCAAGTTTTGACACTGATCATTGTAATCACTGGCTGGTTGCGATCTGGTGGAGAGGGACTTTCACGCAGAAGTGCATCACTGTATGACCGCGTACTTTAAAACAGTGCCACAAAAACGTTCATATTTAATTTGGTCTAATTTTGACATAATTTTATCTTTAATTGATCAATGTTATTGAGCTAGGAAAAACTGCACCATTTCTATCTAAAAATTACAACAGGAATCCTTTCAACATTCACCACCAATGAAATTGCCGGAACGGAATGGGGGCTTTCCGATGATGTTGTTCCTGTAATTATATCTACAGACACTGAAACGTGTGAAAACTATTTCTAGAATCTATGCTCAGCATCCTACATTGGCAGGAGCGGCTCCTACCTGCACAACAAAAACAGCCAACCCCACTTGTCTTTCAACGCATTGCATGCTTTATTCAGAGACCCGTCCACCCGTCATCTGGACGGGTAAAAACCGTTGTTGACGGGTAGAAATATGGGTGGACGGGTGGTGGACAGGTAAAAAAACGAAGGAGCAAAATAGGTGTTTTCAAAACCATAGATAGTGTCAGTTATGCCTTAGAAATGAGTGTAAAGTGTGTCACATGTGGGCTTGCAGTCCATTTCAGATCATCACATACATTTTAAAGTTTGTGAACTGGCTTTACAGTTAACATCCACGTGTCCACCAAAACATGTGTGACTGGCAATAATTTGGTCCTGCATAAAGCCCTGGTGCATGGTGAGCTTGACTACTTTATTCAATGAACATTAAAACACAACAGTCTGAACGACAAGACACCAAACTTTATTGCAGTATATGTTTTAGTGTATTATTCTTATATTAACTTGGAGACATGCCGAGTTGTTTATGGATCAATTTTAGTGTTCATTTCATATTTTGTATAATACTACATATAATATACGTAGTATTATACATTATATTATATATATTATATATATATATATACACTGTATATGTATATATATATATATAATATATATGAATGAAAGACAAGGGTGTTGTCACACCAAAGACAAGGGTAATGTCACTGCCACTTAACTTGGTGGATTATAGTCAGTGTAATTACTCAACTCTACTGGTGCTTAGCTGACAGCAGGATGTTTTTCACACGTCTGTTCTTTAAGACAAGTAGCTTGCTGTCAGTCACTCAACCAGTGGTCTGGTGCAGTAAGGCCAGTTGGCAGGGAGACACACTTCAAAGACTACTGAATCCATTTAGTCATGCAACTAATATACTGCCCCAATGTATCCTGCTATGTAGACTCTGATAGTGTCCTTGGAGAAACTCACAGGTCACAGCCACACAGAAGGGTCAGTCAGTTAGTCATTAAAAAAAGATCAAAGCTGTGGAGTATTATTTTCCTTAATAATTAAATAAACATACTACAAAATAAACACAATTCAAACTGAACTCTGAAGTGACCAATAGCAGTATATAATAATAGTGTTTCCCCTGCTGGTGCTATATGATGAGAGAGGTGGGCCACCTCGTTGTTTTTCCAAGCCACCTCACTCAAAATACGCTAGAATTGCCACCTCATTGCTATAATCATGTTTACATGTTGCTACCTTGTAGTTATGCATTTGTTCCATCTCTATTTCCCAGAGACCACCCTTCAGAATGCACCATTTTGAAGGTAGTTTTTTAAAATATTAATAGTTCTAGATAGCCATATCCTCGAACCCAGTGTGCATCACGCATTCAGTGCTTGCCCATCCTATCACCTCACCCATTATTTTACCCAGGGGAAACACTGTACAACTACTTGTTGGTTACTATTACATTGCATCAAATCACATTGTGATTCTGCTGAACAAATCACTAAAGTACTTCAATATTTGTAATCGTTACAACTATCTATTACATGGTAGTAACAATATTACTACCATGTAATAGATAGTTGTAACGATTACAAATATTGAAGTACTTTAGTGATGGAAGTTTAAACACATACCTGGTTATAGTAATATTATTACTATAACCTGGTATGTGTTTAAACTTCCATTTGGTCATCAGCACTACAATAAGAGAGTGATTTAAGAAGTACACGTACCAGCGAGTTTGTTGATCTCGGACTGTGACTGCAGTATCTCATCAGCCAGCCTCTGTGCTGTGGGCAGCACCTCCGTGTGATGCTCTGCGATCAAGTACTGTGCAAACTTCTGCAGTTGCTCCCGACTCATTTGCAGCAGAGTTTCTGCAACAAACAGGGAGAAAAGGCATTTTCGAGTGCTGCTCCACGCCTCTGGAACAATTTGCCGCTTGCCTTGTGTACCACAGATTCCCTCAGATCGTTTAAGAAGCAACTGAAGACATTTCTGTTTAAAAAAAGGGTTTTCACTTTAAAAGAACAATTTTATAATATCCGAACACTTTTAGTATCTACTATTTATGAACTTTTTTATGTTTTAATTGTAATATAATTAACTATTTATCAGTGTTAGTATTTTAGTATTACTAAGACTAATATTATTTATTTATATTGAACATGTTTTACTGATCTATTTATTTTACAACTACATCTCTATTTTTTATTTTAAGGTAATCTGTATATTCATGAAAAGTGTAATGCACCTCTGATTGGCTTTATTGCTAGAGATATGGCATAGACAAATACTGTTATTTATTATTATTATAAACACAGCCAGATGTGACAACTGAACAGCGGACCAATCGAGTAGCTCAGAACCACAGCTTTGTGCAGACCTACCACGTGTGATTTAGATAGATAGAAACCATCAGGAATGAGTAACAAATATAGGTGGATGGATAACAAAATTAATGAGCAAAAAAGGTCTTCTAAAGGCACACATATTGTCAGTATGCTTTGAAAATGGGTGTCACATGTGTGTTTGTAGTTTATTTCAGGTAATAAAACTGGCCTACATGTATATGAGTTAACACCCACATGGTCACCAAACAATGTGTGACTGGTAAAATATCCTACATAAAGCCATGCAGAACCAGGTGTGATACCATTAACTGTGTTCTCCAAATCGTGCAGTTTTATGTCTGCCTAATGTCCAGTACAAACCATAAATCAGCTGTTACTAAACCTTTAAGCATTGGGCAATTATAAAACGTATTTGTGTTACTTTTCTTCTGAGTGACCATTTTGCATCTGATGTGCAATAAGCAAGTTAACCTACCCGAACACATACGCTAGCCTGATTGTCAGATACCCATAATGCCACTAAAATGTCTTAAGACAGGGTTGGAAATAATCATGATTTTTTCCCGAATAAATCAGATTTATTTTTATTAAATCGATTTATTTTATTTTTTCAACATTCTCGACAATCATAAGAATTAATATATATAAATTTGCACAAATAAAGTGAGTAATCAGGTAAGTATAAATTTAAGATAATCTGAAAAAAATCTATTTCTTGATTTTTTCGTGTTGATTAAATCATTGATTTAATCAATTTGATTAAATCAGCGCCAACCCTGCTTAAAGATGTCGGACAGGGCATGGAACACATGAGAGAGAGCACAGGGCATGGAACACATGAGAGAGAGCACAGGGCATGGAACACATGAGAGGGCACAGGGCATGGAACACATGAGAGGGCACAGGGCATGGAACACATGAGAGAGCACAGGGCATGGAACACATGAGAGAGCACAGGGCATGGAACACATGAGAGAGCACAGGGCATGGAACACATGAGAGAGCACAGGGCATGGAACACATGAGAGGGCACAGGGCATGGAACACATGAGAGAGCACAGGGCATGGAACACATGAGAGAGCACAGGGCATGGAACACATGAGAGAGCACAGGGCATGGAACACATGAGAGAGCACAGGGCATGGAACACATGAGAGGGCACAGGGCATGGAACACATGAGAGAGCACAGGGCATGGAACACATGAGAGAGCACAGGGCATGGAACACATGAGAGAGCACAGGGCATGGAACACATGAGAGAGCACAGGGCATGGAACACATGAGAGAGCACAGGGCATGGAACACATAAGAGAGCACAGGGCATGGAACACATGAGAGAGCACAGGGCATGGAACACAGTCACCACATGCAGTGAATGAGTACAGAGTTCACAGGTGAAGATCTGGGCACACGATTATAAAGAAATGACCAGTTAAGATAAAGATATAAGAACCACATCTGAAGGTCGACAGTGAACACAAGTGACAAAAGAGAAGCCACAGGTAAAGACAAAGAACAAAGAAAAGGTCTTGATATCAAAGGAAATAAAAACAAGGCATTCACTAAAATCCATTTTTCAAGGTACCTACACAAAGTTTTACATCATAATATATATATATATATATATATATATATATATATATATATATATATATATATATATATATATAACATCATAATATATATATATATATATATACATTAAAAATTACAGAAAAAATACATCTATAATATAAATCCTATTTTAAACTAGCCTGTGTAGCAATTCCCGTGGAAAGGCGAGATTTAATGAGCTAGATGATCATGTGCCATGTGATATCATCGTTAACATAACTTGCATCACAAATATAGCTTTCCAAGTATCGGAGGCTGAGCATGTCTATAAGCTTAGCGTTTAGGTTGAAATGAGCATAACAATGAGTTGTGTGATATTTCTATGTAATACAATAATGATTAGTAGCCACTACCACAGGAACAGACTATCTTATGGTTTCACATGAATCCAATTTAGTTGAACAAAATAATATCATACATATATATATATATATATATATATATATATATATATATATATATATATACATATTACATTAAAATTACAGAAAAATACATCTATAATATAAATCCTATTTTAAACTAGCATGTGTAGCAATTCCTGTGGAAAGGCGAGATTTAATGAGCTAGGTGATCAAGTGGTATCATCGTTAACATAGCTTGCATCACAAATATAGCTTTCCAAGTATCAGAGCATGTGTATAGGGTTAGCTGTTAGGTCGAAATGAGCATAACAAAGAGTTGTGTGATATTTCTATGTAATACAATTAGTAGCCACCAAACAGGAACAGATTATCTTATGGTTTCACATGAATCCAATTTTGTTGAACAAAATTAAGCTAAACAGAAGCCTTTTGTCCTGTTTTCAGAGTAACTGTTTTGAATACAGCAAGGGAGATAATCTACACTAGCAAATTCCCATCTATATGGCAAACAGATATTGAATTCAGCTTTAGAAACAAACGTTGTATAATCTATAATATTGCGAGCAGTTATACAATTTAAATTATAACAATGTAATGAGCGCACCCAAATCCATCTGCACCGCTACCTCTTCCAGTAGATGTGTTGCACTCCGTTTTAAAATCAAGCATCACCTATTCGAATCCCGCAAGATGATTACCCTTTCACATGTTTTCTCCCAAAGTACTAGAAACCAATCTTTTTATACAGTGGTGCAGTTTGTGAATTTGTTAACGTTTGTAATCATAATTTATTCCAAACATACAAAGTTTTCATACCTTCATTTTTGTATGTCGTACCAATAAAAAGCATGACATTTATAATATGAATTCAAGCATAAGGTGTTTTTATTTTCCGTTAAGGTATTTTTAATCCATTGAGCCGGGGAGCCTGTAGGTTTGAATAATTTTACCGGACCCCCAACAAATTTTAATGGCCCAATTGCGGGAAAATGCATTTATCTTGATAAAAATGTTGCTTCACAAAAAGTCACATGGGGGTCATGTGAACTTTGTGAAGCTCTTGTCCGTGCATATTCGATTTACTAAATAAAGCTTGAATGACAAATTTTTACAAGACGTGAGAACATTATGTGACAATTTTTACTTGGTGACTCTTGATCAAAATATTTAAACAAGTTTTGCCAGAACTCTGCATCAAGATGTCACTTGCAACCACAAAGCATTTAAATAAGAAAGCAGTGTCACTCCATGATACGTCATACTAAAATGTAAATAATATAATGTATATGGTGTAATTACGCTACACCAGAATAACACTTCCTTATTCAAATGCTTTGGCAATTCATATGGTTCACAATAACTTTGTAAATAATTAGTACGATGCTGGGTGCAAATAGTGTGATCATTTATAATATATAAAGATGGTTACTGGAAACTTGAAACTCACCTGATATGGGTACACGGAGATCTATGGTGGCTGCCTTGCGAATTCTGTATAGGGATAATGCCACGACATGTTGGCACCAAAATATATCCTTATTTCCACAGCCACAATTCACTGCTGTTATCTTACACCTGAAAAGCATAAGATTCTGTTAGTACTTCTCTGTTTTGAAACATCAGTAATTCATAAAAAAACCTTACCTTAAACAAAATTCAATTTCAGAATTTAAGTGTACAGAGTTATAATAATTTTGTTTGAAGAAAAATGTAGCATCGATAATTGATAATCTGGGTAATATTTAAACAAGTTCAAACGTAGTCCTACAAAATCAGCAGCTATAACAGATGATTACCATCATCTCATAAATGGCATAATTTATTAACATTCACATGACTTTCACATACCTGTCAAAACTGATGGAAACGCTGTACAGCTTTTCATCTTCCGAGAACAATGTGTCTCGCACTGTTCCACTGAGATGGAAACCTGAAAATTCACCACAACTGTGACTATATGCAGATCAACTCTAAGTCAACACAATAGGATCGCAGCCGAGATAATGGGCATGTAATTAAACTGGCTGTCTCACATTCACTGCATATTCTGATCTTAATGGTACTCCACAATCATCTAAAGGACGTATCTTACACGTGATCGTACATAGAACCTGTACTTTTTGTTTGAAGAGCCGCATTGTACGAACACACATGGATAATATCAAACAAATGTGTCCTTGTGCCTTTTTATGCGTTCGTATCTGAAGGCCGGAAGCGACCTGCTGATGATAATGGTCCATTGTTTATCAGAGGAAGCCGCGGCCCAAGCGATGATTTGGCAAAACTCGGAAACCGTGACAAATAAGTGGAATGTACGTGAACATGTTCTAAACCATTCAAGAAATTGAATCTTGATCTGCATCGATTGGGATCGTCGGGGATAGACTATCGATCACCAGGCCTCATCCCTCATTCATATGCGAGTAACGCTAGAATAATTACTGACACATCTGGTTGACACAAATGATCGTCGACCTGTCATTTGTATCGTAGTCTTTCGGCTTTATTGAACACTTACCTATTTGCAATACATTTTCTACGGCTCCTGCGTCCAGTAGTTTAATTCCTTGGTGGAATGGCAGTTTCTGAGCGTCGTTGTTTTCTTTTGTGTTCGCAGCGAACGATGAGTACATACAGATATCTCGCTCATTACGCGGAAACGACCAATAGACTATCCGACTTTGAACCGGTTCGGGTATGCGGTCAAATCTCTCCTCTACTTCTTGAAACGGTATATTTTCCGCGACAATTTTGGCACAAATATCCAGAAGAGACTCTGTCTGGTGAATATCTTGGTAGTTTCGATCTCGACGGGAGCGTTTCGAGCGATTTTCTGGCTTAAATTCCCCTCCCCCGAAACAACAAAGTCGTTTCGGTGTCGCCGCCATTGGACTGCGACAGAACAGAATGACTAACGACAGCAGTCTGCGCATGTGCGAAACCTTTTAACAGCCGCACTGAGTCTGCGTACAACACTGTAATTACCAATACACGTTCCGGGCACTAGGAATTCCCTCTGGGAAATCCCTTTCATCGGTTCAGGTTCAAGCAGGTGCGAGAGGCGTATTACCTAGTGCAGTTAAAAGGCCGGATATGTATAAGCAACTGAGCAATCCTTCGCGTGTCTGTTCATTGTCTAAACGGAAGGACTAAGACAGAGGGGACATTTAGTGTGCAGAATAGGCTAAACAGTCGACATAAACACAGCTGTACGCGTGCATGATGCATCAATATTATTGATCGAGCGCAGAGATTTCGTGGTGGCCCGGTACGTGGCGGATTTAGATGTCTGCGTTTTTCGACCTGCGTATATAGATTTGCATGCTCTCAAAAGCTCCAACAGCACACCGTTGAGAACTCCAGCTACCCCACCTTTTAACTGAGACTCCCCAAATAAACTCCCAACGTACTGCGTGCTTTTCTACGAATGCTATAGCTGCCACAGTGGATCCTGGTTTGCAAAAGAATATATCAATTGAGTTCAAACAATGACTACAACAACGGAAGAAGGTCACATTTTGATTATAATTATTTCCTTAACGTACGGTGTCAATCTATTGGCTACAGTTGTCAGTTTGATGTGAGCTAAATTTTAAGGGGCCTTAATTTTTGAATGTTCCCGGGAGCACGCGTGCACCCCAATCGAGCCTGCTCCCAGTAAATTTGTTACACTTCATTGTAAAATGACAAAGGATGCTAGAAAAATAAATTGGAGACAGTGTGGCGAGAGAGGGAGAGGGAGAGGCCGGGAGAGGCCGAGGGAGAGGGAGAGGGACAGGAGAAATACGACTACGACAATGTAATTGCCTTTACAAGGTTGGATAAAGTTGTATTGATTGACACGCATATATACACACGCACCCGCGTTTACAATGTGCACACACATTGTTTCAGAAAAGGTCGGAGTGCCGGAAGACTTAAAAAAACGTTCTACAATTACAATTCTATTAATTACGTTCTTTACATTCGAAAGAAATGCCATCGTTTTCTGGGGGTAATTGTGCGTATAAAACATCTGTATAGCTGTACGTGGGTCGTTGCAGTGGGCCGTGGGCAACAAGTGCGAGCAATGTCTGCTGTCTCCCCAGTGTCGGACGCCGACACGGCCTGGCGACACGTCGGCTGAATGCCGCCTCCCACGGCCGTTTCACACACTCCGCCAGCCGCTGTGTGGACGAGGACCGCACGGCGTGTCGGGTTGCGTGCCATCGACCCGCCATCGCGATTGCATTCTCAATATCAAGTATAACGTCTGTATCGGTCATAACCGATAGAGATCGTTAAACGCAGAAAGCCGACTACACTACGGCAGTGTACACGGGAAGTGCCCGCAGGCTCTGGCTTGTTTAGAGGGTTGTGGGTACTACTAGCATTGGCGCCTCAACTTCGGGAATGTTGTCACTGTTACGTTGCGCCACTGCATTGTTGTAAGTAATATGGGCGACTAAGATCCGAGATACGCGGCTGCGTCTAGGGTTATTATGATTTTGTTATGCGAATTGCACTGTGCAAACAGCGCCGGAAATAACTAAACACCAGTTTACGGAGTGTCGACGTTAATTATTATACGTTTACAATTCATGCGATCGACGCTCATATTATATACATTATACAGCGCCGCAGTTAGATCTTTGTCCCGGTTTAATAATCACCGAAGGTTACTGCGGTCACTATTAACAACCGTCGCCACAGCTTTAATGGTCCTTTCGGCGAGATGTTGGTCATTGTGTATTTTGGCCGCGCGATCTACAATGTCCCGTGTACGCATTGCATTGATACGCCTCCGCGAACATTTTATCAAGTGTATCAGTCGATCCGAACCAACAATATGTGCAATGGGTACACATAATTTAATAGCTGTATTACATTTCTGATATATCTATAGCAACCCGTACGGTTTCAATTGTGGTGGTGTCCATAATTCATCCATTCATCCAATTGTCACTGCCGCTAAGCCCGGCCGGCCTTCGCCATGCGGGTAGCATTGCAATGGCAACACGTTTGATCGACGCTATCCTAAGTAATGCAGTGGCGCGGCGCCTGGCGAGACAAAGAGCCCGCGGAGGAAGACAGGGGATAAAGGCCGGTTTCCGGGATGTGACGCCTTCCCAATTAGTGGTGACCGCTACACACAGGGCAATGGGTGCGGTGGGAACCAAACTGCTGGTCCGGGTGCACCGAGCCTCGCTGACGCCGCCGGCAGGAACTTCGTGTACATCGGAGCTCGTCGATCACAACGTATCCGAAAGGAATCTTGGACGCCGACCCAGTGCAAACGTTGGCCTACAACTTGGCAGCGAGCGTGTATAGGCTGCTTGAAAAAATCAGACAAAGCTTCGCAGGTTTAAATTATTGATCAGTGTTTGGCAAGTGCGATCGTCATCGCAAACCAGCGCTGTTTGCCAGGTAGAGAAGAGGCGTGATCACCCGCGGCGACCCGTGGATGCGCACAACGCCAACACACGCATGTACGTTGGTTACCATTTAGCCGGTGTACGTCATCCAGTGCATTAATTGTATACGGCGAGTCAACGGGTACAGCATCAATGTGTTAAACGCGATACGTGGTCACTGATAGCGATCGGGACAATTGAATACACACAGGTGAATGAAGATGGCGAAGTCTACGCCGTTAGTATAGCGCCCACAGTCTCGCGGTCCGCCGCTCTATCGTATCGCCTCTGCCCCGACAGACAGCGGCGCGGGCGTGGAGTGTGTTCGGCGGCCGCGACTCTGATAAGGGAGCGTCGGCCACATTGAACTTTACCTAAAGCGACGCTGTGAACAAAAGCGGTATGGCGGTTGGCGCCAGGCCTTACATCAACCGCCGCTTCTCTCTCGTCTGGGACCGGGTACCACGCACTCGCTCTCTGTGGCCGCTCCCGCCACGTGCCTCACAACCCCAGCTTCCCGGGGGTGTGTGTCACTGTGGATATGAACGGGGATAGTTCTAAACCTTGACACCGGAAATTTACCTATGAAACCCTGCACCTGCGCGGTGTGGCTTTGTGTAAACAAAACAATAAATAAAAGATAGACAATGTGACTTCCGACGACATTCCGCGCGCATGAGTTCAACTTAGCAAACACATTGAGTGCCACGTATCTGCCAAGGGACAGTGTACGTAGGCACGTAGATCCGTCTCACTGCCCACTGCCCCCCCCCCCCCCCACCCCCCGGCTACAAATGGAGCGTGAATGTGTGAGCGGGTGACGTATTCTATGGACTGGTGACGACATTTACTAGGGTCGAGTGCGTAGAGCCAATGAGACGACGGGAATCAATTGCTCGTCTAATCTGTGTCGTCTGTTAATGTTACTGGTATACCTATATAGTTAGGGTCAGTAATAGAACATAGTTAGGGTTAATCATGGTTTTCGTTATTATTTGGCTTCCAATAATCATAGGCCTACGCAGTCGTCTGCTAGTTTAGCACGCACAGAAGTTATCCAAGCGTGGTGCCGGACAGAATCAATCACTTTGGGGAGAGGGGAGACAGGGGTCTGTACGTGTTTGTAACTAAGATCGCAAAAGACTGGATAAATTGTATATATCCTTAGCGCGTTCACACGGAAGGTATAACGGTACGTGTTCCCCTGAGTATGTAGACTCTACGCACACATTCAGACTGAAAACAACACACGATTGTTGATTACGACAAGTCCTGGAATTTGACGGATGCAAACCCGCTAGTCAACATTCAAGTACCCATATTTTGTATGGCTCTATTTTAACGGCATTCCGTTTTCCAAGCACCCCAGACTTTGCAACGGATTATCATGCTCGACACTCCGGGAATCCGGCCGGACTACCGCTAGCTCCAGTTAAGCTCGTTGCTTATTTTACAACTCGGTCTATGAATACATCGAAGGTGTGACAAGTGCACATATATCGATCAGCACACGCCGCAGCTTGCACGTGTTCAGTTTCGATACGATAGAAATGTATTACGTTTACTTGGTTTAACATGAATTTGATGGATTACCAGATTTCTAGACGGATTACTGACTTACATATGTTGGTAATCCGTGTGGGATACCAGACGTATTTCCTTAAAATCGATGCCTGAGTGTAGACTGCTGACTTTGAAATATGGTTAATAGTAAGCGTAATCATTATCGTGATGAGTTTGCCGACATGTTGTCTACGTTTGCTCTCATTAGCAAAGCTAACTACAGCTGTAAAGGGGCAAATTGTCGTCACCGTGATGCAACGAAGTTGCGTAGTAAAACAAAAGAATGTTTTACTGATTTCAACCTTGGATGCAGGAGCATTCTGGCTGAATGTGACAGTCGTGTGTCATCGCACATGTTCTGAGCGTCATCTTTAATTGGATCTCTGCGTTGTGGAAATCGTCGGGTGATCTCGAGGGAGAAATTGATGAACCCTGTATTAACACTGAAACTACCCGGTGTCATTCAGCCTCTTGCCAACAAAGTAGTCACGTGGTTTCAGATCGTTGCAGCCATTGTGAATTAACGATCATTCAGACACCTTCAGATCTGAATATCAGTGTAATGTTCAAGTGCCGTGTTGTGTTGCCTGGGCATACGATAGGAAAGATATCAAATATGGGCGAGTAATACCTGTTCGGACTCTTGTTGAAAACAATGGTTGTGCAAGAATTACACAGATGACTCAGAACAATGTTTAAGATGTGATTGATTAACACCTTGATGTGTTTTTATTTCAAATAATGCGTGGTATCGTAATTTTATATTGCTTTAACAAACATCACATTAATAACCAGAAGTAGGAAACGCGAAAATGATACAATCAATGAAATCCACTCCGATTTGCGTCACGTCACGATTGCGCAACACCTAGTGGGTGGGGTACATGTTCCGCTCGTGATTGAGTATAATGTAGCACTATTTTACTATTGCTTTACACTCGTCACTAGGAAAATGAATGCACATCATTTTGATATATTACATTACATGTTTTGTACGGGGCTTCCTAAAAAATAAATGTATCAATACGATATTGCCATAAATATTAGTTCTTGTCATTCCTGATTATTTTATACTACATTAAGTTTGTTGTTATACATTTACTGTGAAAATATGGAGAGAAAAAGATATGCAACGCGGCCATTAAGAGACCACATACGCATAAATGTAAATGCAATTTTCGGAGTGAGGTACACTGATTTGAAAAGGTTGCCCTCTGGAATATTATTCAGGAAGGTTTGAAGTTTAGAAAACGACAGGGCAGCCAAAAATAGCACGAGGTGTCCACTTCTACCCCCGTGCGCCCCGACTATTGTCACCCCTTTATTCCCCCATGGGCACGAAATTTGACTGACCTATACAGAACAGTAAATCCGTGTTGCAACATTTTGAGTGCAACACACTGGATTATACAATGGATACTCTTTAATGATGATTAAACTTTGAAGGGCGAACATCCGAGATCTTAGAGTAGTCCTTGATTGCAGGCTAATCATACAAGTCAGCTTCTAAATTACCAAGACAAATACTGTACAAAATAATGTTTATTATAGCCTATGTACTACTTACACACATTGAGTGTGATTACATCAAACACAACTGTTGTTAAACAAGTGTACACAATTGTTGCAGTTGTCCACTACTCCCCCTAACCAGCGTCCAGCCAGTAGCAACTGTGGTCTGCTGCAAGGCAGTAGCTTCGATTCCATGGACACTTTTCAACTTGCAGACAACAACAAACAACCAGAATGAGCTCGTAAACATGTTTTGGAATTATTTTAAAAATTGACAATACTAAAAATTGAACACACTATCTGGTCTATAAATCGACTTAGTCAAACTTAAAATTATCTGCAACACGTGGCCTCTTGCTTCAACTTCATCAAGACGTGAACCATCAGTGGACACATGCTGGCTGGATGGTTTATACAAATGTAATGCAATAAATGACATACATCAAATACAGTGATTACCAAGTTGTGAATGTCACTGCTGCAGTATGTAATGTGCCACGATGACTACCAAGTAATACGCATTCTGACTGAAGATGCACTGCTCCCATTTACTTGGCATACTTGACCAGTTTAGCACAGATGCCTTGTGTATACTGTGACAATCACACTATGAGATGAACAGCAGCTAGTCAGGCATTTATAGCCACAGCTAGTCACCACCAGCCTGGCATCAACAGCAGCAGTCTGGCATCAACAGCAGCAGCCAGGCATCAACAGCTAATGAGACCACAGAACTGTATGACACCTCCATCGGCCACGACTTCTTTGACAACTTTGATGATTGCCGTAGCAGAATCCGTGTCAGACCAGCAGCAGAGTAAACTGCAAGAACAGACAACCCATTATGACACACACACACACACACACACACACACACACACACACACACACACACACACACACACACACACACACACACACCACACACACACCACACATAATTATTGATCCAATGGTGCACAGTAATCTTGTTAAAAATACACTTTTAGAATAAATCATGACCTCCAGCTGCGTTGATTTGTTTCACTTTACATTACTGTTACAGTAGGTATGACTTCTTTAAAATAAACTGGTGTGTTCTACTTGAAATGCCCATCAACGCAACCTTACTTGGTGTATTACCTGAAGACGATGCCTTGTTGTGATCAATGCAGACCTCTCTCATACGACCAAGCGGTATGTGATGTAACGACCAGCGGTCTCGCTGGGACGAATTATTTTTACAACCTGCAACAACCAGCAAAAACTTAGAATATGTGCAGTCCTACGAGAAAACCCTGCTCGTCTATGCACTACTATAACCTTCTACCCACCTGCCTCAAATGGTAGTATTGTCAGTCTAGTTCTATAAGCAACACTGATATGTTATTTTTATTTTGTGTATTCATGTAAATTCAATGTCATATCTTTGCACAAAACAATGTACTGTATGTACTAACTAACTATGACAGTTAGAACAAAACATGGAAGTGAAATAAATTTCATTTTGTATTTTAGCCTATCTAATATTTCACCTCTGAAAAACTTCCGAAACACCTTTCGCAAAAAACTGAAAACATATTTGTTTGAAATTGCTATTCCACCATAATTTTTCAGCGGTTCCATGCTCCAGTGACAACTTTTGCCTATCCCCGTGTATAACTAGCCAAATGATTTTGTTTGTTGTGCCTCTGAGCTTGACCTTGTTAAGGATATAGGTGTTACAGAAGTTCTACAATTATTTTTATTATTCTTCTCGACCAGAGTGGTTAAATGTGGAACACTCTGTCAGACGACACAGTTCAGACTAGGACAGTAAACGAACTGAAGTCACAAAAAAATTAACCAGCCTTGACTATGCAAACCGGATAAAAACATATGAAAAAAATACATCAATAGAGAAACTGCACATCAATAGAGAAACTGCAACATCAGAAAATAAATCTTGAGACGGTCTGGATGCTCAGTTTTGGGCAACTATTGACCGGTCTTGAGGTAAGATCTTGAGATAAGATTATTATTCCTACAGTACCTGTCCTCTCTTGAGGCCGTAGTAGCGGGCGACTGGATCTCCGGCCTGGATGCGAGGCAACTGAGACTCCTTCAGTTTACTGTACACAACGTTAAGAACACTAAACCACATTGAGAAATTAATGAATTTTAAGGCAATAAAATTTGTCCCATGAAACTATGCTATCACTTACATCATATCACCATACTGTGTGCTAGCACCACAATACTCTTGATCGTTTCAAAACCAGCAAAAAAAGGTGTTGACCTACAAGAACTACCCGAGGTAACACGCCTTTTCCGAAACTTGAATGACATTGTAAACATGTTTTTGATAATTTGATGCACTTTGTGTTCAAATATAAGTAAGTACACTATACATTTCATGAAAATCAGATGTCTATTGGGTGTTTATTTCTAAAAACTAACAGTCTAGTGAAAAAACATACCGGTAACTCACTTTCACTAATATGTGGGTTTAGATTGTTATGCAATGCATTTTGCATAGAAAATATACAATTTTGTTTTAAAGTTATGACTTCCATTATTTTTATCAAACTACCTATGTAACACAAATTGAACTATTAATTGTAAAGTAAACCAGTGGTCTCCCTTTGGTAATGATCAATCTTACTGGTCCTTTTAAAATGTTGCCATGGATACCAGCCAATGTAAGTGGACATTTGAAATTGATGTCATTGGCTGCGTGGCTCTAGTTGACAAAACCATGATTAGTGGAATCGGCAATGTGGAACTGAAACAGTCGAAGAAATGAGTCAAACGAGGCTGCTCTGATATTACCACTGTCTGCTACATGTCAAGGATACTATCGGGTCAGTAATTCCTTCTTTTCTTCTGGTGTCATCAATACATGCTCCGGAACAAGCTGCAACATTGTCACACGTCACAAGGTGCTCCAATGGTACTCACTAGTGTAAGGTATGTCACAGTGTTCAACCAAACATACACAGGATTAGAGATTAGTCAATTTGTTTGCCTAATACCAGAAATAACTGTTCTACAGTTTTGTTAGTCAAGTATAAATTTGTCTATAAATTAATGTTACCTATGTGAATGCAAATACATAATTGTTCCACTGATGTCTGACAATACAACGGTACAGAGTGAGGAAACGGAAAGCCAAATTCTGGACCACTTTGAGGTTAACTGAAATTTTAAAAGCTTACTATTCATATATTTCCCAAAACAACATCAAATGTATATTCCAAAACCTACTGAAACAGGCATAAATATTGAATGATTACCAGAGACTCAAATAAAGATACACATACCTTGTGTTCAATAATATTTACAAGCAACTCTGCCTCAAGAAACTGTTCCAGGATGTATTTGGGTGCCATGTCGACCAACGACTGAAACATGACAACCAACGACTGAAACATGTCAACCAATGACTGAGACATGTCACACGATGACTGAAACATGTCAACCAACAACTGAAACATGTCAACCAACGACTGAAACATGTCAAACAATTGCTGAAACAATATCTGACATAAGGTTCTAATTTCTAAACTGCTGGTAAATAGCAATAAGCTCAGTAGTCGGACTTCCAGTTTTACACACCTATCCCTATTTGACACAGAAAACAATGCCTAAGCAAAGTACACCTGGACTGGTGCTTACACAATAGCTGTGAACTAGAGAAACATACGTACCTGTTTAGCAGAAGGCGTCATTCCTGTCTGGACAACTATGATTGCCCGTGAAATGTTCTCTTCCTGCATCCTTTGGCAGTACGTCTTGATCGTTTTGATGCCTACTTTTGGTTCCTCCGGAAAGAAAACAAACATCTGATCTGAAAAACAAATATGCAAACATTTTAGCCGGCGAAATGCTGGTCATGATAACTAGTGCAATAAAACATTTTGATTTAGTAACTTCCAAAGTCATAGTAATTAATCTCTTTTAGTCCTCAAATCTTAGTGAAGTTTAGCCAGGTATTGGTTTATTTGATAATACACCTTGTAATAATTAGATCTTTTATAGTGCCTACATTTACTGAGAAATAGACAGTGGCTAAACTTTACATACACAATTATGCAGGTCAATAATCCAACCATTTTATTCATATGGTATAAACAAGACATAAAATATATACCATGTTATAAAAGAGTATTCTACACTGATTTAAACAATAACATGATTTTACGAATTAATAAAACAAACAAAAGTGTACACTGAATTTATAACAGAAATAGCAAAACTAGAGCCTTTTCAAAACATGATTTTATGATAACAAAGCTCTACTATATAGGTGTAAAATATCACATTAAAATATAATATAAATTGCAATTGTGTATGCAATTTGTTATTAATCATATTAACATAATTATTTTATGTAATTCTGATGTGTTTTGTTTTATTAATCACTTATACAAGTTATAGCTATGACAAAAAAAGAAAGAAATAACCACATGTAAGGCATGGTATGAATATTCATTTTTATCTGACAAGTTCACTATGTTTAAAGTCAATGGTCATTGCATAGTTCACTGTACGTGCATGAATAGTTATTATAATCTGGCTATATAATTAATCATTACATGGTAGCAAAGTAATTCACATAAACGTAGTTGTATCAACTTATTGCGCAGAAAGCGTAATTATCGGCCCAGTCATGCAAAGCCAGGGTCACCAGTCAATGTCTATAGGCACGGCTCTGTTTACACTGTGGTTCCCTGGTTTGGTGTTTCTCTATCTGGTTGGGTGTTTCGCAATCGGCCCACGGTCCTATTTAAACTGGTGTTTGGCGGCAAATCGGCCTCCCTTGCTTCAGCAGCCACTCGACTCAGTTAATTGATATTCATCGACACCATTGGTATTATTTTACCCGGTTAATTTTAAGCTCCCACCCACCCTCCCTTGTTGACTGTTTTACTTATGTGTGTAGTTCAGTTATTGTATAATTTTACCTATGTTTGTAGTTTGATTATTGTATAAATGTATTGTGTAGATGTTAGTTAGTAGGTAGTCTGCAGATAGTTAGTAGGTACCAGGTAGTCTGACTTGTAGATCAGGGAGTTTGCATTGTTATGTGGCGATTGTCTGTATACTTGCACATGTGGTTATTGCATAACATTAAAACAATGCAGATCTACAAGTTCACACACAACCCTGTCTCACTCTTATTTGTTCACCAATCTGACCAAGTGTCAGGGCGGTTTATTGCTAACAGACTGATTAATGTGTGTATTAAATGAGTCGAACCTGTAGGGTCATCATTGTGGGCCACCAGTATGATGAGGTCACTTCGGGCTGGGCGGCGCTCACTGAAACACAGATGACAAATATACAAAACTATACACACATACGAGTGTATGCGTTCATGCTCGTGCGTAGTGTATGCACAAGTGTAATGTGTGTATGTATGCAGAACTCAGAATAACCAATGAAGCCAGAGTAATTTGCCATAATGTACATGCCACCTGGAAACATTATAGCCAAGTAGTTATCATGAATGCCTTTCCTGGCTCTAGTCAGCTATATATTAAAAAAAAGGCTTCAGTCATAGTCAACACAGTTTAATCAAACAAGAAATGACAGAGGGGTGATTGTTACTAATTTATGTTCTGTTATGCTCACATCAAACATAATTTAACTTTTGATGACCCTAATTGTTTCACAAATAAAACTGTGTAATGAAAATTGAAATGCCCTCCATTATGAGGGTTATTTATATATTGCCTGTGTAAGCATTTGTACTCATGTCAATTGTGTGCTGTGGTGGATTCAGCAGACTACTGGACTGGCCAGGTCTGACTTACCTGGGCTTGTCACCAAATTGTTGTTTGAAGCGGTCTAGTGTCTGGTCCAACTCGTCCTGTGTCACCAAGTAGCCTCTGTCGTGACACAACTAAACAGGCAAATATATATGCTTGACACTGCAGAAAGCATGTCAACACGAACACTGACAATATGTCCACAAACAACAGTTCTAGATTATTATATATACATGTACATATGCATACAACTGTACAGTATAGAATTCAGGCATATCTCAATTTCATCTGATCATTCCCAGCAAACAAATAACCGTGATTTCACATGTTCTGTAAGTTCAACTGGCTCAATTCATGTGTTTCCGTAAGTGAATTCACCGGATTCTGTGAACAAATTTGGTGTGTCGACACGTGTTTACCGTGAAATCGCGAGCTCTTCACGTGATGACACATACCAGTGAAACCATACCAGTTCTGATCCAGTATGACTTGTGTCAAGCTCGTTCAAAACTCGTGACAACAGGCAGAACACGTGTATTCACGTGAATACACATTAAAACACATACTGGTGGAGCGGTACCGATTATGAACCAGTATGACACGTGCCAACTGGTTCAGAAATGGTTCCTTGTTTGCTGGGTATCTAAATTTCGTCTGATCATTATTTATATATTTTCAAAAAGTTGACAACTTAGTAGCATTAATTACACCATGCTACACAACTACTGGCATATTTGTAATCTA
Source organism: Oasisia sp. SBJ-2009 (assembly GCA_964017155.1). Lineage (NCBI taxonomy): Eukaryota > Metazoa > Annelida > Polychaeta > Sabellida > Siboglinidae > Oasisia > Oasisia sp. SBJ-2009. The sequence goes on from OZ024863.1 coordinate 10,489,584, forward strand.
AAGATATGCTTATTTGTTAAAAGTTTTCTGGCACTTATGTACAAGTCGGACCCACCTCAATTTTGCCATTATAACTGTATTTTTGCCAACATTTGATACTTGATTTTGTTAATTCAATCAATTATAATCATCTTGCGCATATTTATGTTTTATAAACAGCGCGTCTTAGCAGACTTTTGAGGTCGAAAAGACAGCGCGGTCGGCATAAACAAACTGTTTATCGCTCATTTCATGTGCACAGCGCAGTAACATGCACCGCTGCGCTTGCGACTGGCACAAATCGTGCTGTCTTTTCGACCTCAAAAGTATGCCAAGACGCGCTGTTTATAAAACATAAATATGCGCAAGATGATTATAATTGATTGAATTAACAATATCAAGTATCAAATGTTGGCAAAAATACAGTTATAACGGCAAAATTGAGGTGGGTCCGACTTGTACATAAGTGCCAGTTTTCTTAACAAAGCAACAGTTAATTTAAACAAGGGTTGCTTACATGTAAAATCGTCCCAATTGCATTCATAAATCCGTAAATGTAAATATTGAAACACTCGATTATCGCCCACGACACATGGCCGAGTCAGGTAAACAACGAGCATAACACAGACACATCTCCATAAAACGCGTACTACTGAGTACCTGCATTACTGTCTTCCTGATCCTCCATAACTTGTACGTTTCTTGCTCGTCATCCGCCATAGCACTATCGGTTTATTAGCTGCCGAAATATTTTGCTTCAAAATATTGATAACTTAATTTACCACTAGATGGCCAAAGCAGTCAAATTGGTGTCTCCGTCTAGCGAGTCAGGCGGCGAATAAAACGTTTTTTCACGGGTTTTCGATGTGTATGTGTTTGGAATGTTATTTTGCACCACTCTCGCTAAAAATATATTTTTTTAATGTGTTTTAGATCAATTTAATACCGTCAAGTCGACGTATATAAGCCGATGTCACATGGCGCGAGCAGTTAGCGTAGCCCAGACACAAATACGTCCAATCTCATTCAAATTATACCACAAGATAGAGTTTATTATGCAGGTTTTTTTTATATCTTTATTATTTCTGAAGTAAATCCACTTGTTGTGCTGAGAAAAAGGGCGATTTTTGGTATTGGATTCTGTCCATTTCTTGTGACCCGGAAGCTGGAACACTGTGTTTGAGTATATAGCAAAATGGTAATATAATTGCTTCTACTGAAGATATTGGGGTGAAATAAAAAGTTATGTGATCTAGAAAAACATGTGAATATGATTTGACCTAATTAGTTGACCTTCACTGCATATTTGACCTTTTTTCAGAATAATAACATAAATTAAATATAATTAATTAAAAAAGACTTCTATGCCACATTATTAGTAATTTTGATGGCATATAATTATAGTTTACCTGATTAACATTTGACCTAATTACTAGGATTAATTACATAAAACGGGGAATAATTAGTAAAAAGGTCAATTATACATGGGATTGACTACTTTAATTTAAAAATTTATATATATATATATATATTGTGAATGAATATACTGATTCTCATCTTGTAAAATATTAAGTTTATTGATGACCTAATTAGTTGACCTATATTTAGCATTTGACCTATTTATTAGGAGTAATTACATAAAACGGGTGGAAATAATTTGTAGAAAGGTCAGTTAATAAACTTTACATGGGTTGATCACAGCTAGTAAAACTATATTGCATGCAACTTACTAAATGATATTACATCTTATTTTAAATCGCAAAACAGCCCTGTGTTCGTAGCCGCCCTTGATGCAGAAAAATGTTTTGACTCTATATGTCACGTTTCACTGTTTCTAAAGTTAATTCATGTTTTACCTGTACATGAGTGGTTACTATTGTATAACTGGTATGATAAGCTGAATGCTGTAGTCAAGTGGAACGGTTCATATAGTAAACCGTTTGATGTGACACGTGGTACACGACAAGGAAGCGTTCTCTCGCCGTATCTGTTTAACATTTTTATTAATCAACTTTTATTAGACTTGAATAACTGTGACGCAGGCGTCAGAATAGGTGATACACTTTACAATTCTATGGCTTACGCCGACGATATTACTCTATTCTCAACTAATGTTCAAGATCTACAGAACCTAATTGATGTATGTGATGCATATAGTAAAAGGTGGAAATTCAAATTTGGGGTTGAAAAATCGAAATGCATGATTGTTGGAAAGTGTCCGTTATACCAAGACCCAAAGTGGAGGCTTGGTGACAAATGTCTATGTAATGAAGAATCGCTTAATATACTTGGTAACGTGTTTAATCAGGGTGGTAACAATGCCAGCCATGTCACCAACAGACTAACAAAATGCAGACAGTCATTTTATGGGCTTGGTAATGCCGGTATGTTATACCCAGGAGCCACTCCTGGTGTTCAAGCGTATCTTTATAAATGTATATGTCAACCAACGTTAACATACGGTTTAGAGTGTATGGGCAGCACCGCCATCCAAATGCGTCGACTTGAATCTGCACAGGGTAAATAAATTAAACAAAGTCTTGGATTAAGCAAACTATCCCACAACACAGCCTTACTTAAAGCACTAAATATTGAAAAGATCGAAGATATTGTAAATAGAAATGTTTTATCCTTGTATAGTAGAATATTTAATGTGGAAAGTCCAGCGCGTCGACTGATGCAGCACTTACTGTCTCGTTTTATATGTTATGGTGAAACGGTACCTGGAACCCTGTTGTATAAAGTAGTATCTATGGGCGAGTCACCCAGTAAACGAGCCTTTAATTTAAATCAACATGTACCCCAAAGTAGTGCGACAAATGATGGTCTTGTTGACTCGATTAGACACCTTTTATTTACTGATAATTTTAACAGACCATATTCACATGAACATCTTTTAGTTCATCTCTTAACCACTGCACTCTAATATATTACGCGTCTCTTTATTTTAACTGATATACACAATATACACTGAATTTTATATATTATACCATGCCACTGTATGTAGTTGTTATTTATTTTATCAGGTGTTTATTCTCCACCGTGTGTCTTTTATATGTGATTGCACGTATGAATATGTATGTAATGTTTCTTCTCCGGCAACGGAGGCTGAATAAATAAATAAAAATAAATAAATAATGACTAAATATACTGATTGTCATCTTGTAAAATCTAGTTGGCTGATGACCTAATTAGTTCACCTACATTAAATATCTGCCACATTTACACTGATTAAGTCACACAATTGAGCCATAATTAACTAGGATATGGATATATTTTTTAAGCAATTTGATTACGACCTTTTATGCCCGATTTTAATAAATGACCTACCTTTTTAACATTTGGCCCACGCAGTGATTAACAGAACTAATCTGTATTTTATTATAAAATTACACTATTAAATATTACTTTTAGGGGAAAACATTCAAATAGATTGCATACCCATAGGTGTCAATGGTTCTGAAATTAGTAGGACATAGCAGGTAAATTAATTAGGCAATATATAAAATATTTTAATTGTGTCAATGATAAGAACATTTATTATTTAACATATTCCAGCATGAATAATAATCATAAAAAAAATATGGGATGCATATTCGAAGTAAGTCATTGCAGATACACTGTACAATGTTCATATTCCCTCCATGTATTGTATGTCCAAGGAATTAATAACATTGTTTGAAAGGTTCTGCATAGCGAAATTACATATACAACACAAAATATAGAATCATGCGTTGTGTAAATCCAGCCATACAGCATTGCAATGTGTGTTCTGCAGGTTCAACCATATTTGTAAGTCCGATGTAGTTCAACAATGTTTGTAGTTGTATAGGTATACCAACCTATATAATGCTAAGCATGTCCTTATGTGTAGCCAACAAAGAGTCTTACAGATAAAAGAACACATGAAAATATTCACACTGTGGTGATGAATGTCCAAGTCTTTCATGGTCGGGAACATGCTAAATTCTGTTTTACTGTAGCATGATGGTATATAGCAACGTTTTGGTAGCATTACATATAGCCCAGGCAATGCAGTAAAGTTTCTAGTCCTACAGGTGCTGAAACATCTGCAACTCCAAGGCAAGGTCACAATGTTCATGAAGTAAGCAGGCACAGTTGTATTAGTTATGTATGTAGCATTAAGTTGAACACCCGATGTGTAGTAGTAACCTGTAACTAGGCAGCGTTCATGAGGAGTCACAACAGAACAGAGGCGGCAGAGAGAGGATCCACTCAAGCTTCACACAATATTCGTTTGATGTTTTGGTAGCAACACCGATTGCTAATTCAGAACTTGTAATGAGCTGTCATGTTCACAACGTTGATGAGTGTATCTTTGAGTGAAGTTGCAAGAGATCAACCATAAACTTCATAGTACACCTGAAACTAAGAAATAATGAAGAGTTTATGCAATGGATATTCAGTAACAATTTTTTTGCAACAAATGGCAAACACTTTCAATAACAGTTATATTCAAGCAATAATTTCACAAACTAACTTCCATCACCCTACAACAATGTCTAGATAAATGACAGATCAACCATGCATAACTTTGTTAACAAGAATTTTAATTACTTCAACAATTGCAGATGTTTTATTTATAATTATTTTTTTGGAATGAAAAAATACTTAAATAATAAAAAACTAAACTACTTGTGTAAACAACTTTTTTTTAAACTTACAAACAACAAATTATTTTATTTTAACAAAACTTATTTATACAACTTACAAAAATACACAATTCACACAATGCAAAAAACAATAAAAAAATTATAATAAAAAATTTATAATAAAAAATAATGTTGGTTAAGCAATCAAGATATACTTATAAATATATAAATAAGTACACGATCATATAAACTCCTGTTTAACTTTAAGATGCTTTCCGATTTTAATAATGACTCTACGAAACGTGATTTTCAATGGCAACGCCAATGTCAATGAGTTACAATGCAAACAGCAAACACGAAGTTTGTAAACATTATCTTCAAATATTTTATGACGTTCTAAAAATAGACTAATATAAAAAAATCCCGGCTAAACAGTAATTATATGTATACATATATTGTAATACAATTGAACAATAACAGCAACAATACTCGATGATTGTGATGGAAGTGGATTTACTTAATGCTGGGAAGCGCCTATACTAACGCCGTCACTGGTGGCTGTGCAGCCGGCGAGCGGCAGGCATGATGCGGCCTAGGCTGTTGGTAATATACACACAGAACGCCAAAGGGTGGCAAAGTTCCCCATCGCACTGTGTCGCTGGCCAAGCACGCACAATAATGTTACATATATCATTTTAAAGCTAATATATCGTGCTAGACTAGCTACCACCTTTCGTAGACTAGCAAGTGAGTGCTATGTGTTCATTTCGCAAGTAAAAACAACACCAAACTACACGTGCCTGCACACAAAAACGATCGAAGTCGACGTAACTAAAAAAATGGCTCCATAATATGTAAAAGCCAAAAAGGATTATCCATTGGTCGTTTCCACCGTCAGAAAGCACTGTTTTCCTAATTAATATGCAGCGGCAAAGGCCAAAGCAAATAGCGCGACCATGTCATTTCTGACGCCTGATGGCGCGGGAAGCCATCTTGGTCACAACTTTTGGATCGGAAATAACCGCGAGATTTCAATACGCCATCTAGCGGATTCTGATGTACCTATCTTATGATCAGTCTAAAGAGTTGCTTACAATTTAGTCCGATAAATGGAAATATTACGGTCACGGATTATGGCGCACTGAAGTTACGTGCTATCAGAATTGTTCTCAAAAATGTATACTTACCGCCGGCGCCGTTTGTTACAAACGACTGTGCTGCAAATGTCTAGATCCATGTATTTTTCCTCACAGAGTCCGATATATCTGACTAAAAATGTAAAAATATATTCATGAGACCGAAACCGAGTTAGTGACCACAATGTTAAGTAGTGCGAAAATGGGCATGGGCCATGGCTACATCCAGAACGTTTCAAAACACACAACCTCATTATTGATTATATTAATCTAAAGACTAAAGTCTAAACTGTCCGTTTTTATTTCACTTACTTCAACTTCCTACGAACATTCATCAGCATGCCATGAAATCCAAATAACAGCAGACCAGGTCCATGTACGCATCGCTTAGTCTGACTATGGTCTGACTAAGGCTTAGAGTATCCAAGCAGAACAACAAGTCATAGCGCATTATGTTATGATCCAGTCCGTATCATGAGATCAAAAATGGCGCGTTGGCGTTTAACCCGGGAGTAACGTCTGCTAGGGCGGAAATGACGTCAACACTGGTTTCCAATATCCACGACGAAAGATCGAGTAAACACTAGGCGAGGCGGTTCCAACATGAGAATGCGCCTGCACACACAACTGAGAGGTAGGTGTGCTCAACTGTCAACAACAGCAAAAATCATAAACTTCAAGTTGTTTGCTGTTACACAATAATTATTCACGGGGACGCTGAATTAATAGTTCCGAGACCGAGAGCAGCCAAAGCTAAGCACAATTTTTTGTTGGCTTATCACTCAGTAATAATTTATCACAAAGATGAATAGTAAATAATGTCAAATGACTTTTACTTTCAGACTTTTTGAAGTTGCCTTTCGATTGTATTTGCGTACGGACCATGCTGTATCATGTATGATAGTTTATTTTCATTACGCGACTTCAAGATTCAAAGATTCAAAAAACTTTATTATCCGTTTAAAAACATATTAAAAACGGAAAATTGTCTTTAGTCACACATAAAAAGACAGTAATAAAACAGTGGTGAATCATATCTACAATTGTCAATACAATATAAAATGATAGTAAATTTAGTCATCACTAAAATAGGTAAAGTATCATAATAAATAAATTACGAATAAAAATAGCTACTTAAATAAATAAATAAATAAGCATGTATAATTTCTTTAAATGGGTCTCTGATTTGAGACAATAACATTAGCAATAACATAATACTAAAATTGATAAATGAATAAGATTAAATAAAGAGTTACCATAAGAATATGAGACACATAAAATGTAAAAATGTATTAATGACTCGTTGAAAACAGCATTATCATTTAGCATTTAAAATTAAAATAGCAGAGGGTACAAACGATTTTTTGAAGATATTTTTTTTGGCTAATGGCACTTTTAAGCGTCTCCCTGATGGCAGTTTCTGAAAGGCTTGATTAAGAGGATGAGCAGGATTTATTGAGAATTTGTGTTGATTTCCTTTTCAGTGCATCTTTATATATGCTGGATAGCTGTTTTTGATTGTTGCCAATTAACTTGCTTGCTGTGTTAACTACGCGAGCAAGCTTTACTTTATTTTTTCCACTGACATTGCCATACCATGTAATTATATTAAAAGAAAGAACGCTCTCTATCAAACTTCTGTAGACAAGTTGGAGAATGTGCTGGCTAACATCAAAGCTTTTCAGCTTTCTCAGTAGAAAAAGTCGTTTCCGGTTGCCATTATATTTCGTTGCATAAATATTATTCTCATTTTTATTTGTGAGGGCATGCGTACGTGCGTGCGTGCGTGCGCGCGTGTGTGTTTTAATCAGGACAATTTCCACAATTGCACAAAAACAAATTGCTTTGGACATGTTACGTCATGTATGCCTTACACATGTATGCCGAACATATAACTCTGGAAATGGGACTGCCCGGATTTTAAGACTGAAATAACACTTGTTAGTGTTTTGGAAGGTTACAGCATGGCTGCAAAACTATTTTCGATTGAAACCTTCTTGTGAAATGGGGATAAATGCAAAATGGCTGCCAAAATGCGCTAAACTGGCAGTTACACTTATAACTTTCACATAAACGTAAACAAAGTAAATAAACCTGCTTATCTAGAACGTACACAGCTACTATGCCTACAATTACTACTGCTTAGCTAAGCAGTACAATCATTACCACTTGAAATTCAACAAGTGATGTCCAAAGAGCAAACATATGCACTATTTTTATTGTCACATTAACATGATAATAATTTCAAAGGACACATTTAGCTGCATGCGTATACTTTAACATTGGATACCTACATGTAATGCACATCTACATTCATATAGGCAGTCATATTTACTTAATTAATTAGCTAATTAACTCACATCTCCTTTGCTAACCAATTCTCAACATGCCGCTAACAGTGTTCCAGCTAGGTCTTAAAAAGAACAGGGTGCAGTTGGCAGACGGAGGGCACTTTTATGCGTGAACGACATTTTTGAGGGCACATCTTTTGAAATACATTTATTTTACTTAACTATGGTAATACCAGAGTTAACTGTTAAGTAAAAAAAAAACGTATACCAGTGGTATTTAGTTAATTTTCATGAAATGGAGCTTGTGGCAGTATCATATATTGACCGATTACAGCTAGCTAAGTAACTCAGTGTTGCCCAGGGGAAATGCAGTCATATGTATCAGACGTCCCAAACATGCATGATATATTATAGTAATATTACACAGTCAAATGAACATTAGTAGGGTACAAGGTGTTTTATTGGTAACGCAAACCATTGGATAACACTCCATTCCAACAATTCCTTAATCGTTTATCTGTATATAAATCGCTAACTAACATTTTGATGCAGAGTGGTAGTCTCTTCTCTGAGACATTGAGGTCCACATACTTATTTCTGTCTTCATTCGCCAATTTGCAGCGCATTAAACACAGCTGGTTAATTAGAATAACTTATCTATATCCACTATACCCTTCTACTGACCAGGGATGAATTTGATGAGCCACTCTCTAGGTGGGACCACTGTTGCATTACGTACTTTTATTTTATTGTGAAATATCGATTTAACATCCTATAACTGGCTATAGTAGAAACTTAGTAGTCAACTGCAGCACTTGTTTGTGGTTTCATGAAAAGGTATAAGCCTAGTGGACATTTATTATTAATGGCATTACTTGTCAATTAACTTGCAATATATCAAATAAAACACTTGTCACTTTGTAATAATTATTATATTGTGTAACACAGTATATCTATTTGTTGGTAAATGTTCTACAATATTTAACATGTATTTGTGAGTTTCCAATTATTGTGTTGATGAAAGTTTTCCATTAAACATGGCATACTGACATTTACAGAATGCATAATAATAACATTAACTCATATAGTACTGTACATGTATTCAGAAATAAAGAATTCAGGGACAATTTCTGTTTGAATACAACATTGCTGTATAAATAGCACAAATATCACTGTTTATTTTAATATTGATAGGCCTTCATATTGTATTTTAGCACTTATTTGATTTAAACAGCACAAATATCACTGTTTATTTTAATATTGATAGGCCTTCATATTGTATCGTTTTAGCACTTATTTTATTTAAACAGTTTACCATTTCCCAGGTCTAGATAAATTACAAGAAAACGTTTGTCATGTACAACAGAAAAAGTTTACCCATAACTAGTACAAGTGGATCACATAGAAATTGACTTTCCAGTACTTGGAAGTGCAGCCAACTCCCTTGCTACAATGTTTTAAACTACTTCATATTGTCAACAACATCAGTTGATTGCATTACCCAATAACAGAGCCAATAGAACAGGCTGCATCTGGGTGGTCTAGAAGGGCTCCTACTTTATTGCCCTTGTCCCACATGGAAGTCTTTGAAGTGGTTAATTGGATACAATTGTTTCAAGCCAATGGGAAGCCAGCACTCAGCTGTTGAGCTGTCTCAGACACTTTGACCCCACTGGCAATTGCACCAGGCTACTGCTAAACTTAAAGGAGAGGGCGCCAATAAAAGACACAGGGCGCAGGACAAAAGGTACAGGGCGCATGTAAATTATGGAACGATATTAGGGCCATAATTCAACATGTCATATTATTGCAGATAATCTGCAATAATACGACGTCAGGCATAATGAAGACAGGCATAATACGAATTCAGGCATAATACGAAGTGCAAGCAAGCACAATACGAGCAAGAATGCCAGCTTGCATAATGCGAGATAGAGGGCACAGAGCACTGTTGATTTTCCCATTGGCGGCCATGTTAACGTTTTGTCAGATTATAAGGAAACTGGACCTGAGAAAAAATCTAAATTTTAACACAATCACTGCAGTCATGTCACTGATATGCTGATCAAATTTCGTCAAAAAAGCATATCTCAGGCTCTTTTAAAATGCATGCATGTGTTCTGACCCTCAATATTGACCAAACTGAGCACGCTTTTCTGCATTCGCAGGGTCATGTAAGAAAAAATGGCTAAAAATCACTACGCCAACTACACTCTGCCTAACATGCGTCATTGCACTGCAGATATATCATAGCACTTAACCTACTGGTATGCCTGTCCTACGGTATTCATTTCACATTAATTTATTTTTTCAAAATCTCAAATGACACAATTATTAAGGTACTACATTCGTATGGGTTACACCAGGAAGTCTAACTGTGCTCTGACCCCTAATAGGAATTTTGCATTTTTTACAAATCCTTTAATTTAGGCTCTTTTGAAAGCTACATATATATCATGCAGGAGGCCAAAAAATCAATGTCATCCCTTAATCTGGTATTTTTTTACCCACTTTACAAATGACCACCCGCGCCTTATTTTATGGTCCAATATTGTATAAATAAATAAAAAACCTCTTATGGTGCTGACCACACTGCAACTTACAGCTTGCGTATATATGCATAGAGAATATGTCTGTGACAGCCAACCATATAATCTGCAAGAAAATCATGCATAGTCTGTTGTTACCATATTGTGAAATAAAAAATATACAAAAACAGTTATGTCACTCCTACCCTACATAATAATGTCCATATTTCACTTTAAAATGGGGATTTCAGAAAAGTGAGGTAACACAACTTGTCAAATGTAATGCCATTACACAGCCCAATTAGTGCACATGCTCAGAACAATGGATCAATGATTGCTGTATCCTCACAGAGCTTACAGGCCAGTATCAGATCAAAGGCATGCCCAGTCACACTTCCTGTAAGCCTGTCATAAATCCTGATGCCTCTTGGACTTTCCTTTGAGGACAGCTAGTGACAGACATGTGTCAGTGGTATAGATAGACAGATGACTTATTCCTCTTTCATGTCATATATTCAGTCTTGACATATCTCTTTAAGCAAATAATACATGGCTTACCAAGTTACCCCACCCCCCATAAAAATTGACCATCCAGGCACTCTTGATGAGGATTTTAGACTGACAAGATGGGCTTGGCTCCTAAAAGTTGTATTATGGTATTCAGTGACAATATTTATTGGAATTAGTCTGCATTTGGTGCAATGAAGGATGCTAAAAATAAGCATTGGGAATGCATTCTGTAGTGTGGTGGAAATAAGACTTAATGTTGGTGGTTTGAGAAAAAAGTCAACCATATCATGGTCCTATGACATAACACTTTATGTATGAGAGAATAAAATATTACATTGGAACCATATTGTGTCAATGACAATGATAGTTACTTTGGCCATGGGCAATATGCACATTGCTTATAACAACTGGCACTGAAATGGTAATTAGGACATACATTTTATTTCACACATTGATAAAGCAGAAAATACAAGGCCTAAAAGGTATATTTCACAGTAGCAATGATACCTGTGATAAAAAGGGGAGAACATATACAATTTTGACAACTTTGACAACTCTGTGAGCCTCCTTACACACTGCCTTCAACACAGTTGGATGAAGACTGACACAGCTATTCAAGGCAAATAATGACTAGACAAAACCAGAGATAGTGTGTGTGTGCTCGCGCCTGCCTACGTGCATATACGTATATGCACGCATATGTGTCTGCACATACATGCACATGCACATGCACATGCACATTTCAATGCAACGCGTCTGTACACTCAATATACAGTATATAGCCCTAGTTTCAAAATACATGATCAACTTGCCGAGACATACCAATACATGCGACCACAATGGAGGAATGGCTGAGTTACCTGGCCTATGCAGTTAAGAGCGATACATCTGAGTCATGCATGCAGAGAACCTCCAACACAAAAATGTCATCGTCAACGTTGAAATGACAGCAGTCTCTTCACTACATACAATCCAGAGCATTCTACACCACTTAAAATAGTAAGTTTGACTTCAGCATCATTTCAATGTCCAGGTTTAATAAGTAGTCTTCAAATTGCCCATGCCCAAAGCATATGTCCTGATGCAGATAGTAACTCCTGTTTGTACCAACACAGTGTCACTCCAAAATAATAAAGTTGATACATGGCATGCATTGAGTCTTGTTTAGACTAAACTAGACTAGAGTCAGCATGAATGATTCTGTTTTTTTTTTTTACAAAATAGCTCTCACAATGTGCCAGCCATCATAACTTTGTTTGTGTCCCCTGTGTAAAGGTATACAATTACTAGCACCATATTTCATATTTGGCATATATTTACATTTTCAAGAACTTTTTCACACATAACAGTGACCATTTGTGGACAAAACTACAATTCTCACACACCTCTGTAGCAGCAACATCATCTGAAATGCAAAAATGGCACCTAGCATTTCTGTTGCCATGGAGCTTCCTAACCCAGTTATTAGGGCACAGAGCACTGTTGATTTTCCCATTGGCGGCCATGTTAACGTTTTGTCAGATTATAAGGAAACTGGACCTGAGAAAAAATTGTCACACTATGTAACGGAAGACATCGTACGTGTGATGACATGCACGTAATTGCAGACATTGTACGTTGATATGTGACAGATATGGTCAAGTAGTATGCCTAAGAGAAACAAAAGAACATGTTTAATTATCACATGTATTTTCACACAAAATTAATATTGCCTTATTTGTATAATTTTTTTTACGTAACTACTCATAAAAAATCATAAATGACATAATTAACGGAAAATGTATTATTAAGCTGATACATTAATTATGCTCTATCATTATAATTTAAATGCTAGGTTTCTGCCCAAACTCACTTTCTGCCTCATATCATATTAAGAATTGTTCCAGAGGATAAATAAGGCGCATTACAAACAACAAAATAACAGTTCGACTTGACGTTACTTAGCGAGCAGCTCGCTGGTGAATAGCCTGAGCCAAAACATTTGTTAATGTAAGGGATACTTCAGTATTTTCAATTTTCAGGTTGGCGTAGTCCGCTAGATGGCAGCACAAACTTAGCGAGTGCTGATTATGCCAAGTCGTATTATGCTCGCTCGCATTCTATCTCGCATTATGCAAGCTGGCATTCTTGCTCGCATTCTTGCTCGTATTGTGCTTGCTTGCACTTCGTATTATGCCTGAATTCGTATTATGCCTGTCTTCATTATGCCTGACGTCGTATTATTGCAGATTATCTGCAATAATATGACATGTTGAATTATGGCCCTAATATCGTTCCATAGTAAATGAGGGCAGGGCGTTGCGCCCTTGATTAAATGGCCTAGCTGGAACACTGCGCTACAATGAGCCTTGCAGCCAGTTCTCAGCAACCAACGGCAGCAGCTGGTAGAGTAGTAGGGACTGTATACAGACTAGAACCCATCCGGTGTCTTCTTGTCCACCCAAAGATAGATAGGCTTCACTATTAAATTTTCTTGAGATACTGGCTTGGTGTAAGCATCGGTTTGCGTGTTGAATTAGTACATGCACCTTTGTTTGGAGGAAGCTTCTCCAACATCTTAATCCTCATTGACAACATACTTTCTCCAAGGTCGTTCACCTTCTCATGCGATGTATTGCTGTCATATGATGATACAGCATATTATTTTATTCTTGGTTAAATATAAGCTTGAAAAGACACATTCTTGATGAACACTTTTTAAACTATATGACCTTCATTCGACCTTCACCTTTGCTTTAAAATCCGGGTAGCCCCATGTCAAAAATTGTATATGTTTATAAGCTATAAAGTATATGCTGTTTAGTTTGAAACCTTTGTGAACATTGCTCTGATAAAGAAAAAAAGATAATTATGTATTTGTTCGTTTGGCGGTCATTTTGAATTTATACAAATGAGTGAATCATTTTTTGGAAAGAAATGTTTCAATATAATAATAATCGATGTGTTGTACAAGAAATATAATAAATGTATTAATAAATAAAAATGTAAATTATATAAATTATATGAATTATATGAATTATATGAATTATATGAATTATATGAATTATATGAATTATATGAATTATATGAATTATATGAATTATATGAATTATATAAATTATATAAATTATATAAATATAAGTTAATATCAATTAATATAAAATTAAAACCTTTACTAAATTTGTGTATGTACATTATTTATACATTAATCTAAAACATAAACACTGATTATCACTGAAACGAAATTCTAAAGCAGTGTCCGTCATTTCAAAACAATTTGAATTAATTGAAATGTCTAATAAAAAAATATGTCTTTAAACACTTTCTAAACATAGATAATGTTCCAGATGCACGAATGCTCACAGGTAATTCATTCCATAGTCATGGTGCTGCTGCGACAAATGCCGAATCGCCAATACATTTCTTTGTTATGCCATTGGCGCATAGTTCTGGTGTAGGCGTCCGTCATGTCACAATATGTTAAGCAATCTTTGAAAACCAAAATATTGGACAATGCAATTATAACATAATTGATATTTGACATTGTCCTGACCTTGACCTTTAAAATAGGACAACCTCCCTTATAAAGTTGGTATTTTTGTTCACCATGTCACCAGTTCACACAAATTTGGACATAAGCGACTCGGCTAAACACCACTAGCTAGCCCATTACCACGGGTAGGGACCCTTTCCGTTGGCAGGCAAACGGGTCATCAGTTCGCGCCCGTGATTAGCTAGGGTCAAGGCTGACTTGAACATGTTGTAAAGTCTACCATTGCAAACAAAGCCTAATCAGACCGGTCTAAATGTATCAGTGCATCTTGGCATGAAATGTTCATACACACACACGCACACGCGCACGCGCACGCGCACGCACACACACACACACACACACACACACACACACACACACAAAAGTCGACGCAAAAGAAGAGGACCCAGAAGAGGACGCGGAAGCGGACGCAGAAGATGCAGCAGAAGAGGACGCAGAAGGGGACATAGAACAAGAAGAGGGCCAGAAGAGGACGCGGAAGCGGACGCAGAAGATGGAGCAGAAGAGGACGCAGAAGGGGACATAGAACAAGAAGAGGACCAGAAGACGACGCGGAAGCGGACGCAGAAGATGGAGCAGAAGAGGACGCAGAAGGGGACATAGAACAAGAAGAGGACCCAGAAGAGGACGCGGAAGCGGATGCAGAAGATGGAACAGAAGAGGAAGCAGAAGGGGACATAGAACAAGAAGAGGTCACAGAAGAGGACGCGGAAGCGGACGCAGAAGATGGAACAGAAGAGGACGCAGAAGGGGACATAGAACAAGAAGAGGACCCAGAAGAGGACGCGGAAGCGGACACAGAAGATGGAGCAGAAGAGGACGCAGAAGCGGACATAGAACAAGAAGAGGACCCAGAAGAGGACGCGGAAGCGGACGCAGAAGATGGAGCAGAAGAGGACGCAGAAGGGGACATAGAACAAGAAGAGGACCCAGAAGAAGACGCGGAAGCGAACGCAGAAGATGGAGCAGAAGAGGACGCAGAAGGGGACATAGAACAAGAAGAGGACCCGGAAGAGGACGCGGAAGCGGACGCAGAAGATGGAGCAGAAGAGGACGCAGAAGGGGACATAGAACAAGAAGTGGACCCAGAAGAGGACGCGGAAGTGGACGCAGAATATGGAGCAGAAGAGGACGCAGAAGGGGACATAGAACAAGAAGTGGACCCAAAAGAGGACGCGGAAGCGGACGCAGAAGATGGAACTGAAGAGGACGCAGAAGGGGACATAGAACAAGAAGAGGACCCGGAAGCGGACGCAGAAGATGGAGCAGAAGAGCACGCAGAAGGGGACATAGAACAAGAAGAGGATCCAGAAGAGGACGCGGAAGCGGACGCAGAAGATGGAGCAGAAGAGGACGCAGAAGGGGACATAGAACAAGAAGAGGACCCAGAAGAGGACGCGGAAGCGGAAGCAGAAGATGGAGCAGAAGAGGACATAGAACAAGAAGAGGACCCAGAAGAGGACGCGGAAACGGAGGCAGAAGATGGAGCAGAAGAGGACGCAGAAGGGGACATAGAACAAGAAGAGGACCCAAAAGAGGACGCGGAAGCGGACGCAGAAGATGGAGCAGAAGAGGACGCAGAAGGGGACATAGAACAAGAAGATGATCCAGAAGAGGACGCGGAAGCGGACGCAGAAGAGGACGCAGAAGGGGACATAGAACAAGAAGAGGACCCAGAAGAGGACGCGGAAGCGGACGCAGAAGATGGAGCAGAAGAGGACGCAGAAGGGGACATAGAACAAGAAGAGGACCCAGAAGAGGACGCGGAAGATGGAGCAGAAGAGGACGCAGAAGGGGACCCAGAACTTAATCAAATCAAGTTATTCATTGCTTTCTTAACTGAGTTTTCTTTATATTTCCAGGTGCCGTGACGTCTCTGAACATCTTAATGAAGGGTGTCGACACAGGTACTTATGTCAGTGCTGCTCTGACGACAGCGGTACGTTTTGGTTTATTTTAAAGTCGTATTGCCTTTCTGGTTTTATATTAACCATCAGGTTTTCCGCTGCTCTGTTAGTGTTATCGCTATGCAAACCTTCAGCTGTGAGATCAATGAGCGGCTGAAGAGGGAGTATTAAACAAAAGGTTTATATTAAATAATTGCTCTCCACATCTGCAATTACATTCTATGCAATACATTTTATAATTTTAATTGATATTTGCCTTTCAGATCTCATTTTATTGTCGGTTTTATTCTTTGTTGAAGGTCGGAAATAGCCACGAAGCTTCTACATGAAAACGGTCCTTACCGCACGTTGTTGATATTTAATGTCGCAATCACCTTCACAGATGAAACCGGTACACTTGATAGATGTTATACTGGTTGTTGCTGATGTGTCGTGTCATTGACACTGGTTGTTGCTTGTATGTCGTGTCGATGACACTGGTTGTTCTTGCTGGTGTGTCGTGTCGTTGGCAGTGTTTGTTGATGGTGTGTCGTGTAGTTGACTCTGGTTGTTGCTGGTGTGTCGTGTGGTTGACACTGGTTGTTGCTGATGTGTCGTGTCGTTGATACTGGATGTTGCTGATGTGTCGTGTCGTTGACACTGGTTGTTGCTGGTGTGTCGTGTGGTTGACATTGGTTGTTGCTGGTGTGTGTGTTGTGGTTGACACTGGTTGTTGCTGGTGTGTCGTGTGGTTGACACTGGTTGTTGCTGGTGTGTCGTGTTGTTGACACTGGTTGTTGCTGGTGTGTCGTGTGGTTGACACTGGTTGTTGCTGGTGTGTCGTGTCGTTGACAATGTTTGTTGCTGTGTGTCGTGTCGTTGGCACTGGTTGTTGCTGTGTCGTGTCGTTGGCACTGGTTGTTGCTGTGTGTCGTGTCGATGGCACTGGTTGTTGCTGTGTTGTGTCGTTGGCACTGGTTGCTGCTGTGTCGTGTCGTGTCGTGTCGTGTCGTGTCGTGTCGTGTCGTGTCGTGTCGTGTCGTGTCGTGTCGTGTCGTGTCGTGTCGTTGGCACTGGTTGTTGCTGGTGTGTGCCGAGACACTGACGAAGTGTTATCTTCGTGGACCCGATCCGTGATTTATCAACACCATAAATAGTTAAGTCTACACTTGGAGACTAGACGAAAATACATATTATGTCGTAATAAATTACGATGTGTAATTGATGCCAGGTAAATAACACGTATACTTTCGAACAACGGAATATAACTATTACAACATACATCTCTTGTAAGCAGTTTATTCTTTATGGCATACAGTTAGTTGTAAATTAAAGAAGTACAGAAGCTTATATCATGCAATGTTCCTTTATAAACAAGTATTGTAAATGTAACCAAAGACGTATCTTCTTTTGATGTCTGGGGGCCTGTAGTAAGACGACACACTAACACCCATAGCAACAGCGTCAGCAAATAGCATGGTAATGCTTAGCTAAATAACAAATGCCAGTCTAATCTTCAAAGTAGACCAACTCGTATTTCAGGCTGCACATCCGCCAATACACGAACCACCTTGCCGCTTGAGTCATCGTTGAAAATATTTATACAAAACCAGCATTCGGTTGTCTACAAATAATTCCGTGACATTTCACAAAACGAACGCAAATATTTACAACACAAAAAACACGTAAATTCTTCGATCAATAATAACCAAATTCTATCATAATAAATGCGGTAGTAAAACAGTTACATGCCCTTTATTACGTTTAACAGATTTAGCATTTTGTCCTTTCGATACGTCAGCCTAGAGCTCCCTCTAGTGGCGGCGGGAGTCTCACTCGTCCCCTACCACGGCCAGTAGGAGGCGCTTGTAGTCGCCTCCGCAGTCGTCGCTGATGAACTCAGATAAACTGGTCTCGTACCTTACTTGAAAGGCCTCTTTTATTGATGCTAAGTCGATCTGCAAACATGCATGTTTAAATTAATTTGCATATATATATATATATATATATATATATATATATATATATATATATATATATATATATATATATAATGCTAGATTCATTTACCTAGTAAACAACGTTTAAATCTGTTCACTATTTCGTGTTTCCTACATCTTATCAACCACACATAGTTATAAAGATTAAATTTGAATAAGGCAAATCAGACTGGTCTTCGCTCTCGGCACTCTTGCACAAACCCTTGCCCTGGTTCGTCCGTAGCCTTAATGTGAGTGTAACATATATGTCCGTTTCCGACCTGCTGACTATGTGATGTATTTTTACTAGTTACCTCCGATCTGGACACGACGATCCGTATGAGTGTGGCGTCGTCCGTGCCTGCGCCCTTCATGCTGTGGTAGAGGCGATGGGCGAAGAAGTCGCTCATGTCCCGGGCACAGCGCACTGGGGACAACGAACGGTGGTAGAGGCATCACTTCTAAAAGTACAACTACCTGCGAGCGTTCACATGTGACATAACTTTATCTGATCCACAAACACACCACACACACCACACACATCGCATACCCGCGCCACCCACCTATGGCCATGAGACCGTCCACCCACCTATGGCCATGAGACCGTCCGCCCACCTATGGCCATGAGACCGTCCGCCCACCTATGGCCACGAGACCGTCCACCCACCTATGGCCACGAGACCGTCCACCCACCTATGGCCACGAGACCGTCCACCCACCTATGGCCACGAGACCGTCCTCCCACCTATGGCCACGAGACCGTCCACCCACCTATGGCCACGAGACCGTCCACCCACCTATGGCCACGAGACCGTCGACCGACCTATGGCCATGAGACCGTCCACCCACCTATGGCCATGAGACAGTCGACCCACCTATGGCTATGAGACCGTCAACCCACCTATGGCCATGAGACCGTCGACCCACCTATGGCCATGAGACCGTCCATCCACCTATGGCCATGAGACCGTCCACCCACCTATGGCGACGAAGCCGTCCTGTAGCGAGCCGCTGGTCTCCGCCTCGATGGCGTCCTCGAGGTCTTTGTCGGCGATGTCTTTGTAGGCGTCGAACGTCGCTCGCAGCTGCGGGAAGCTGCGGCTACACAGCACCATGTTGATGGTCGACTCGTCCGTGCCGAACTGACCCTCTCCGGCCTGGACAACCGGGACAACAGACGTGTGAGTGCGTACGTTATGTGTATGTTGGTGTATACCACTTACAAAAAAAACACTCAAATACCATTGGTTTTTGAATGGTATTTCAATGGTACTTGAATGGTCTTAGGGGGTATTATGGCCAAGGGTAATTGAATGGTATCTGAATGGTTTTTTGAATGATATTTTGAATGGTATTTTGGATTCTTTGTACTGTTCACTGGTATTGAATGGTATTTTAAATTACCGTTGAGAGTAGGCTACCACTGAGTCCTGCTGAAATATCATTG
This sequence comes from Oasisia sp. SBJ-2009, assembly GCA_964017155.1. Lineage (NCBI taxonomy): Eukaryota > Metazoa > Annelida > Polychaeta > Sabellida > Siboglinidae > Oasisia > Oasisia sp. SBJ-2009. The sequence goes on from OZ024863.1 coordinate 10,509,485, forward strand.
ATACTGAATGGTATTCAATGGTAATCAGTGGTATACCACTGGCTCTGTTTTGTAAGGGTAGTCAGTATAATAACGACATTTTAATAATAATGACATTTTATATAGTTCCGGTACCCGCCACGTCGTGGCACTCATGACGCTTTCATAGTATTTTACTAATTAAAGAAATATAAAAAGTCATATTTTAAACCTATGATACTAATATTAATAAAGCGGTATTTACAAATAAAACTATATTACAATAACATTAATATAATCACCATTCATTATAGAGTCAATAAAACTAACATCGTTATCATATATCATAGGGCTTACATTTGTTAAATATACCTTTCTAATATATATATATATATATATATATATATATATATATATAGATAGATAGATAGATAGATAGATAGATAGATAGATAGATAGATAGATAGATAGATAACAGCCGTTGTAATATAACAAATAGTTTAAACACCAGTTTCATAAAATGTGTGCAATCAGTAGGCTTATCATATATCGTCCTAGTATCGCTCTAGTGTAGGCCCTACTCACTATCAAGCTCAACATCTAGACTTGCAAACTACATGTCAACTCGGCAATATTAGATGCTAATATATATATATATATGTATATATATATAATATATGTATATATATATATGTATATATATATATATATATATATATATATATATATATATATATATATTGCGGAACCAAATATATACACAATTACGGAACATGCACAAGGGACAAACATGCAGACAATTTTGGGATATGTAAAATCGCAAGTTAGCGGGTTGTTTGCCCAGAGAATGTTGTTCCAGTATCGTCTCACTTACGTCATACATTTCTTGTGCATCTTCCCGGGCCTTGTCGTCGTCCACGTCCTCGCTCT
>OZ024863.1:10515372-10537138 GCA_964017155.1 Oasisia sp. SBJ-2009
ACCGCGCGCACGCGCTTCTATGTGTGAGTGCGCACAAAAGGTGAGTGAGTGAGTGAGTGAGTGCGTAAGTGAGCGAGCGTGTTTGCGTACGTCAATGCGGGCTTATGAAAGACTGTTGATTGCAAACGTTGCTAACGACATCATTCTGGTGGCGACAGTCACCATGACACTTATCGCCGAAGCAATCAATAATCGTAGACGCCAAGAATTTGGAAGCCGTCTATGTTAGCAGGGAACACAAGGATGCGGTTTTGTTTATTTCGCAAGAAAAGAGGCACTACCGTACCGGGATAACTTGTAACACCGTAAGACACCTAACATAACTAATTATGCCACACATATGTAATAGCCAGACATTTAATTATGCACCAGTTATCTGCGGGAGATATGTGGGGACCCTTGGGCATGACAACAGTTTCGATCAGTTAAGAAACCTACCCGCAAGCCTGAAATGTATTGTTTTTGTTACAACTAGCCCCGGTCACACCTACCCGCCGATCATCTAATGACCAGATTGGTTGGCGGGGAATAAAATCATCGCTGATTTAAGATGAAATTGTTACTTAAGTAACGTGGTTCGTTGGCGCGTTGCCTGGTAGCAGACACATGCAGGTATGTGGCTATAGACTTGAGGTTATTACAGGATAACTTCTACGCACCGATCATCCCGAAATAGCTGTATAAATCGATAGAGCTGCCGTCGCGGGTCAATCATCGTCAAGATTACAACTTGTAGCGTGAAACCAACGGATCAAACGCCACGACCACCAACACACGCAGCATTCGGTGTGTTATGCATTAATAATAGCTTGCAGCGTGAATCACTAACTTAGTTGCTAATGTTGTTATGAGAGTAAAATTAACAGAAGCGATGTCAAGCGAGCATACAACAGCTAGGATCGCAACTATGGTAACAACGTCAGCATCCTGAAGGTATCACTGGCATTCGAGGTTTGTTTGTGGATGTTATATGGCGAGACGTGAGCCCAATGCGACAACGGCACAATTGTTTACTTTTAAACAGCGACCCAAGGTCACAGTTGAAATAACGTAACAACTCATAAACAACTTTAATGTTGCCAAGCGTCTACATTGTTATAACGTCACACATTGTTATTACAGTTGTCGCGACGTCACAGTTGTCTACACTATCGTAACGTCACAACTATGTACACTATCGTAACGTCCCAACCGTGTACATTATTGTAATGTCCCACCCGTGTACATTATTGTAATGTCACAACCGTGTACATTATTGTAATGTCACAACCGTGTACACTGTTATGACGCCACAAGCGTGTACATTGTTGTAACGTCCCAACCGTGTACATTGTCGTAACGTCATAAGCGTGTACATTGTTGTAACGTCCCAACCATGTACATTGTTGTAACGTCCCAACCGTGGACATTGTTGTAACGTCCCAACCGTGTACATTGTTGTAACATCACAACCGTGGACATTGTTGTAATGTTCCAACCGTGTACATTGTTGTAACGTCACAACCGTGTATATTGTTGTAACATCTCAACCGTAAATGTGTACATTGTCGTAACGTCATAACTCTGTAAACTTTCGTAAAATCACAACCGTGTACACTGTCGTATCGTCACAGCTGTCTACACTGTCACTGCTGTACATTCACTGGACTACTTGATGTGTTTACCTTAAACTATTTTCTAACCTGATTTGCCTACGGCCTTCGTTGATGCAATTACAGCGTTGCTCGCAGTTAATCATACGCCTGTGTTTGGAGCAAACAAGATTGAGTCGTTCCACTGTTTACAGTGGCAGGCTGTCGACGGTAATGCATCATTTAGTGCTTAATCAAGTGTGATTATAACATGGAGGGCAGGTCTGGAGCGCATGCGTGCAGTCGGGACACATGTCACTCCTTACGATGAAACCTGTGCAACTTTTCATTCCTTGTGATTGTGGGGCGGGAATAAAAAATACGGTTGGAGTGGTAAGTGGGACAAAGAAGGACTGACATGCTGAACCACTCGGCGTCAGCCGTGTTTGCATATAGCGTCATGAACGAAGACAGCGAGTCGTAGCCACTGAGTCAGTCACACCTGTCTGCTCGTTGCCGGGAGCGACATTAAATACCATCTACATCGATGACACACTGGCGACGCATTTAGAATGACGAGACCTTCATAAGGTCAACACACATGACACATCCGCTCTAAAGACATACGTGTGTAGTCACTACCAGACGTGTTATCCGGACACCCGATACACTCAACACGCCCACTATAGCCGGCCGGTGAACGGTCAACATTCTCGTTTGACCACGCGTGTACACGCCCCCGCGAAATGCATTCCACCCTATGTCAGCCCCTACGGCTACGTACACGACTCTACCTCCCCCTACACGAACGTGACATGAACTCGACGTTCGGACGTGTGTAGCGCCAGTGTCGCTGACTTACCGTCGCCATTTTAGCAAAAGGAGTTCGTCTGACGTCTGAAGCCTGCGGTGAGACGGTGTCAGTCGTGGATGAGGCTGGTCGGTGTCGGCTGAGACTGCACTGCTAGCACTCGTCGCGGAGAGAGTTCAGTGGAGCGTCACAACCACGTGACCGTCTACTGCGGTGAGGCTCTAGACGGTAACGTGTAGTTTGCGTGTTCTCGGTGGCGGACAGGGTAGGTAGCCCGGCTGTGTAGGCTGTAAGGTTTCAAGCCGAGGGACGGGCAGTGAAAGTCACTGTCTGCAGCCTGGAAATGATGGAACAAGGACGCTTCAGTGCAATTTAAAGACAATTAGAAGTCATCGGTGCTGTGTTATATTTTTAGAAGCCGTCGTTTCGATATAATTTATTTGTGTGTGATATTAATTATGAATAATAATAATAATAATAATTAGTTAACTTCTATTGCGCCTATATCCTTAGAAACCAAGCTCAGAGGCGCATCAAAACAAAAAGGATTAATCGATCTCATAGTCGGTAAACAAATCAAGTTGTCATCAGATTGATTGATGCGCCAGGGAGCTATGGTGGATAGGCCAGATTGTACAGATATGTTTTTAAATGACGACGGAATTTAGCAATATTTTCAACTGATTTTGAATGGCAGGCAGGCGCGGATGAACATACACAGGCAAGCCTGCGCGCGCGCACGCACACACACGCATACACACGCGCGGACACACATGCACACGCACGCGCTAGGCACACGCACGCACGCACGCGCGCGCGCGCACACACACACACACACACACACACACACACACACACACACACACACAATCATTGCCCCGCGTTGCATAGATGTTTTCTTAAAGGAAATACTAGCAAAGTCTACGCCAATGAATATCCGCAAACGCCAAATGCAATCTGAGGGGCTCCCTACAGGCGGCTGCATTGGAACTGCGCCCGCCATACAACCAGTTGCTCGTTTGCAGTGATGCATATTGCGCGATGCATCTGGAATTATTTCAATTCAGAGGCGTATTTACAACCAGAGGTGATGAAATATAGTTAGGGAGTCTATGCTTGTGTGTAAAGTTTAAAAAAATAAAAGTATGTAAAAGTAATGAATAAACAAGGATACTAATATAAAACAATTAATGTTAGTTCTACATTGCAAGTTGAAAATGAATAATAACAATTAATAACAGTTAAATGTTAGACGCTACAACCTGTGGCACTTATGACAAGGCACAGGTATGCACCATCATTTCTGTGTTTTTCCCAATTGTGACAAATTCGAACTCTTCCTTTAGATGGAATTACGTCACAGGACATATGTGCGAGGCTATGTTACCTTTGGCTCCACACCCTCCCCACATTTAAGGGTACTGAACCCCCGTGAATTTGAATATTCTGATGTCGATATTATGATGTAAATCATCCAAATATGACTCATGTCCTTCACGAGATGTTCTAAGGCGTGTTGACATGATTCCGTCGTCAATCGTGTCGAACGTTTCTGACAGAACAAACGTGCAGCACAAGTAGGTTGTGGCCGCCTGGCGGTAATCCAACACACAGTGCAGACTGCAGACCACTGCATACTTTCAATCAGGAATACTATCTGAATGGAGTGGCACGGACAATGAGCAAACGGAATTTGGTAATCCAGTTTGTTGTCAGATACACGTTTGGAAAAAACGAACACAACGAACTTCTCTGCGATTTGGGACACAAATGACGAATACTTTGACCCCGGACAGTAGTTCATTTGGCCGTTCGAGAGCAATGTTGTTCTATTTATTAGAGGAATTACAATAGCCTTTTTAATTGGAAGGAAATATTCTATTCCTATCACAATTGACAGATTCACAACGTCGGTGATGACTGGTGCCAAAATAGGCAGTGGCCTTCAACTGATGAGTCGGAATCAAATCCAAATTGCACGATTTACAAGGCGACTTGCCGACCAATTTAGTGATCTTATCTGTCGTGTCAGACAGAAACGATGCTAGATACAACGACACAACACAGGGCTCGTCTGAGCAACCCGATACATCTATTAAGATCACGTTGGCTAGTGTTAATTGTATCCATGGAATAATATATATAAACATTATCTAATTGTTACGCAGTTGCCCGAGAAGGTCGTCGGGCAATGCTGACATATGTTTTGCATGTAGCAGAGAACCAGCTATCGGTTGTCAGCCTATTCGTGGGTTTTGTAGGTAACTTATAGAATGTAGATTTGGCAGCATGTCACCTCTTCTTCACTCGTTCCGTCTCGTTTCCCTGTCGATGGTCAGCCCAGACATTCTGGGACATCTTCACTGTTTCTGCCATCCATCGACACACGATGCACCAAGTGAGATGTGAGATGCTGGGCCACTTATAGTCCGGCAGTATGGCTCAGAACCCAAAATTCTCTGATAAAGTTTTTTTCTCTGCTGATTATTAATGTATAGGGTCTCTGTAATGCTATCCAGGTTGATGTGAAGTTCTCACCATTGAGCAATTTGAAATATTCACGTTTGAATTTGGGCACCGTCACCCAAGATTTCATGGGTCACAAAATACTCAAATATTGATATCTCAGTCTCTAAATGACATAGAAACATGATTTTTGTGTCTAAATATATGTTTTTGGGGTCAACAAATGCAATGGGACAATTTTCAATTTTGAGTCTTTGGCGGCCATCTTGAAATTTAAGATGGCCGCCATGGAGGTATTGATTTCGTTGATTTGTTTATAGAAATTTGCTGTAAAGTTGCTTCTATAAACTGGATATCCATTATTAATCGTAACATGTTCTAAATTAGCTCAAGATCAACCATATTATGAATGAAAAATATTGAGAACCCAGATGACAATTACATGGTGAAATCATCCACAATTAACTATGTGAGAGACGCAGTGTGAGCCTTCCCAGACACTCAGTCATTACACATTCTTTAATCAGCCATATTGAATCCACTTTGTTGATCATTCACACTCATTCAGCATTTACAGCCCGCGTTTAGAATCCCTGCCTCAGCCTGTGTAGTCAGTCAGCAGCAGTGCTGACTAATTATCACATGTTCAGTTTGTATAATGTCTGTCACCACTGTCTGCTCTGTGATCCACTGTCAGCATAATTTCTGTGTCTGGTTTGATGTCTGCATTGTTTCTGAGTCACTTTGATCCACTGTCAGCATCAGCTCAGTCACTTCGATCAGCTGTCAGCAATAAGTCAGTCCAGTATCTGTGGTCACAGACAGTGTCACCAGTTGAGTTGTTTTGATCCACAGTCAGCATCATTAGCTCAGTCACTTGGATTCATTGTCAGCATTGCCAATACAGTCTCTTGATCCGTTGCCAGCTTAATCAGTTCAGTCTCTTTGATTGACTGTCAGCATCACACTCTAGGACAGCCAAACTCTGGGTCAATTGTCTTATTAAGCCAGTCTTCACCATCATGAAGTATATTAGAGCCGAGAGAGAAGCAGATTGGTGTCTCCACCTGGCCTGTGTCCGCGAGATGATGCCCCTATTCTTCGCGGCTTCCCACTGCAACTATGCGAGATATGGACTCTATTACATACGAACAATGGCAGCAATGCCCGAAGATGTCCGCCAACACTTCGTGAATGGAGAGCATACCATGCATCACAATCCAGGGCTCTTTAACGGCATCTGGAGCGATATGGCGATCGAGACCACGTTTATGAGATATGGTCACGGGCAGAGCGGCATCATAGGGATCACTTTAAGACCGGAAACACTCAAAACATGGGCCTGTAGCCTGCACGCATGCAACACAGTCGTCAGTAACCTGGATGCGATGAGAACACAGGAGAAATCCGAGCCAACCTCCCAAACTCACCACAAGGAAGAGGCTAAGGCTAGAATCCAGACAGATGCAAAAGACAGAAAGGCATTGCGTGACAAATTGGAGGTCTGTATTGATCCACTTAACACAGAGAACAACCAAGAGGGCCTTGTGAATATTGTGACTGGACAAGTATTGACACATTCTTCGGTGAATGTTGACAATGCTCCTGAACTCGGAGAACAACAGATGGAGGAATTTGAAAGGGGTTTGCCAGATAGCTTTCATGAAACCAATCACAGGCGTGTAACTACAATGGCAGTCTCTCAGAAGCATATCAAAGTAAATGACATGAAGATGTTTGACACAGAGATGATATATGCCAGAGCTATGGCTCTACAGTGCAGTCTACGAAACTATGATACCAAGAATCTGATGGCACATGAACTGTCTCCCAGACCCGCATCAATGTTTGATGATAGTGGAGCCATGAAGGTGGCCAAAACCAAGTATGTCCTCAAGAATGATCTGAAAGTGGAAGTAGCACGGAGACATGCAGCAGTTGATACTTCATTCTTGGACGGATGTGCAGTGCTGTGGGTCGTGCCATGGCCAACAGGTGGAATTGTTCAGGATTTTCTGGACAACTTCCGACGTCACATCAAAGGTTATCTGGAATCCAGTGATGTGTACCTAGTATTCGATAGATACACAGCTGGTAGCATCAAGGAGTCAACCAGAAAGGAGAGAGATCAAGGGGCCAGTCGTGTGTACACGCTACGTCCTCCAGCCAGACTACCAGCACAGAAGGTAGTTCTTACTGTGAGCAGTAACAAGACACACTTGATCGACTTGATCCTGGCAGATCTTGAAGCCCACAAGGATGTGTTGACACAATGATCATTCAACAAGTGGCTTATGTGGGTGCCACCAACGTCCTCGTAGTAGCTGACGACACAGATATCTTTGTACTTCTGTGTCACTTTGTGTTCCGCGGCGGTATCACTGGGCATGTTATGATGATATCCCCGATCCGGGGTAGGACAGTTATTGACATCAATGCTAGCGTAGACAAGAACCCTGCTATCATGGGTGATCTGTTGGCTGCACATGGTATCACTGGCTGTGATACAGTTGCAACCTATCATGGTATTGGCAAAGGGGTTGCACTGAAAATCCTAAGATCCAGTGGTTTCTCTCTGTCCAAGGTTGGTGACATAACCAGCTCAGTACAAGATGCGCTTGGACAGTCAACACCCTTTGTTCTGTCTTGCTATGGCCACCCGGAATCGGCATCTCTGACGGATGCTCGCCAGAAGATATGGTCCAGGAAGGTCTCACGTAGTCTCGGTGCAGCACCAAAGCTGAAAACCCTGCCACCTACAAATGAAGCGTTTGTGGAAAACGTAGCCAGGGCACATCTCCAGGTAGCCATCTGGAAGCAGGCCCTACAACGGAACCCGCCAAATATGGATCCTCTCACCCATGGATGGACGCGACGTGATGGATCCACATCTCTGACTCCCACTACCGTTGCTGATGGGGTAATTCTTGCTCCATATGACATACTGAAGATGATCAAGTGCTCTTGTGGCAGTACTACGCCATGCAAATCTAAGCGATGTGGATGCCACAATGCCAACATGGCATGTACTTCATTCTGCGCTTGCCAAGGTGGTGATGGTTGCTTCAATGAGAAGACCATGGAACGGATCCAACCAGATGATGGATCAGATGATGATGATGATGATGATGTGAATGATGATGACTGATGATTTTTAATCTGGTGATTGACTGTTTGATAATTCTGACATTTGTCCATTGTGTGTGTACAATGTGCATTAAAGAGATTGGAATATTGATATATAACTTATTGAGTCCTCGCAAGTTGAACATAATATCATGATTGTGGAAAATAACATAAAAATACAAAAATTATTTACATGATTTATTTTATGCCAAAAATGTTCATTAAGAAACAACATTTATGTTTCTGGCATATTTGAATGCTAAACTTTACAAATTTTCAGCCGATTTGTCCATATTCGGTCAATTCTAAAATTACCCCCTTCGCCATTGATGACCCAATATGTCGCAATGAATGTGAGTTATGATTGAGATCTGTATATTATCCATCAATATAATTGACCTGCAGTAGATTTAGGCAGTTTTAAATATTGAAATATTGATTTAGAGCGCATGTGTAGATGATTTCAAGTACGATTTTTTCAATGATAAACAAAAACAAAGGTCACATGTCAGCCATCTTGAATTTCAAGATGGCCGCCAAAGACTCAAAATTGAAAATTGTCCCATTGCATTTGTTGACCCCAAAAACATATATTTATACACAAAAATCATGTTTCTATGTCATTTAGAGACTGAGATATCGAAATTTTGGTATTTTGTGACCCCATGAAATCTTGGGTAACGGTGCCCAACTTCAAACGTGAATATTTCAAATTGCTCAATGGTGAGAACTTCACATCAACCTGGATAGCATTACAGAGACCCTATACCTTGATAATCAGCAGAGAAAAAAACTTTATCAGTGAATTTTTGGTTAGGGCAAAAATAGCCATCTCACTGCCGGACTATTAATCTTAATACTCAATGGTTCACGTCTAACAACTGGCACAGGTCGTTGTTGTGACCCGCAGCGCCATCTGGTGATTGCTCACGCATTGTGTTAGTGTCGGTTAACCAACCCAACTCTCGCTAGGCTGTGTACAACTTCGCCGAGAAGAATATGTCTGAATATATATATATATATATATATATATATATATATATATATATATATATATATATATATATATATATATATATAAAGAGAGACAGAGACAGAGACTGAGAGACAGAGACAGAGACAGAGACAGAGACAGAGACAGAGACAGAGACAGAGACAGAGACAGAGACAGAGACAGAGACAGAGACAGAGACAGAGACAGAGACAGAGACAGAGACAGAGACAGAGACAGAGACAGAGACAGAGACAGAGACAGAGACAGAGACAGAGACAGAGACAGAGACAGAGACAGAGAGACAGAGAGACAGAGACAGAGAGACAGAGAGACAGAGACACAGAGACACAGAGAGAGAGACAGAGAGAGACAGAGAGAGACAGAGAGAGACAGAGAGAGACAGAGAGAGACAGAGAGAGACAGAGAGAGAGACAGAGAGAGAGAGACAGAGAGAGAGAGAGACAGAGAGAGGCAGGGGCAGGGGCAGGGGCAGGGGCAGGGGCAGGGGCAGGGGCAGGGGCAGGGGCAGGGGCAGGGGCAGGGGCAGGGGCAGGGGCAGGGGCAGGGGCAGGGGCAGGGGCAGGGGCAGGGGCAGGGGCAGGGGCAGGGGCAGGGGCAGGGGCAGGGGCAGGGGCAGGGGCAGGGGCAGGGGCAGGGGCAGGGGCAGGGGCAGGGGCAGGGGCAGGGGCAGGGGCAGGGGCAGGGAGCGGTCCTGGTCAGTAGTGCCATCTGGTGGATACATTAGCATTAACGCGGTACTTCGCGTGCAGCCGTGCACGTATCTAGTATTTATTGATTTATGTAGTAGCAACGTCATTACAACGCAATGTTGGGCAACATCGTCAGAACCTAATCTAAATCACAGAGTGAATAATTCACTAGAACTCAGAACACGTCCAAAGTATAATTTGCTAGCCCACTCAAGCCTAGTCCGACCCCTGAAGTGGGCATAGCATGAAATAGTTTCAATTAAATAGACTCCGTGAGGTGGCAGCACCTTTCAGCCCCCCCACATGGATAACATTCAAAAGTATGTTTAATAAAAAGCGCGTTCTTATGTTTAAATGGTCGAGTTAATTGACTTTGATAATTAGATCCGGTCATTTGCTGAAACCATGTAACGTTCAAACCACAACAATACGTGTACAACACGCTTTTTTCAAGAGGGCAAAGATCGTTGATAATCATCATCGAAGCGCTTTACGCTCTGCTCCCTGGAAGACGTGTTCAACAGAACGTCAGCTCAATTTCTTTGGGAAGATTTCAGCCACGTGTCAATTACGGCCCGAAAACAATTCGCGCACAAATGCCCGGTACTGTCCATAGCCAGGTACTTGTTGTGTGCAATGTAGAGTGAACGAACTTGTTCATTGGTCGCCAAACGCCACAGTAACTTTAGGTGACGGGGAGACGGGGAGACGGGGAGACGGGGAGACGGGGAGACGGGGAGACGGGGAGACGGGGAGACGGGGAGACGGGGAGACGGGGAGACGGGGAGACGGGGAGACGGGGAGACGGGGAGACGGGGGAAGTGGTTGGGATGCGTCAGAACATTTCTTGCCGACGTTAATGTTTTGCTTTATACCTCTTCAGGCTCACCGTTATCTGCGATTACGGTTTGCCCCAAAACACACAGAGCATTCCCTGAAAATGTTGTGGGATGGGGCTATGCCTATATCCAGTCCCCTCCCTTAATATTAAGTCTAACCTCCATAGGCTTCCCGTGTTCCAAGGCGTATGATGTGTGCGTGTGTGCGTGTGTGCGCGTGTGCGCGTGTGTGCGTGTGTGCGTGTGTTCGTGTGTGCGTGTGTGCGTGTGTGCGTGTGTGCGTGTGTGCGTGTGTGCGTGTGTGCGTGTGTGCGTGTGTGCGTGTGTGCGTGTGTGCGTGTGTGCGTGTGTGCGTGTGTACGTGCGTGCGTGCGTGTGAGCGTGTGTGCGTGTGTGCGTGTGTGCGTGTGTGCGTGTGTGCGTGTGTGCGTGTGTGCGTGTGTGCATGTTTATATATATATATATATATATATATATATATATATATAATATATATATATATATATATATATATATATATATATGTATATATGTATATATGTATATATGTATATATGTATATATGTATATATGTGTGTGTGTGGGGGTGTTCGTGTTCGTGTGCGTGTTCGTGTGCGTGTGCGTGTGCGTGTGCGTGTGCGTGTGCGTGTGCGTGTGCGTGTGCGTGTGCGTGTGCGTGTGCGTGTGCGTGTGCGTGTGCGTGTGCGTGTGCGTGTGCGTGTGCGTGTGCGTGTGCGTGTGCGTGTGCGTGTGCGTGTGCGTGTGCGTGTGCGTGTGCGTGTGCGTGTGCGTGTGCGTGTGCGTGTGCGTGTATGTGTATTTAATTGATTTAATTGATGTGAATAGAAGACACATCAAGCTCTCTTAAAATGTGCAATATGGATGACGTATTCTCGAAACATCCTAACAATTTGGTTTGGTGCAACGGAACTGTTGTTCTCAAGGGGAGGGTAAAGGAAGTAGTAAATTAGTACATAAGAAAGGTTTTTGTTTTACAAAATGGTGAAGAGGAGACCGCAGTTTGTTTCAAGCAAGTTGTGCTGAGCGAGCGAAAGCACAGCAGAGAAAGAAAGTACGTTGTGGTGTCACAGTGACATGGGCCGTGTCTTACACCGCGACATCTTTGCACTTCAACTTTTTTGAGAAACGTTTGACAAATATCGTTAACACTTTGCTAACTTCACATGCCACTAGGACCAGGCAATTACATTTCAATTTAGTATGGATCAAACCGAGTTGTGTTACGTTGTTTCAGTTTTTAAAGAAACCCCATAGTGGCTATGAAGACAACACTGTTGTTCACATAAATATGGACATATACACGCGCGCAGATATCTATGGAACAATATATATATATATATATATATATATATATATATATATATATATATATATATATATATATATATATATATATATATATATATATATATATAAACATTGTCTAAATGTTATGCAGTTGCCTAAAATGGTCGTCGGGCAATGCTGACATAATTATGTTTTACTTGCAGCAGAGAACCACCTATCCAGAACACTGCTTTCGGTCGCCAGCATATTCGTGGATTTTGTAGTTATAGAATGTAGATTTGGCGGCATGTCACATCTTCTTCACTCGTTCCCTCTGGTTTCCCTGTCGATGGTCAGCCTAGACATTCTGGGACATCTTCGCTGTCTCCGCCGTCCATGATGCACCAAGTGAGATGCTGGGCCACTTAATCTTAGTACTCAATGGTTCACGTCTAACAACTGGCACAGGTCGTCGTTGTGACCAGCAGCGTCCTCTAGTAATATACCTTTTCCTCATTCGAAGTTCGCACCGCTCATCACGCAATCAGAGCCAAGCCTGTTGTTCTAAAATTACCGCCACCGGAAGTAGGGGGATAAACAAGTTTCGCCTCCCCCTAGCGACAGGCATTCTCTAGCGACGCACTGAGCCGGTTGACTTTCATCTTTCTGCGTTTGTTATTAAATATTTCGAATAATTGTACTGCAATGGCCACAACATCCGCACCACAACTGAACAAGGAGTGGCTCGAGTGTAATTTGGACGGTGAGTGGACTAAAAACTGGCAAATGTGCCAAAAATAACCGAGGATGTATTGCTACGATATCTCGTAGAGCGGGTGTCGGACATACACCGAAATAAAAAAACAAGCAAAGAAGATAAAGTCTTTCAAGGCGTACACATTTTTAGAGATAGCCATGTTTAGAAAATGCACGTGTGCAAGTCAGTAACGAATGACTCTATGTTAATCGTGAAGGCACAAGTACTAGCTTCTATGAAGAACATTCATTACAAGGTGTACGTGGGAGTTCGAGACTGTGGCGAGATTGCTGGAGCTGACTGTGACTGTGTTGCTGGGTAAGTAGCAGCTGTTTCTGAATTTGTTTTACCTTTTTTGCTAAACATTTACTATGGTTTACTACAGTAAATTTACTATGGTTTACTACAGTAAAACGCAGTGTTTTTGCGGAATATTTACTACGCTTTACCATAGTAAATACTATGGTTTACCATAGTATATACTATGGTTTATTACGGTAAATACTACGTTTTGGTGTATGGTGTACTACAGTGAATACCATATTTTAGTATGGTGAATATCACAATTTACTATGGTTTACTATGCTCACGCATTGTGTTAATCTCGGTTAACCGACTCTCGCTAGGCTGGGTATAATTTCATCGAGAAGAATATATATATATATATATATATATATATATATATATATATATATATATATATATATATATATATATATATATATTCAGAGAGAGAGAGTGAGTGAGTGAGTGAGTGAGTGAGAGAGAGAGAGAGAGAGAGAGAGAGAGAGAGAGAGAGAGAGAGAGAGAGAGAGCGTGGTCCTGGTCAGTAGTGCCATCTGGTGGTAATTCATTAGCATTAACGCGGTACTTCGCGTGCACGTATCTAGTATTTACTGATTTATGTAGTCCGACCCCTGAAGTGAGCATAGTGTGAAATAGTTTCAATTAAATAGACTCCGTGAGGTGGCAGCACCTTTCAGCCCCCCCCCCCCACATGGATAACATTCAAAAGTATGTTTAATAAAAAGCGCGTTCTTATGTTTAAATGGTCGAGTTAATTGACTTTGATAATTAGATCCGGTCATTTGCTGAAACCATGTAACGTTCAAACCACAACAATACGTGTACAACACGCTTTTTTCAAGAGGGCAAAGATCGTTGATAATCACCATCGAAGCGCTTAACGCTCTGCTCCCTGGAAGACGTGTTCAACAGAACGTCAGCTCAATTTCTTTGGGAAGCTTTCAGCCACGTGTCAATTACGGCCCGAAAACAATTCGCGCACAAATGCCCGGTACTGTCTATAGCCAGGTACTTGTTGTGTGCAATGAGTGAACGAACTTGTTCATTGGTCGCCAAACGCCACAGTAACTTTAGGTGACGGGGAGACGGGGAGACGGGGAGACGGGGAGACGGGGAGACGGGGAGACGGGGAGACGGGGAGACGGGGAGACGGGGAGACGGGGAGACGGGGAGACGGGGAGACGGGGAGACGGGGAGACGGGGAGACGGGGAGACGGGGAGACCGGGAGACGGGGGGACGTGGTTGGAATGCTGCAGAAGATTTCTTGCCGACTTTAGTTTTGTGCTTTATACCTGTTCAGGCTCACCGATATTTGCGATTACGATTTGCCCCATAACATACAGAGCATTCCCTAAAAATGTTGGGGGATGGGGCTATTCCTATATCCAGTCCCCACCCTTAATATTAAGTCTAACCCCTATAGGCTTCCCGTGATCAAAGTCGTATGATGTGTGCGCGTGTGCGCGTGTGCGCGTGTGCGCGTGTGCGCGTGTGCGCGTGTGCGCGTGTGCGCGTGTGCGCGTGTGCGCGTGTGCGCGTGTGCGCGTGTGTGCGCGCGCGTGTGTGTTATTGTGTGTATTTAATTAATGTGAATAGAAGATACATCCAGCTCTCTTAAAATGTGCCATATGGATGACATACCGTACACATAACATCCTTAGAATTCGGTTTGGTGCAACGGAACTGTTGTTCTCAAGGGGAGGGTAAAGGAAGTAGTAAATTAACACATGAGAAAGGTTTTTTGTTTTACAAAAAGGTGAAGAGCGACCGCCGTTTGTTTCCACCAAGTTGTGCTGAGTGAGCGAAAGCACAGCAGAGAAAGAAAGTACATTATGGTGTCACAGTGACATGGGCCGTGTCTTACACTACGACATTTTTGCACTTCCACTTTTTTGAACAAAACATTTGACAAATATCGTTAACACTTTGCTAACTTCATATACCACTAGAACCATGCAATTACGTATAAATTTGGTATGCAACAAACGCGAGTTGTGATGCGTTTTTTTCATAAAAGACCGTAGTGGCTATGAAGACAACACTATTATTCACACAAATGTGGACATATACACACCCACACATGCGCGCTCTCTCTTTCTCTCTCTCTCTCTCTCTCTCTCTCTCTCTCTCTCTCTCTCTCTCTCTCTCTCTCTCTGTCTCTCTCTCTCATACACACGCACACACACACACCACACACACACACACACACACACACACACACACAAACACACACACACACACACACACACACACACACACACACACACACACACACACAGAAACACAGACACACAAACAAACAAACAAACAAACAAGCAAGACAAACAAACAAACAAGCATGCATGCATGCATACATACATACATACATACATACATACATACATACATACATACATACATACATATATTCATACATACACGAGCGCGCGCGTGCATACAAACATATTATTATTTTTGCAGATGTGTGGATACATTTCAAATTTTGACCGTTGTAAGGAACCGTGGAGCTAGCGCCAGTCTTCTGCGTCATTGTCTAAGTTTGAGACGCAAACAACACAATAAATTGTCAAGAAAATAGTTGATTGCCACGAGGACTCTACAGTATAGCAACTTTCACTGACGCAGTCTACACAACTTACTAGATAACGCTGCCGGTTTGTTAGTTCAGTTTACTGTTTACAGACACGGCGACCATTACATTTAATTACCTTGCAAAATATATGCCACCACGGAGATATATCTCGACGGCAGTTTTCTTTCAAAACGTACTGTCTATATTTCTTTGTCACATTTGTTAGTAAACGTTTTCGTTAACTGGAATATGAAATAGCCGGACTTGTACATTTTTCCGCAATCGTTTCTACATCGACAGGTGCTATGCCTGACAATGACAAAGAATAAGACAACACACTTCTAGGCCGACAGACAATTTCATGAGCTAGTAGATGCTACGGCACTTCGTGCCACATTATGTGTTTTCTTTTATCTTTCAACATTGCAGCACACGGTATTGGTTTTCTTTTGTTGAAGATTTCACACCGGAGTATCAGTATCGACCCATCAGCCTGCGATTGCGCAATCTCTGAGAGTGATTACATCGGATTCGAAAGACAGGTATGTGTGGAGGTGAGGAAGGATGTGGAGGTGAGGAAGAGTGTGGAGGTGAGGAAGGGTTTGTGTGGAGGTGAGGAAGGGTGTGGAGGCGAGGAAGGATGTGGAGGTGAGGAAGGGTGTGGAGGTGAGGAAGGGTGTGTGGAGGTGAGGAAGTGTGTGGAGGTGAGGAAGGATGTGGAGGTGAGGAAGGGTGTGGAGGTGAGGAAGGGTGTGTAGAGGTGAGGAAGGGTATGTAGAGGTGAGGAAGGGTGTGTAGAGGTGAGGAAGGGTGTGTGGAGGTGACGAAGGGTGTGTGGAGGTGAGGAAGTGTGTGGAGGTGAGGAAGTGTGTGGAGGTGAGGAAGGGTGTGTGGAGGTGAGGAAGTGTGTGGAGGTGAGGAAGGATGTGGAGGTGAGGAAGGGTGTGGAGGTGAGGAAGGGTGTGTGGAGGTGAAGAAGGGTGTGTGTAGGTGAGGAAGGGTGTGTGGAGGTGAGGAAGGGTGTGTGTAGGTGAGGAAGGGTGTGTGGAGGTGAGGAAGGGTGTGGAGGTGAGGAAGGGTGTGGAGATGAGGAAGGGTGTGTGGAGGTGAGGAAGGGTGTGTGTAGGTGAGGAAGGGTGTGTGGAGGTGAGGAAGGGTGTGGAGGTGAGGAAGGGTATGGAGGTGAGGAAGGGTGTGTGGAGGTTAGGAAGGGTGTGTGGAGGTTAGAAAGTATGTGTGGAGGTTAGAAAGTATGTGTGGAGGTTAGGAAGGGTGTGTGGAGGATAGGAAGGGTGTGTGGAGGTTAGAAAGTATGTGTGGAGGTTAGAAAGTATGTGTGGAGGTTAGGAAGGGTGTGTGGAGGTTAGGAAGGGTGTGTGGAGGTTAGGAAGGGTGTGTGGAGGTTAGAAAGTATGTGTGGAGGTTAGAAAGTATGTGTGGAGGCGAGGAAGGGTGTGTGGAGGTGTGGAAGGGTGTATGGAGGCGAGGAAGGGTGTGGAGGTGAGGAAGGGTGTGGAGGTGAGGAAGGGTGTATGGAGGTGTGGAAGGGTGTGTAGGTGAGGAAGGGTGTATGGAGGTGTGGAAGGGTGTGTAGGTGAGGAAGGGTGTATGGAGGCGAGGAAGGGTGTGGAGGTGAGGAAGGGTGTGGAGGTGTGGAAGGGTGTATGGGGGCGAGGAAGGGTGTATGGAGGTGTGGAAGGGTGTGTAGGTGAGGAAGGGTGTGGAGGTGAGGAAGGGTGTGTGGAGGTGTGGAAGGGTGTGGAGGTGAGGAAGGGTGTGGAAGTGAGGAAGGGTGTGGAGGTGAGGAAGGGTGTGGAGTTGAGGAAGGGTGTGTGGAGGTGTGGAAGGGTGTGGAGGTGAGGAAGGGTGTGGAGGTGAGGAAGGGTGTATGGAGGTGAGGAAGGGTGTGTGGAGGTGAGGAAGGGTGTGTGGAGGTGTGGAAGGGTGTGGAGGTGAGGAAGGGTGTGGAGGTGAGGAAGGGTGTGGAGGTGAGGAAGGGTGTGGAGGTGAGGAAGGGTGTGTGAAGGTGAGGAAGGGTGTGGAGGTGAGGAAGGATATGGGGGTGAGGAAGGACATGGAGGTGAGAAAGTGTGTGGAGGAGAGGAAAGGCGTGGAGCTGAGGAAAGGTGTGGAGGTGAGGAAGGGTGTAGAGGTGATGAAGGGTGTGGAGGTGAGGAAGGGTGTGTGGAGGTGAGGAAGGGAGTGGAGGTGAGGAAAGGTGTGGAGGAGAGGAAGGGTGTAGAGGTGATGAAGGGTGTGGAGTTGAGGAAGGGTGTATGGAGGTGAGGAAGGGTGTGGAGGTGTGGAAGGGTGTATGGAGGCGAGGAAGGGTGTGGAGGTGAGGAAGGGTGTGGAGGTGAGGAAGGGTGTATGGAGGTGTGGAAGGGTGTGGAGGTGAGGAAGGGTGTGGAGGTGAGGAAGGGTGTGGAGGTGAGGAAGGGTGTGTGGAGGTGAGGAAGGGTGTGGAGGTGAGGAAGGGTGTATGGGGGCGAGGAAGGGTGTATGGAGGTGTGGAAGGGTGTGTAGGTGAGGAAGGGTGTGGAGGTGAGGAAGGGTGTGTGGAGGTGTGGAAGGGTGTGGAGGTGAGGAAGGGTGTGGAAGTGAGGAAGGGTGTGGAGGTGAGGAAGGGTGTGGAGTTGAGGAAGGGTGTGTGGAGGTGTGGAAGGGTGTGGAGGTGAGGAAGGGTGTGGAGGTGAGGAAGGGTGTATGGAGGTGAGGAAGGGTGTGTGGAGGTGAGGAAGGGTGTGTGGAGGTGTGGAAGGGTGTGGAGGTGAGGAAGGGTGTGGAGGTGAGGAAGGGTGTGGAGGTGAGGAAGGGTGTGGAGGTGAGGAAGGGTGTGTGGAGGTGAGGAAGGGTGTGGAGGTGAGGAAGGATATGGGGGTGAGGAAGGACATGGAGGTGAGAAAGTGTGTGGAGGAGAGGAAAGGCGTGGAGCTGAGGAAAGGTGTGGAGGTGAGGAAGGGTGTAGAGGTGATGAAGGGTGTGGAGGTGAGGAAGGGTGTGTGGAGGTGAGGAAGGGAGTGGAGGTGAGGAAAGGTGTGGAGGAGAGGAAGGGTGTAGAGGTGATGAAGGGTGTGGAGTTGAGGAAGGGTGTATGGAGGTGAGGAAGGGTGTGGAGGTGTGGAAGGGTGTATGGAGGCGAGGAAGGGTGTGGAGGTGAGGAAGGGTGTGGAGGTGAGGAAGGGTGTATGGAGGTGTGGAAGGGTGTGGAGGTGAGGAAGGGTGTGGAGGTGAGGAAGGGTGTGGAGGTGAGGAAGGGTGTGTGGAGGTGAGGAAGGGTGTGGAGGTGAGGAAGGGTGTGTGGAGGTGTGGAAGGGTGTGGAGGTGAGGAAGGGTGTGGAGGTGAGGAAGTGTGTGTGGAGGTGAGGAAGGGTGTGGAGGTGAGGAAGGGTGTGTGGAGGTGTGGAAGGGTGTGGAGGTGAGGAAGGGTGTGGAAGTGAGGAAGGGTGTGGAGGTGAGGAAGGGTGTGTGGAGGTGAGGAAGGGTGTGGAGTTGAGGAAGGGTGTGTGGAGGTGTGGAAGGGTGTGGAGGTGAGGAAGGGTGTGGAGATGAGGAAGGGTGTATGGAGGTGAGGAAGGGTGTGTGGAGGTGAGGAAGGGTGTGTGGAGGTGTGGAAGGGTGTGGAGGTGAGGAAGGGTGTGGAGGTGAGGAAGGGTGTGGAGGTGAGGAAGGGTGTGTTGAGGTGAGGAAGGGTGTGGAGGTGAGGAAGGATATGGGGGTGAGGAAGGATATGTAGGTGAGAAAGTGTGTGGAGGAGAGGAAAGGCGTGGAGCTGAGGAAAGGTGTGGAGGTGAGGAAGGGTGTAGCGGTGATGAAGGGTGTGGAGGTGAGGAAGGGTGTGTGGAGGTGAGGAAGGGAGTGGAGGTGAGGAAAGGTGTGGAGGAGAGGAATGGTGTAGAGGTGATGAAGGGTGTGGAGGTGAGGAAGGGTGTATGGAGGTGAGGAAGGGAGTGGAGGTGAGGAAGGGTGTGTGGAGGTGAGGAAGGGTGTATGGAGGCGAGGAAGGGTGTGGAGGTGAGGAAGGGTGTGGAGGTGAAGAAGGGTGTGTGGAGGTGTGGAAGGGTGTGGAGGTGAGGAAGGGTGTGGAGGTGAGGAAGGGTGTGGAGGTGAGGAAGGGTGTGGAGGTGAGGAAGGGTGTGTGGAGGTGAGGAAGGGTGGGGAGGTGAGGAAGGGTGTGTGGAGGTGTGGAAGGGTGTGGAGGTGAGGAAGGCTGTGGAGGTGAGGAAGGGTGTGTGGGTGTGAGGAAGGGTGTGGAGGTGAGGAAGGGTGTGTGGAGGTGTGGAAGGGTGTGGAGGTGAGGAAGGGTGTGGAGGTGAGGAAGGGTGTGGAT
The DNA here is from genome assembly GCA_964017155.1 of Oasisia sp. SBJ-2009. Classification (NCBI taxonomy): domain Eukaryota; kingdom Metazoa; phylum Annelida; class Polychaeta; order Sabellida; family Siboglinidae; genus Oasisia; species Oasisia sp. SBJ-2009. Next base: position 10,535,143 of record OZ024863.1, read on the forward strand.
GTGAGGAAGGGGTGGAGGTGAGGAAAGGTGTGTGGAGGTGAGGAAGGGTGTGGAGGTGAGGAAGGGTGTGTGGAGGTGTGGAAGGGTGTGGAGGTGAGGAAGGGTGTGGAGGTGAGGAAGGGTGTGTGGAGGTGAGGAAGGGTGTGGAGGTGAGGAAGGGTGTGTGGAGGTGAGGAAGGGTGTGGAGGTGAGGAAGGGTGTGTGGAGGTGAGGAAGGGTGTGGAGGTGAGGAAGGGTGTGTGGAGGTGTGGAAGGTTGTGGATGTGAGAAAGGGTGTGGAGGTGAGGAAGGGTGTGGAGGTGAGGAAGGGTGTGGAGGTGAGGAAGTGTGTGTGGAGGTGAGGAAGGGTGTGGAGGTGAGGAAGGGTGTGTGGAAGTGTGGAAGGGTGTGGAGGTGAGGAAGGGTGTGGAGGTGAGGAAGGGTGTATATGTGAGGACGTGTGTGGAGGTGAGGAAGGGTGTATATGTGAGGACGTGTGTGGAGGTGAGGAAGGGTGTGGAGGTGAGGAAGTGTGTGTGGAGGTGAGGAAGGATGTGGAGGTGAGGAAAGGTGTGTGGAGGTGAGGAAAGGTGTGGAGGTGAGGAAGGGTGTGTGGAGTTGAGGAAGGGTGTGTAGAGGCGAGGAAAAGTGTGGAGATGAGGAAGGATATGGAAACAAGTGCAAAAATGGATATGGAGGTGAGAAAGTGTATTGTGGAGGTGAGGAAGGGTGTGTGGAGGTGTGGAAGGGTGTATGGAGGCTAGGAAGGGTGTGTGGAGGTGTGGAAGGGTGTGTGGAGGCGAGGAAGGGTGTGTGGAGGTGTGGAAGGGTGTATGGAGGCGAGGAAGGGTGTGGAGGTGAGGAAGGGTGTGGAGGTGAGGAAGGGTGTATGGAGGTGTGGAAGGGTGTGTAGGTGAGGAAGGGTGTATGGAGGTATGGAAGGGTGTGTAGGTGAGGAAGGGTGTATGGAGGCGAGGAAGGGTGTGGAGGTGAGGAAGGGTGTGGAGGTGTGGAAGGGTGTATGGGGGCGAGGAAGGGTGTATGGAGGTGTGGAAGGGTGTGTAGGTGAGGAAGGGTGTGTGGAGGTGTGGAAGGGTGTGTAGGTGAGGAAGGGTGTATGGAGGCGAGGAAGGGTGTGGAGGTGAGGAAGGGTGTGGAGGTGAGGAAGGGTGTGGAGGTGAGGAAGGGTGTGGAGGTGAGGAAGGGTGTGGAGGTGAGGAAGGGTGTGGAGGTGAGCAAGGGAGTGGAGGTGAGGAAGGGTGTGTGGAGGCGTGGAAGGGTGTATGGAGGCGAGGAAGGGTGTGGAGGTGAGAAAGGGTGTGGAGGTGAGGAAGGTTGTCGAGGTGAGGAAGGGTGTGGAGGTGAGGAAGGGTGTGTGGAGGTGAGGAAGGATGTGGAGGTGAGGAAAGGTGTGGAGGTGAGGAAGGGTGTGGAGGTGAGGAAGGGTGTGGAGGTGAGGAAGGGTGTGGAGGTGAGGAAGGGTGTGTAGAGGTGAGGAAGGGTGTGGAGGTTAGGAAGGGTGTATATGTGAGGACGTGTGTGGAGGTGAGGAAGGGTGTGGAGGTGAGGAAGTGTGTGTGGAGAGGGGGAGACGGGGAGACAGGGGGAAGTGGTTGGAATGCTGTAGAAGATTTCTTGCCGACATTAGTTTTATTGCTTTGTACCTCTTCAGACTCGCCGTTATCTGCGATTACGATTTCCCCCAAAACACACAGAGCATTCCCTAAGAGATTTGTGGGATGGGGCTATTCCGGTATCCAGTCCCCTCCCTTCATAGTAAGTCTAACCCCCATAGGTTTCCCGTGTTCCTAGTCGTATGATGTGTGCGTGTGTGTGTGTGTGTGTGTGTGTGTGTGTGTGTGTGTGTGTGTGTGTGCGTGCGTGCGTGTGTGCGTGTGTGCATGTGTGCGTGTGTGCGTGTGTGCGTGTGTGCGTGTATATATATATATATATATATATATATATATATATAATTATTTACATATATATATATATATATATATATATATATATGTGT
>OZ024863.1:10537338-10547338 GCA_964017155.1 Oasisia sp. SBJ-2009
GGCGGAAATCTAAGGATACGACCTATATTTATTCATTACGTTTGTATCCATTATATTACATTATAATATTGTTGAATTGGACTCTGTCATCGCTCTTCTTAGAAGAACATCTATAGTTGCTGATAACATAGTTACATGTAACATCTAAAACTCAACACAATACGTGGTTTGGAGGCAATCTATTAACATCGTATGATGTATAAGTGTTATACAGACCATGGCATGTTGCATATTGTTCTGTTTATCGAATGCAACACACACAGGGGCCACAACGTATCTGTTTTGATTTCTCTCAAAATGAAACACAATAAAATCCATACTTAGAATGTAAGGTTTAAATTATTTGATACCATAGCAAACTTCTACCGTAATATGTGCTTACCTTTCGATGTTGTACGCCAATGCAAATTGCCTAAAATATCAAACAATATCTTGATAATTTAATAAAGAGCGCACGTAACATAACTGTTTTCAGCTTCTTCAACTTGTGCTCTCATCTTTTTGTGCTTTTCATATCTTGATATTTTATTTAAGCTTGTTTTTCTGGTTCGTAGCAGTTGCATTCAACAATTTCATATTTTATGAACTTTTAGTTATCTTATTATTTTCCATGTTTCGTCACTGCTCCTTTCTTCATCAGTAATAAATTCTTGTTTAATTTATGACTCGAATGACATGCACTCGCAGCCCACCTTTCATGTGCCTCTTGCTTGAACGAATCATAAACAATCTAACTCGAGGTCAGCGCGACAGTCACAGACTCAACAATGTCAACTTAACTTATAGCGAGAGTAGGAACTCTCAAGTCAAGGTCAACTGTCAGATAAATCACCCGGTTGCGTCATCACCCGACTCCATCCATCACTCGAGACAACAACAGTGGCTTCTAAATGGTCCGAGTCGTCCTCTTCTTCGTTCCCTGTATCACCATACCTATGGGGACACACCACCAAATGGTATCCAAGTGGTACCCGTCCTATAGCCCTGCTAGAAAGAACTGCATTGTGCCGTTTGTGTAAATTTCTGGAAGCAGTAAATGTAGGACTGGTCGGGTAGAAATGATATTTCTGTGTAGCGTGGCATCAGACCTGCGAAATAATGACATTTGTCAGATATTGACGAGGTGCATATGCGTACAGGTGTACTTCGGTCTAGATGTGTCAACATGGACAGTCGCCGGCTGATTGGAGCATAAATGAAGGGGTGTCAGATATTGGATTGTACGAGAAAGAGATATGAGAATTTCACGAATTTTATATATCACATGGATGAATGGAGACTAATTAATGTCTGAAATTATCAATACCATAGCTTCAAATATATAGCGGGAAATAGAAGAAACGTTCCAATGGCCGCCTGTAGGGAATCAAGGCTGGTATCTACCCATACGTCTTAACCAAGGACTGATACAACATTCTTCTGGGTCCTGGTTGTCTGCGGTCTACGCGATTTACAGGAAGTGTTCGTCTTTATTTGTATCATAACTAACAGTATTTCCAGGCAGACTCTTGTATTTGTTGCTATTCACAACACATTTGAAGCGCGTGGTGTGTTTTGATGTGTTGATTGCGCGATGACAATTCGTTTTACTTAATGAGTAAATTACCGTACTTAATTTTCCGTTGCTTTTTCGACTATACAGTCACCGTTTCGCAGTAACAAAAATCGGCTGTGAAGAGCATAAAAAGCATTTTGTGAGACGAATATGTTAAAACGCAACTTATACCTCTCAGCAGGGTGAACGCTTGGAGTTAAGTGTCATATTGTATACCCTCGAGTGAGCGACTTCTGAGATGTAGGCCTATTACGTTCCCATTCACACAGACCATTAGTGTGTAGTACGACCTTATGCACATAGGTCTACATCTATTGTGCTTGCGTCACACACTAGACCTCCATTTGGTTAAAAAAAGATTAATCGATTACTATTGAGACGGTGTACTGGATTCCAGACATCCCCAAATTCAGGTTGTTTCATATATCGAATATAATTGCCTTAATATACCATTTACATATTGCTTCAATATAATAAGAGGTGTTACCACTCTTCTCATATAGTTTGCATGTGCGCGTGCAAAAGAGATATGCGTTCGGGTATGTTCTTTTGTACTTTTGTGCATGTATACATGTGTGCATGCGTATGTATGTGGGCGTGCGCACACACACGCGCGCCTACACACACTCACACGCACGCACGCACACACACACTCACACACACACACACACACACACTCACACACACACGTGCAAAGCCTACACAAAAGAAGGTTGTTAAGTCGGCAGTAGCCGCTATGATGTCCCAGTCCTCGACCGCCGTACCAGTGACACAGATCACGCGCCCAACCAGGCCATATCACGACCCGACCTCGGGGCAACATGAGCAGCGATGACGAAATGTTTTCCGGGTCATTGCACGATGCAGAACGCCTTACGCACCAATGCAAACGCCTTGTTATATAACAGCACTGGACTGACACCACATTGAATAATCATAATAAATACGGTACTATTTTCATATTTCTGTTTTTTTAATATAATCTAGATAATCTAGATAGCCGCTGCAGAATTAAATTATCAACATTTTTTTTCTGTTTCTCATATCTGAAGCGTGCTCATTGAGTATTTATAGCTCTACCAATCTCTGTAATGTATCTACGTACCTACCTTCCGTTCGAGATTGTAATGAAAAATAAAATTATCAATAAAACATATTACCCGATAAATATTTATTATTAATTTGTGTTTTGATAAACACAAATTTGTGTAACCATTTCAGATCGAGTGTTTAACCCTGTTATACAATTATAATGTTTCATTGGCAGACTCGTCTGCTCTGTTTGCTTAAAACTGAATTTCACAGATTGATACAAGCCGTGGCTATTGCCTATTGGTGTTTTTGCGTCCACGGGATTGCGATGAAACGAATCATGCGTGAATTACACACCCGACACATTGAGGCGATGGGTTATATCTTTAAATAGAACTCATCGCGTGGTTCTGCACTATCACTGACATCTCACCTTTGGCAAGTGGACCTGGGGCGTTATTAACAACAGCCTGGTTGGACTTGTTCGATGACATTACTGCGTAGACCGAATTACATTGACCTGGACGAGGGCAGATAGGTTCATCTGCGATTAAAAAATAAATAATAATAATACTAAACTGCCTGCAGGGAGATTCTATCGCCTATCACATATGTCTGTGAACGCGTTAAGTCAACTTAAAAATATGATTCAACGTAATCTTAGGTGAATATCTTCTAAATTGAATGATAGTGAAAAGGGGAAATTGTACGCATATTCAACATAAAAAGTTACGGGTGTGAAGTCAAAAGTCATGTCAAGCCGCAACAGCACCTATACAATATATAATCCTTATCATTACGAAACGTGGTTGCCGCTGGGATTCAGATAAAGAAGTCGAACGGTTCGTAGGGCAATACTAATAACGATCAACGTTTCCAGGTAATTGATTATTGTAAATCAGAAAACTTTAATCACCACAAACAAATTATTCAACACCTATGTCTTTATGTGTATGTTGGCCTCAGGGCGAGTAAACAATAAAAGCCAGACAGGTCGCTTTATGGAGAAACAACTCGAGGTTACATGGTGACGCGGTCACTGCGTGCAAGTGACGTTTCGAAAAAAATATTGGCAGACGATCAGTTTCTTTCGCGACATGAACTTAATTACATTGAACCCGTGACAGTTGAGGAGAATTTACAACCACATCGTTCAATCACATCTTCAATTACAAACTATTTGAAAGACTTATTCCTAAAACTGCACGCAGTTAAGTGAACTCTGATGAAGTTCAGTGGGTCTAGATATTTTAATAAATTCGTGCACATGTTTCATCAGTGCAGTTTGAACTGCCAGTTACAGTTAGCGCACTGCATAACGACTGACTGACTGTAACACTGAACCTTATGCTAGCTATAGGGCGTGTAAGTCTCGCGCGCGAAAACGAGGCTGGGGGCAGTTGGGGGCAGGAGGTCCATATTTTCCATGTTAACGCATAGGACCCTATTGCCAGTATAGGGCCCGTAAGTGTGTCACGATAAATGGCGTGACTCCGCGCGATTGGAGCTCATTGGGGTCTAAGCGAGCCAATTGGGGACTGGACACAAGAATAATACACAATAAAATATTTTACGGGATTTGCATTTTACATTGCTGTACGTTGTTGTTTCGATAAGCACTTATAGCCGACAAGTTGTCTAAATGCGCATAATCATAACACATGTGTACGTTTGCCCCAAACAGGTTGTATTACGCGAAAAATGGCACTTTTCGTTATTAGTCAAGATCGCCAAACGCAAGTACTTGCCGCTGTTGCCATGGCAACCACCATTATAATCGATTACAATTCATGATTTCCGAGATCATTGTCACCGGCAAAGTGTTCCACTGCTTCTGCTTGTAATAATCCTTCGGACAGTATAACTGAAATAGTTAGACTGGAACAGTTCGATTATTACAACCAAAAACAAAGCGAAGTCCTATACGTTAACATGGAGAATGTGGACTTTCTGCCCCCAACTGCCCCCAGCCTCGTTTTCGCGCGCGAGACTTACACGCCCTATTGGACGCTGAGTCTTAGAATATACATTCCTGTGTATGTCAAACTACTATAAATAGGGTTTGACCCCCAGGGTCATTTATATGTCACAGTAAATTGAACCATAACCCTGCCTTGCATTCGTTGTTGATGTGATCAGATAAGAATTCTAACATAACATAATATAATTATATATGCCAAAGAAATACAGTACGTTTGAATAAACAAACGAATTAGCATGTCATGGTCGATAATATCGCGGTTCACGTTTGCTCGAAATTAATCTGAAACGCCTCGAAAACGTAAAATAGAAAAAACACGATTCCGAACAAACACAATGCAAGACCTACATCGTTAACTTAAGTAGTTAAAGCAATTTATTCAAACATATGAATATTCTCATTAACTTGCTACTTTCCTATAGTTCCAGCTGATTTAAGCAATAAGTCTTTGAAAATATTACTTAATTACCCTAAGAAGTATTCATATAGTCCATCGTGCAATACGTGAACTTGTTCAAGATCCCTCGTAACGCTTAGCAATGTTGGCATGCCATGAAGGATTGCCTGTAATTATTGGTTATATATAACTGTTTATAAAGACCGCCTATATGGAGACATAACTATTTTCACTCGTCGCATATCAGCGTTGATCGCAAATGGAATAAAGATGTGCGTGCAACAAATAATTAATTACGATAACTGTCCTATATTATGAAAGCTTAACATATGTAATGACACTCTCTATGGACGTTTCTTTGGCTGCTGCCAGTTCCCCAGACTTTATCGCGTAAACGAATGCCATGTCTACCTGATACTAGTGCAGTGTCACCCCCGTAACCGTGACTAATAACTACTTTAACATTTTGTATTTTCGCTTTGTCACGGGACCACGCAGGCATTTGATAGCAAAGCCCGCGTGCCGTGCTCTGGTTCCCACAAACACCGCGTGTTCAGCCATGGCGACATCCAAGCTGTCAACACGGTGCATACGTAGTTTCCAGAAGTGTGTTTAAACGATTCCAGATATACACCGTTGGTGTGTACGTTTAGCAATGTTTTTATTAGTTTTAGCAGCATGGCGGGGAGCGTGTTAAAGTGTTCCACCCAATGTCATGAATGACATAAATTTTACTTTTTTCGTACGAGACACTTACGCTGTGCGGGTAGGTGCAGTAAGGTTTTCACGAAAGTTGGCGAGGCAAGCGTTTATCAGATTGAACGATCTCATTCAAAACCACAAGCCACGGCCCCCCAGTTCGTCGTTTAGCGCCTACAGTTGGCTTACCTTTGACGAAGCTTAACACGTTGAATGATCTACATATCGCATCATATACCAGACTGTCACTTGCACACATCGGTTGTTGAGTTGAACCAACAAAACAAAAATAACAACGATATGCTCTTCTTAAATGCCCTTTCCACGAATATGCTATATTTGCGTCCACACGTGGGTGCGTGTGGAGCGTGACGGCGACAAAACCTTTTGGCGATAGCTATATAACCGGCCGTCAGATATCGACGCGTTCATTGCCACCCAGCCTGGTCACGCGAGTTCACGTTCGCTTGTGATCAATTCCAACTTCAAACCACGTCTGCATGAAACAAGGTAGGTGTTTACGTCAATTCTATTGTAGATGCTGGCACTGTTACAATGATTGGTTGCGTGGAGCGGACACCTTTTAGCGTTGTAATTCGGGTCCACAAAGCTGATGTATTAGCGTACAATTTCAAAAGTTTATGACCGCTACTTCTGTTAAGATTGTTTGATACTGGATGGGAATTATTGGGGCCCAAACATAAGTAAACAGCCCATAGAAGTAACTACATACGCAAGTGTATGAAATGGTTTGCGAAATTACCTTACTTATTACTTACTTTATTATAATTATATACTTACATATTTAAAAATTCGTTTTTTTTGCGTACTTACTTAGAGTCTATTACTGCCTTATTGTATTACGTTTAACTCCAAGTGGCACACATGGCCGAAACAGTACGTATGTGTTATGAAATATCTTCGGACAAGACTATAAACCAGTATACCCCAAGGAGTAAAAGCAGCTAAATGCATAACAATGTACTAAATACGAACTTAGTAAAATCGTAATCCTACAGTAGTGACACTAATCTTTCCGGTATATCAACAATGCCAATTGAGGATGTCAACGGAGAAAGTTGGCTCGAATCCTTCTGCTGTCAATTTTAAACTTGGGTGGTTTTGTTCACTTCGCCTTGGTGCATTTTCACTCAGCTAGATGTAACAGGACAGGTGGCAAGCAAACAAAATGTGATGATACGTCACAGCGGGGTAAATTATAACATGCAGAGGAGCATATAGCAACATTTTATGTGCTGCCATTGTGGTGTAAAAGTAACATAATATTATACGAAAAATAATGGTTTTGTTTCTTTCGTAAACCTTAATACTGTTTTTCTAAGATACCGATAATAAACGGTAGTTCCCCATCTTTGTTAGCACTGACTTCCTGGTCTACCACCTCGCTGGACTGGACTGGACGTGAGTTGATAACTCGCCACACAGGCGTTCTTGCTCCACCGTCCCTTGTTGTCTTCATAACCAGGGTATTTGAAATGACTCTCTCACGCAAGAGCGACGTTGTTGCTGTATTTTGTGGATTTGGAGAACACTAATTCAAACCGTGGATCAGACCAATATCCATGTGGAGTTAAATGACGTAGATCCACTGATGACATGATGACGTAGACGAATGTTTCAAAGGAGTCTGTTGCACTAGTGCGTGCAGTTGTCTGACATCCGCAATACACCCACGACCTGCCTTTACTATGGTTAGGTTGTCCAGACATCCTCTTCCTGCTATGAATCCGTGTCGCCAATCCGTGATGTGTCTTTCGCCTTCACTCCTCGATGATATGACGTCACGGTCTTGTAGACGTGGTTGAGCCAGCAGATGGCGTGTGGGTACGTGTGGGCGGAGCTTCGGCGGTCACCGAGAACTCGCAGGATTAATGAGCACATTACTGCTAGCGTAGGTCTGTACATCGGCGTACATTCTGCATCATATTCTGACACGTCTCACTGCAACCACCAGTCTCTGCACCGACATGCCACTGCAACCACAAGTCTCTACACCGACATCTCACTACAACCACCAGTCTCTACACCGACATGTCACTACAACCACAAGTCTCTACACCGACATGTCACTGCAACCACAAGTCTCTGCACCGACATGTCACTGCAACCACCAGTCTCTGCACCGACATGTCACTGCAACCAGCAGTCTCTGCACCGACATGTCACTATAACCACAAGTCTCTACACCGACATGTCACTGCAACCACCAGTCTCTACACCGACATGTCACTGCAACCACCAGTCTCTACACCGACATGTCACTGCAACCACCAGTCTCTACACCGACATGTCACTATAACCACAAGTCTCTACACCGACATCTCACTGCAACCATCAGTCTCTACACCGACATCTCACTGCAACCACCAGTCTCTCCTGTGCACTGTCGTCTCACTGTGACTGAATGAAAATAAAATGTCCATGCTCGTTGGAAACGAAAAGTGTACACTCGTAGCAGCTGTTGGGGGCAGGCCGAGGTGTATAAACAACAATACATTTGGTAGTAGCAGGTGGATACATCATTTCATGACGGTGATCAGCGCAATTGCAATGAGAATGAGATATGATAATTACATACTTCTACATCAACGGATTTATATCATCAGACAATGTATATAATTCATAATGTTATTAAACTAAATGAAATAAGCAGTAAGTAGATGCACAACAATGTTATTATAATAATCAATTGTTTTATAGTGCTATGCATTTTATCATTGTGAAATAGTGAACATCGGTTTTACTCGAAAACATTCTAATATAAAAGATTTGTTGAAATGTGTCAGATCTGTTTTTGTTACACGTGCATGCTCTTTTGACATATCATAACCTTTGGGCTTTGGCAGCAACACACGTGTAGAAAACCCACATGTTGTATACGATATACAAAACGTGTAAAAACTACTTCAATGAACATTCACAAATCGGCGCAAAGTCGGCCGTGGGCGTCCAACTTCAAAGACCCACATTCTTACATCAACCGAGACAGATTTGTAAGCCAAGATACACATATAGCGTCAGTCTGCACGTGGGGTAATGACCCTAGAAGGTGTCATTCAGTCAGTCTAAGAAGATTACGATCTGCATGTTTACCAGTGCCACTATCGTTGCTTTCCCCCGATCGTTGAAAAGAGTTTCTTTTTTTACAATCTGCATCATGATAGCGTGGTATTAGTTTATAAAAGCATTCTTAACGTTTCTGATATCTGAGCCGTGAGGGCAGCCGCTGTGCTATGTATTTTATCCTAGTGAAATACGCCGTGAACATCGGTTTTACTGGAAAACAGTCTAAAATAAGAGATTTGTTGAAATATGTCAGATCCGTTTTTGTTACACGTGCATGCTCACTGACGAAGTGTTGGCTGGCAGTACTAGGGATCAGTGTTGTAGACGGACACACCAGTGGCCGGCAGTACTGGAGAAGTGTTGTAGACTGACACACCAGTGGCCGACAGTACTGGGGAAGTTTTGTACAAGAACAAACCAGTGACGTAGTAACCTATCACTTCTTGTAAATTAGAACTTGATAAGACCGCCCCAATCATAGTTCTTTCAGGTATAATACAAATTGCGCACGCACGCACACACGCACGCACACACGCACGCACACACGCACACACACACACGCACACACACACACACGCACGCACACACACTTCCTCCTTCACAGCCAGTGTGGTAAACCTGTTCATGGGAAACTGTTACATCTGTGTTTATCTCATCGGAACGCCATGCATCAGTAGACAATGACATTTGGGAGAGACCTCGACTGCGTGTCATCGTGTTCTCAACCGTAAGACAAGTGGGCCTTAGTTCACACGTCTCAAGTGTTCGACGCACGCATAGCTAGAGGCGAGTTTTTGTAGGCTATATCTTGCATGTGTTAACACATTTTTAGTTAAGCAGCAACCATGTTAGTGAAACAAAACATACGCTAATTTATCAAATCCAGTGACGCTGCCAAGGTTGAATATATGTGTAAATATATTATGCTACTATATGCACAAAGTAGAACACGGTCCTTGTCTTGATATTGAACTCGCCCCTCCCCCAAGAGGTGTCCAGTTACTGGATCAGTGGACCATCACAATGACCGCTATTCTGATGACCCCAATTCAAAGATGGGGTCATACTGTAAGCGGCGACAAGACCTGATGGCCGCGGGCCGCACGTTGTCATTGTCTTGGATGGGGCAAATGCTTCGCCAGCCTCTAACGTGAATGGAACATATCAATCAAATAGTCCGATAAGAATGACGGACTGCGTTACAGACGCAATCAGTTTGTGCAGCGATGCGTGTCACAACGGGCCGAGT
>OZ024863.1:10549838-10594838 GCA_964017155.1 Oasisia sp. SBJ-2009
TTACAACTCGGTTCCATCCGCGTGAGGGCGCTGTCAATATTCAAAATGGCATAGTTCGAAGATAACCAGCTCTATAATTTATTACATCTCGGAGAAGCAGTCTGTTTGAAGACATGATGAATGTATGAATTATATTGTGCATTTCTTGTTTGTAGATGGCCATAGCGAAAGATGACCACAGTTGCAGCGTCAAGGGTTGGCTTAAAAAGTACTTTTTGGAAGGTAAACCAAATATAGCAATGGCTAGGTTTTAACTGGAGGTAAATATCTTCCATTATATATATATATATATATATATATATATATATATATATATATATATATATATATATATATATATATATATACAAAATGCCTGCATACATGAACGAATCAACGATGTAATCTTACAATCTTACAAGTTAACAACTGCAAGGCACAATACACGTCCGTATTATAGCGTAATATTTTTCTAGACGACTTCACAATTGATTGATTATTATCGCAAATACAAATAAAAAACCCTACCTAGTTCTGAAGTAATCTGTGTTACCGATCGACGGGTAACGCATTCTAATTGCGACTACAACTTGGGCGACAGGTCGTTTAGTCCATTACAAGTGAATGATAATTTCACAAAATGTCTGTCGAACAAATTGACATAATATATTAAACGCAATCTTGATATTAGTCTAACATCCACTCCACCGCTTAGAAATCCTTTGCATTATGCTGTTTCGATTATGTACCATTACCCCGCCGGAAGTCGCCCATGTATACACAGTCGGTGTAGGGTTCACACAGAGTGCATAACAGCCAATCTTTATCAGATCATGTTACACAATCGTTAGACATATTTAACCTGTACACGTGATAGTTAAGCATGTCGGAAAAAAATGGACGCGGCGATATAGGTTACGTGATATCACAGTAACGTGAAGAGTATAAACTGTTAGTGTGCTGCCGCATGGTGGCGCTTCCTCCTCCCTCCTTCATGCTCAATGGAATAAGACCCGTTCTCCCAGGATATTCGTCTCTCTCTCCTCTCTCCTCTGTCTTCTTTCTCTCCCCTCTCTCCTCTCTCGTCTCTCCTCTCTCCTCTCTCTCCGTTCTCTCTGAATCTCTGTCTGTCTGTTTGTTGTCTCTCTGTGTGTCTCTCTCTCGTCTATCTCGTCTCTATCATCTCTCATCTCTCTCCTTTCTCTCCACTCTCTCCTCTCTCTCCTCTCTCTGTCTCTTCGTCTGTCTCTCTCGTCTCTCTCTTCTCTCTCTATGTCTCTCTGTCTGTCTCTCTCGTCTCTCTCGCTTCCCTCTGTATGTCTCTCATCTGTCTGTCTGTCTGTCTGTATGTCTGTCTGTCTGTATGTCTGTCTGTCTGTCTGTCTGTCTGTCTGTCTGTCTGTCTGTCTGTCTCTCTTTACCGTATTTTCATTTTCCTGCAATGTTCGCAAACTCTGCATACATTTATGTCATTTCGAGTTGTCTCTTCACCTTTATCCTCACTTTGACTTTGGCGTTCATTTTCTTCCTCTTCCTGTGCTGAGAAAAACTGATAAACAATAAACATATAGTTTTAGGCTCGGTACGGTCTGGCTGCCATGCAGGGGCATAATGTCTGCTGACTATAGTAATACAGAATACTTATCATGGCGTTGTGCACTGTAGAACTGACTTTAAATGTTCGTTCCGACGTTTGCCAGGCCAACAACTGCAGAAGGGGCAGAGCGAGAAGCTGGAAGAAGCTCTACAGCATGCCCAGTGGCACAAACGGTTCCTGGCGAGAAACAGACGTCTCATAGCAATGCTGCTGCCGTGCAGCATCGCGCAGTTCCTCTACTGGTCCACGTTCATCAGCTACGGGCCTTGGGAGCTGTACCCAGAAAGATACGAAATGTCCATCACAATGGTCCTAGCTTCGATCATATCTGGTAAGACCACAAGGACGTGCAGATGTGCTGGAGAGATCAATTGTGAAGTAAAGTTTAAACAGATGGTGTTAGCTTAGATTAGTTAATATGTTATGTGGTTTATAATATAATGTTCCTTATACTGACTGTTGAAAGCAGTGGGATATCACTACAGATTGTCATAAAACGTCAACCTTAGCTTATATGTATTTTGCTATTTTAGATACTGTCATATCTGTTAAATTAGTTTCCAAGTCAGTGGTAATATAAGTTTGGGGTTTCAAGAGATTGTGATATATTATACGACCCAATTCAGATCAGTTGTAAGGATGTCACGTGTGTAGAATTATTTAAGTATTGAACTTCATAGTAGTAAGACCATAGGCTCTTATTCCAGCATATCTGCAGTGCACGTAACACTTTAAAAGTAATTGATCGTTATTTTGCCAGTAAGTTGAATTGAATCATTAAACGTGTTCTGCCGTAAACAAGATATACATAAAATATATGGAAATTTTCTTACCGAACATAAACTCGGCTGCATTTGCAGGCACACAAGTGGCACACATATGGGTGTGATCTACAAATGTAAGTGCGGAGTCATCGCGTGCGTTCAAAATATTTTAGCGGACCTTCCAGTCACGTTAAATACAATCCAGGTCGCACTAACTTAAATACTCTGAGTGCTAAGAGGTTCCGTGACTTGGGAAATGTTCACACGAATGGTAAAAAAAAGAGTATAAAAAGCAAGTGCAAGCTGGCATCCAGGTCTAGTTGAATTGACCGATATCAATAATGGATGTATAGTTTTTTTAAATTCAAAATCATACTTTCCATCTGCACCTTCACCCTATCATAGATAACATTAGTTCTCAGAATGTATACATTCATACGAGCGTAATATAGTGACGTGAATACTGACCGTTCAATTAGTGGAGAAGGCTCACAGCATGAACAAAAGAGTAATTGCGCAGGCCACTCAAGTATTTGATCTTATTATTAATGAAATATCTTTATTAGTATTTCCACCTAATAATGTTTTATTCTAACATATTTAAATTACAATGGTAATATGTGAAGATCTGAGCGTGTTTGGTTTATTGTGGGATATTGTAATTGGAACAGTTGACAATGATAATATTGATCGACTCTGAAGTTGATAACACTTTACAGTTTGATGCGCCTCTCAGCGTCGTTTCCAACGATTTAGGCGCAGTAGAAGTTAACTTATTATTATCGTTATTATGAAACAAACCCGCATATAGCTTAAAGGAACATGCAACCCAAAAAGTAAAAATTGCTTAAACCATTAAACAATGTTCATTGAATCATATCCCATATTTTGTTATTTTTTTCTGAAATTATTTGTTAACTTTTAAGGATAATTAGTGAACCTCCATGGAGGCTGACATTTTGGACATTTCGCCTGTGGTCGTGTGACGTCACAGATCCACCACCGCTAGCGCCTCGGGTGGGCAAAACAAAACGAATTCTTCACGTACCCACTGAGTCCGAGATATATTCATCCATTTAATTAGTTACAGAGCGTTAGCTATAAAAAAAACGCCGTCCCTTATAATATAAACATTCATAAAGAATAGGATAAAGAATAATGATGCTCAAGTAGAGACTGCAACAAAGGAAATCGCGCAATCCATTTGGGACTTGGTTGGTTCGACGGAGCTTAATAACTTTTAGTATCGCCCACTTTCATATGTAAACAAATCGTTTATCCAACTAATTGTTCCAGTCGGTCGTCGCGCAATGAATATTTTACTAATCATTGATTTTTATTATAATAAAGGAAATATATTGAATGATATTCTAGTACCCCATATATAGTATTTGCATACATTAAGTTCGTCCCTTTTGCGAGACCCTTCTTCGCGTGCAACACCGACCCTTCGCTTCGGCCCCGAACTTTTCGTTCTGTGCACAACTTCAGTGGGGACAGTAGCTTCGTTCAACAGTCGTCTTTCACCCAATCCCGGCAACCTGTGTTCCATATCAACGGTGACATTGTTCTGGCAAACCATTTTCCGGTTGAAATTGAATGTTTCCACTGTATGACTCGTACTCGTATTGTGGAGCCATTTGATCGCCAACTCGCCCTTCGACGGCGGGCTTCGTAGATAATTTATTGGCATTTGGACAAATCTCTTTCCTTTCACGGACTCTTCTCCTGCCTTCTTTTGACATCCGTATGCTTGATATTCAAGCATTTCATTATCACAAGACTCATAAAACAACTCGATTCATGACACTATATGCTAGTGTGTACATATTACGCTACGCCTATATCGTTGAGGTGGTGGACCGCCTACGTCACACTCACGCATTCTCTCGCGTTAATCTTCGTGAGTTCCCCGTGAAATGGGCAACAATGGCAGCGCCCATGGTCAGTGAAAATGCACGTTTCAAGATTAATTTTATGATGTATAACATTCTTACAAAATTAAACAAAAAATACATGTGTTACAATATTCTATCATGAATGGCATGTGGGAATTGGGGGGATTTTAACGCATTTTCAACACCATGGTTGCGTGTTCCTTTAATTAACATTTTCACAATATCTACCTCAGCTTCTATGCACGCCCGTCCTCGATGTTGACAACTTCGATAATGTACCCCAATCTAGGATTTTTGTTTCAAACAGACATTGATGCGCCAAGAAATTCGAGATTCCGTGGTCATTGTTGACGTTTTGGACGTGTTATTTTGCGTATTGTATTTTGGTGTCGATGTATTGATGTGTCGATATGCGAGCATTATATCGACAGACACACGTCGGTGGATAGTTGTGGATGTAAGTGAACGAGCAAGTGTTCTAATGTTCCAGGAATGACGAGTCAAGGCGGAGGAGCCATAGCGTTCCCAGTTATGACGCTCGCTCTCGGTATCTTGCCGTCGGTGGCACGTGACTTCGGCCTGCTCATCCAGGCGTGTGGGATGACCGCTGCCGGCGCCACTATCGCCATGATGCGCATACAGGTTAGACGAACTGAGTAGACGATTGATTTATAAGCGCTTTTGTGTGTGTGTGTGTGTGTGTGTGTGTGTGTGTGTGTGTGTGTCTGTCTGTCTGCGTGTGCGTGCGCGTGCGCGTGCGCGTGCGCGTGCGCGTGCGCGTGCGCGTGCGCGTGTGTGTTTATTGTTTATGTCGGCTGATCCAGAAGGGAGGACCTGAGAGACCGGACTTTTATAGAAAAAATTATTACGACAAAGTGTAATGATTTGGTGAAAATCAGATTGTAAGTGTAAACATATACCTTCCGTGACTGGGCAATTGACCCTTTGACCAGCAGACCCACTAACCTACTGATACACATACACATACACATACACAAGCACACTAACTTACTGACACACATACACAGACACACTAACATACTGACACTCATACACAGACACATGTCGCCCATGTGCACGTCAACACGTACGCACTAACACATTTACGCATAAACACACACACAAGCCGTGCCACAAAAGTTTAGCTTTTCATGATTGGTTTAATACAGCGCAAGTATGAGTCTTGTTTCGTTGACACAGTTAAGTAAAGTCAGTGACCGCTGCGCGTTCCCGTTGACGTGAGCGCTGTAGACAGTGACCAGTGGGTGTGGCCTGGGGTCCGTCGCGGTCGCGGTCGCTGGTGTTTACTTGGTTATGTCGTGTTAACACACATTCTGTGTTATGTTACCTGTGTGTGTTTGGACGTTACGACCAAAGCTAATACATCCGAGCTGGGGGCTCTTCAACACACAACGCCTTCACACGGATGATATCAAAACTTAAAACAGATACCGTACTAAACGATGAGACGTCCGAAATTGAGCGAGATCTGAGCGCGTTTGGTTCCATCGGGTGGGGGGGGGGGGGGGGGGGGGGGGAGTGCCCCAGCTCCTATCTAATAGCTCGGCACGGTTTAAGGACCTCCCATCCCCAATATGCCCGCTCTCCCTCTGGTTGTATATATCCTACATAAACGCTACTTGGCTAGACGAATATTTAAACATAATACATTTTCACATGTTTTGGCAAAATAAATCAAACTGTTGGGAGGGCCCCATTGTGGTCAGTTACAGCCTTGCAAAACAACCAACAAACTCCTTCAGCCTCGGTCAATATTCTTTTAAAATAACCCATTATTCCATATCTTTGCGGAAAGTGAATTCCCATCAGAAGGCAACGTTTCAATACCATAAAATAACACTGCCACTGAAGATGCACCTTTTGCAGAGTAAAGGCATGTACACGTAAACCCCCATATACATATATTTTACAGAATTGTTAATTTATTCCCTTAACACTCTTGGATCCGCCTTTGTTTTGCACTATCCACAGTTTCGTACTTTTAGCAAAATATTTATGCAAACATTCGACATAATCAGTGAAGTTTACTCTATTTATAAACAAATCATCAATTCACTGCGCTACTGAGGTGTGAATAGATTTAAAGTAAGACGGGACAGCCTTTGTTAACAATATTTTGATAAGATTAAAGTCAGCACACACAGATTAAACTGACAAAAGGCAAAGCAAATATGATATTAGACAGGACAAAGTGTACCTTTTACCAGCAACCCGATCGAACATATACCGTAACTCATTTATACCATGTTATGCAACTGCCAGTAAACGCGAACGGGCAGAATAACGTAGACTTAATACGGTATCACGTGTTAATGTATTGATATTTTATGATATATTAATGCATGAACTGTGTATTAGTGTATAATGTGAATCCAACTCATTTGAGTTGCTAATGAAACTTGTCCGTTATAACTGGAATCATTTAAGTCATCAGTGTATATATGTTTAAAAATAAAATTGACAATTATCTGGCAAAGGCGGGCTAGGTTGAACACTTAAACGTTTTAGAAATTATTTTAATACTGATTAAATGATTTATTCATATATTTATTTTAATTGATTTATTATTATAACAAATTGTGTTATTGTAGGACATGTTATGTATTTATTTATTTTACTTGTATATTTTTAGAGACAACGTATCCTTTTTATTATACTTATGTATTTTTAGAGACAACGTATTGTAATTAGTAGCATTTTAGTGAATTTATTAATGTTGTATATTTATAATTTTAAGTATAATACTAATTTATGTACACTTTTAGTTTTATAATTTAGTGAACACTCGATAAGCCATAGGTTTCCTTGTTCACATGCTGTCTGGAGCTTGGTTCTGGACGGCAACTTGTTAAACCTTGTTAAACCTTGTTAAATTGTTATTATACTTGCCCGATCTGTGTTCAGTTGGAGATGAAGGCGTTGATCTTCTGCACTCTGGGCGGGGTCATTGGGGCTGTGGCCGGCTTCCACCTGGTCGACCCGTACCTCCAGCCGCCCCAGAAGAAGATGATCTTCGTCAGCATCTACTTCTCGTTCGCCTTCGCCCTCTTCCTTCTGAACCGATACCGCGGCCGCAAGACGTTCCAAATAATACAGAACATCAACCTGTCGAAGGTACGTTCCTAGGAGAACGGACGATGTTACATGTTCATGTCAGTTTAAAAAAGCGTTTTGACTTTAAAAGAACTTTTTAATATCCGAACATTTTAAATATGTACTATTTATCAACTATTCTTTTTTATTGTAAAATAATTAACTATTATTTATTTTTAATATCTACTATTTTTAATATCTATTATTTATCAACTATTTTATTATTTATTTATTTTTTAAATTGTAATATAATTAACAATTATTTATCAGTATTATTATTTTAGTAGTATTAAGATTAAGATTATTGATTTATATTGAACATTTGTTTTACTGATCTATTTATTTTACAACTACGTCTCTATTTAAATTTTTAGGTAATCTGTATATTCATGTAAAGTGTAATATAATGTGCCTCTGAATGGTTTTATTGCTAAAGATATGGCGTAGACAAATACTGTATTTATTATTATTATTATATTATTATGTCTGCTCGGAAAGATGCTGGTATGCTTATATGACACACGTCTTTCAACACATTTGACAAAAGACATTGGTTTTTGTTACGGAAGAAGTATGTGTGCTAAAATAACATATATTGGTGGCGTCACTCTTAGCTGTTTGTACAGACGTTTGTGTAGGCAGCGTGAAGATAGATAAGCTGTTTAATGGAAATGTCAGTAGCTATTTAAAGTCAGTAGCTATTTAAAGGGTTTGTCAGTTGCTACTTAAAGGGAGTGTCAGTTACTACTTAAGGGATTGTCAGATGCTACTTAAAGCAAGAATGTCAGATCATAGATTTTACATTTTCATTTAATATTATGACTACAACATGCATGTTGAAAGTTTGCTGCCTGCCAGTTTGTGTTTAGCTACTTTATTAAGCCAGTAACAATGCTCGAAATTTGAAAGGTTTCGCCTGCAACATGTTCAAATGGTAAACTAAACACCCAGTTTGAAACAAAATTGCCGGGGGAGCAGACCTTACCGTAATACCTTTTGATGTTTAACTTTCCCACGTTCTAGATAGCAGTCGTCCTGTTGGAAAGTACTGCTCAGCCAATTCTTGCCAGAAGAACTGGCACCTTCCCCTTAAATGGCTTGTCAGGGATTTCCAATGGCCACTTTAAGGGAACACCCCGTCGACTCTCGGTAGACTTCAGACTATTGCCACCCCTAACACACCCGTCTGTCTGTTGCCATCCCTGACACACCCGTCTGTCTGTTGCCACCTCTGACACACCCGTCTGTCTGTTGCCACCCCTGATACCCCGTCTGTATATTGCCACCCCTGACACACCCGTCTCTCTATTGCCACCCCTGACACACCCGTCTGTCTGTTGCCACCCATGACACACCCGTATGTCTGTTGCCACCCCTGACACACCGGTCTGTCTATTGCCACCCCTGACACACCCGTCATTCCATTGCCATCCCTGACACACCCGTCTGTCTGTTGCCACCCCTGACACACCTTCTGTTCCAGCTTGGCGTGCTCGTGTTGACGGGCGTGTGTGGCGGCGTGCTGACGTCGTTCGCCGGCTGTGGCCTCGACATCTGCTGCTACAGCGTGCTCACGCTGCTCTTCCGGGTGTCGGAGAAGGTGGCGACGCCGACGGCCGTGACGCTGATGGGCATCAACAGCGTGTTCAGCTCCTACTGGCGCACGTTCGTCATGCACGAGACGTCGACCGACGCCATGCTCTACGTCGTCGTCTGCGTCCCCATCGTCGTCATCGGCGCCCCCTTCGGCTCACTCATCGGCAGTCACTTCCACAGGTAGGTTGTCACTCATTGGTTGTCACTTCCACAGGTAGGGCGTCACTCATTGGCTGTTACTTTCACAGGTAGGGTGTCACTCAGCGGCTGTCACTTCCACAGGTAGGTTGTCACTCATCGGCAGTCACTTCCACAGGTAGGTTGTCACTCATTGGCTGTCACTTCCACAGGTAGGGTGTCACTCATTGGCTGTCACTTCCACAGGTAGGTTGTCACTCATTGGCCGTCACTTCCATAGGTAGGTTGTCACTCATTGGCAGTCAGTTCCACAGGTAGGGTGTCACTCATTGGCTGTCACTTCCACAGGTAGGTTGTCACTCATTGGCAGTCACTTCCACAGGTAGGTTGTCACTCATCGGCAGTCACTTCCACAGGTAGGTTGTCACTCATTGGCTGTCACTTACACTGGTAGGGTGTCTACACGCCAAGACAGTCACATACCTTTGGTCATATCCTCCTAGTCGACAACAATTAACGTATTATATTAAACGTAAACGAAATACCCTGTTTTCTTACGTAATTGAGTAGGACATCTGATATGTTTTTAGATGGCCGTTAAGTGGCAAAGCACTAAACAAGGAACTTATAAGTTTACTGAAATTGTCGTGGAAGTTGCTAGAAAGGGCGGTTGCATAAATACCTTGCAACATCTTTGATTTTATAATAATTGATGAGTGTGTTAATGGTGATCGTTATTGGCATATAAATAACAATAGCAATCATAATAACCACACTACTGATGAGTATCATGTCTCGTAATGACTTTGTCACGTTGTGATCATGACGTCTGTGTCCACCCACAGACTCGTGCTGGCGGCCGTCATCTACACAATAGACATTGTCGCGTTGGTGAGCGCATTCGTCATCGTGAAACTGACGACGACGCTGGTCGTGACGACGGTCGTCATCATTTTCATCGGGTTCGCGGTCTTCATGTTCCTCACGTACCAAGGCGGCCGCATGCTACAGGCGCTCGAGGAGGCAGAGGAGAGCGGAGGCAAGGAGATGGACATGGAGACCGGCTCGGTCAACCGTGCCTTCAGCGACGACGGAGACCGCGGTGGGGCGTTGGGTGAAGGCGACGAGAAACCGGCCGAGGTGTCGAAGGGTGACCAGTGAAAGGGTGACCAGTGAAAGACTGCTACAGGAACCAGGCGACTGTCCGCCAGACAGCGCCGCGAACAGCAATATTAACATTAGTGATTTGGAGAGTGTCAGAGAGATTGATTGACTTGATTTAGAGAGAGAGAGAGAGAGAGAGAGAGTGAGTGAGAGAGAGAGAGAGTGGAATGAGAGAGAGAGAGAGAGAGAGAGAGAGAGAGAGAGAGAGAGAGTGGAATTCTTTAGAGGGTCCTGACGTAATTTGTAGGTAAGATATCGAGCAAATGGTGGCGCATAGTATTCTAATTGCATATAATGCTTTATCACTATTGCCGCCGCGAAATAATTGTATTATATAATTATATATATATATATATATATATATATATATATATATATATATATATATATATATATATATATATATATATGTTATATAATATATATATATATATATATATATATATATATATATATATATATATATATATAATTTTATTATACATATTAACATATAGAATTATTATAATTTCCCTTTATAATGTTGACTTCGATATCTAATTTAATATATAAACAAAACGTCCACTTTGTATTCGACATTCGACGGAAGTCAAAATGCAATCAGTATAATATCTTGCAAATTACTACTGCTAACATCATATAACATCATATAACGACAACAAATTGCATCAATTATCTATATTAAAACACCAGTATAACTCTGATCAGTAAATAGATAAGATCATAAATGCGACATCTGTGAATTTTGCATCGTGAAAGAGCAGCTCTGAATCAACTAAGAAATGCATCAAAATTGGCTCTAGCCAGGGTTGCCTGGGGTAACATCGCAGGTAGTCAGTCGTACGTGATTACCTTTATCTCCACTCTCACACTGCTGTCACGTACATATCAATCATATTCTGCGTAAACGCTTTGGGTGATATCTTACCCGAAGCAAAATGACGATTAATAGTACACATTTGCACTTAACGTTCAGATAACATATACATATAGCACTAAAAGGACCTCCTGGAATTCTGCTCTCTTTCATGAATTAAGAACTTACACTGATTTAATCGCGTTCATATTGTACTGCTTTGTATGAGTGCTTGATTTTTACATTCCTCCATTATAAATATTTAACTTGTACATAGATAAAATGTAAATACAATGCATTTAAAATATAAGGACGACACTAGAAAATGCAAATATTTATTTCCTTCATCGTTCTGAGTGTAAGCAGTGTTGAATTTTATGTCGTGTCAGTTTTCAGTCGTGCCATGTCATCGACCCTGTATATATGAGTTGCAACTGAAACCTGACAATGGGAAGTGCAATGGATTATGGGAAGACAGCGTCACGTGACCTTGGAGGAGCTATGAACCTTCCCGTGTGACTGTGTAAATGTGGTGTCGTTCATGTCTTTGGCGAGGTCTCAAGACCCAGGTCATGTTACTACCTACGACGTCATGACCATTTTAATACCAACGGATAACAACCATCGCGAAAGATCGTGACTATTTTTCAACCTATAAATATTCTTGAATACAAAGACGTGTTTTGTTGTTTTCTGTAGACAGCTAATACACGTAATGGAATATCTTCATGGGTGACACGTTGACAACAAAGGACACACATTGCATCGGCAGGAGGAACAGTTAGTTTACTACCACGGGCGATCATTCCGTCTGAGGTGCCTCATCAAGGCAGCCGAGGGCCGAGAACTACGGGGTGGGCTTCCTACAAAAGCCGTTTAATTCCAGTTCGCCGAATGATATAGATAACATTCTCAACATGTTGCCTTGATTGGAACAATAAGTAACAATAAGAACAATTCCCTGCGGCGAGCTGTGTCCTGGTAGTCGTGCCGGTGTAGTAAGTTGGAAAAATCACTACCCCTCGATAACACTACGGTAGTGTTTTGAGCTCAACGGCGTGCCTTGGGCATGACTAAGCACATCACCAACCCACGTGATATCTGTCTTGAATCAAACATCCCAGTCAGTGAATAACACTAACACACGGAGATACCATTATTTCCCGTTACATGTTATTTGCTAGTTAATGGAATCAAAAGCCATGCACGTTATAGTCCGGTATTTATAAACCAAACAACCTGTTTACCATTCGCCAGTTCACAGTGCCGCTATCACGACTGCGAATGTTGTCTATCCCTAGTGCTATCGCATACACGACCCGGACTAGTGTCAGACTACGAGTTCTCACGTGCTCAATACAAGGTCTACATTCTCAACGGTCTATTCATGCAGTGATGCGTCATTCATGCGTTGCAGAGATGTAGATGTTGGCACCCGAGCGTGATCCACGCCACGTATACACGTGCATTACGGGAGGTATTGGCTAGAATCACGCGGGTCAAGGGTAGGACATTCAATACCTTCATCAGATAAGGGACACCATTGAATTCTCGCGACAGGAGAGTTCGCCACGCTGTTACCTGTACCGTAGCGTGGGGCATAAGAACAGCGTGGTTGGCTTGTGTGACAGGGTGATATGGGGTATTAATATTATTACACGACGTGGCAAATAAAGACTTGACAAGGCCATTAGGCACGCGTCTATCTGGAGAGGATATGTCTGCTTTCGGGGGAGTGTGTATCTACTTGGGTATGTCTGTATTTGGGGGAGTATTGCTTGGGAATACGTGTGTGTGGTGGGAAGTACATGTCTAATGTAAGATAATATATATATATATATATATATATATATATATATATATATATATATATATATATATATATATATATATATATATATATATATATATATTGGTGGAAGTATGTTTATTTATACGTGACGGAGGATGCTGTGTTGCAAAAACGATATGCCTGTATTTGACAGCGTACACGTATGCTGATGTGAGTATGTCTGTGCTGACGTGAGTATGTCTGTACTGACGGAATTACGTCTGTGCTGACGGGAGTATGTCTGTGCTGACGGGAGTATGTCTGTGCTGACGGGAGTATGTCTGTGCTGACGGGAGTATGTCTGTGCTGACGTAAGTATGTCTGTGCTGACGGGAGTATGTCTGTGCTGACGTGAGTATGTCTGTGCTGACGGGAGTATCCCCTGTGCTGACGAGAGTATGTCTGTGCTGACGTGAGTATGTAATAGGTACTGGTCGGAATTAAGTACACCCTAGCGAGCGGCGGTAATAGACACCTCACACAAGAAGGAGAAGTTTCACATTCATAATTATATGTTTTGCCCTATGTCAAGAACAGCATACACGACGGCCGTGAAAGCGTCACACTCGATAACCATCGCACGTACTCTTAAAGCCACCGGTCATCTAAGTTGGTCCTCAGTCCACAGGCAGATTACAATCTACAGGCGGCATACCTACTAATCTACTTTCTACAATTAAACCAAGCAACTGGGTTAGTGGCACAGGTCGGTTACTAGGACACTGTGTGGGAACTGTTGTCAGATTATGACATTGTCGAATTGCCAATCTTACGATCTTATGAAACGGGGTAGTTAAATTTACGCACTGTAATCAAGTGTGCCACGCCACCATCGCAGCTAGGGCTGTTTGTCATGCAGACTAGCTATGGCAGATCGCGTACGAGAAGCGCAGAATTTTGCCGAGTCGAACTAGTTTATTGACATTGCCAGCCGCGACTGTGTCACCCGAGCGAACACTGCAAATATCCGCCCTAATTTGAAGACGGGTAAACAATTTCTAGGAATACCAATATAATTACCGCTCCGCCCAATCACACCAGCGAGATGGTTTTGTGTATTCGAATATTTGGTTCTACATCCCAAACCCCGGCTGTTACACGAATACCGTATGGCCGATATTACCCAAATTTATGTAGCATGACCTGAGGCCGACCACATTTCTAGTAGGCGATTTCATTGGTGGAGCTTAAAATTAGTTTTGCCAATGCATCTAGAGTTACTACCGACTGGTACTCACGTAATCTTCAGAAGCGAACCCTGGCGCGCGAAGATGCGCAATATATCCGCTATGTCCAAGTTAATTGCTGCTTTGTATGCTACTTGATCCGCGAGTATGCTACTGGCTCGAAAGTGTCCTTTTTAGGCAGGTGTTCGTTATGGACAGGTGCCCGCTAAGGCACATTTTAATGAATGTATACGCTCATTGTCTCAATGGCTTGTGGGTCCACACGTCGCGTTTACATGAACAAGTAGGGAATACTACACGCATATAGTACGTGACGGTGATATATGTAAAATTACATTCAGTAGTTATGTTATGGTACAAAGGTATTTCGTCTAGGGTTTATGTTATTATAGACATGTATCATATTGTTACAAAAGAGGGAGGGATGATTGATTAACGATGCCAGATCATGTGTTTATATTTCTTTTACAGTGCTTGCTTTTTAAAATCCAACGATATAGTTTTACTCTACACGTTGAATACACGAGTTTGTGAGTGAACATATATTGTAAGTGTATATGCATGTCAACCAATGTTATATAAAATGTGTGCCAGTGATCATATTTCTATTCGCTGGCATATTTTCTAAATAAATTATCTTCGCTTCTTTGGTATGTCTTAAATGTGCTTACGTGAATGGGATAAGTAATCACACATGCTATATGTTTATTATCTTTATTACGATGTTAACAAAGTGGTTATAAATTGTGATTAACTATGTCCATATACCGTACAAAATGTCTGAAGATTTACCGATAGATACCGACATGTTTTCAACTTTATATTTACTTGGTTTTTATTGATAATTTATCTTGATTTGGTTTGTTCGCTCTACGTTTGAAACAACTGTATTGAATATTATCATTGCCATTATGGTGGCATGGTGCAATGCTCTCAATCTTTGTTCCGGAATTACGATAGAGTGTCTGGGAATGTCGACATACCCTACGTCACTGGAGAGTTCGCTCCGTCAAATTATATTTAAAACTTCCGTGAAACGTCGTGCATAACCTACTCTCGGGCTGTTATGTAAATGCGCAGCCGACAACCTGTTTCGATTGTTGTCTGGACTAGTTTGACCCCATATTTCCGGATATGACCCGGTTTGTTCTTTGATCGCTTGCCAATACAGTTTTTTTTATTTGATCTTGCCCGTCTTACGTTTAAATGCGTTGTTCATTACTGTTGTTTGGTTGAAGCTTATGTACTGTGTATTTGTCAGTGTTGGTTCAACCAGAGCTAACACGTGACACATTATTTGCAATGGCGTGTTGTTTTGTTAAATAATCCAGTTCACTATGTCACGAATAATCGTTTCGTTCAAATTTTTGGGAGATTTGCAAAACTATATATTTTTGGAAAGTTTAGAACCAACTGAACCTGAAAAGTAATGTTTACATTTTTTCTAAACACTCTAGGGCGGCCATCTTGGAATTACAAAATGGCGACTATTTTTTGCTAACATTTTGCAATATCTCGGCTTCTAAGCATCTTAGGTTTTTGATTTTGGTGTCTAATCATACATTTTCGAGACAATGAATCTAATGGGACAACCTATAATGAGCTATATATAATGCATGACACTATTTTGGAAATTGTGGAAAAAATACATATATTCTAAGTAACAACATGAGGCTCAAATGGTAAATATTAGCCAACTTTTCGAGCATTGAAAATAGTCTAGTTATTAAAACCATTGTTGTGTAGTCTAATGATTACACGTATTATTAAAATCATTGTTGTCTAGAATCCAGTGTCCCATTGTTGTTGTTTCAGGCTCTGAGAGACATGGAGTCGACCACGAATGTGGTCCCCAAACTTACTGGTGGACGGCCGGGCCAAACCACTGACTATAAGCTGTGTGTTGTGTGTCAAAAAGAAGCCGAACCTTTAGTGTTGCATCCAAGATTAACGTCATACCACAACCTCCTAGAGACAGTGAAGGAGCGAGCCAGCTTGCATAATGCCGATTGTGTTCCAGTGCAGAAACGGCTTAAAGACTGCACAGCAGAAACACTGCAAAGAGATAATGCTGATTGGCATCGTACTTGCTACTCCAGGATGACTAACACAGTCCAGAGAGAGCGTGCAAGAGACCGACAGCAACACTCCATGTCTACTGGGTTACACACTCCCAGGGTGAAAGGTCGCATATCAAGAAGTGCTGATGACGTGAATAACGTGACTGGCTCAGCTGCACCATATACCCGATCATCAACACGACCTTTGAACAAGGACATGTGTTTCTTTTGCCAGACAGACAATGGCCAGAAACTCTTCACTGTCAGAACCGGGAATGCCGGACAATCACTAAAGCAAGCAGTGCAAGCGTCTTCAGATCCAGAACTGAAAACTAGATACAGTACTTGCATTGCTGATGGTGATGCCCATGCTATGGATATCCAGTATCACAAAGCTTGCTGGACCAAACACGTGTTCCACGTTCTGTGGGATGACACCAACCAAGCACCCAAGATAAAACAAAGTCCCACACAATGATCCAGCTTCGTTGAACTGCTGAACATCATAGATACACAGACTAGAGATGGAGCATACCTCTCAATCCAAGATATTGAGAACACATATGTCAGCATGCTACATTTGGGTGGAACAGAGGCCCTGGAAAATCATTCACCTGCCTTCGCCAGGCAATGGTTGAAAGACAGAATCCTTTCTGAATTACCACACGTGACATCAGTCCGACAGAGAAACATGCGAAGTCTTGTACTGTCCAGAGGCCTGTGATGCAGACATGCTCCAGACTGCTATCAGAACTGTAGATGACACTGAAAGCATGAAAAACCTCTACCAATCAGCCAGACTCCTTCGCCAACGAATTGAGCAGTTCACCAAGTAGTAACCAGTACCCTGGAAGATGTACCGGTGGAACTGTATACCATGATCCGCTGGATAATGGCGGGACCTGCAGACAAACTGCAAACAGAAGTGCGAACAACTATTGTTGACAGGGGTGCACTAACCCTGAGCCAAAACCTGATGTTTGGTTTCAAACCCAAGAGGCAAGTCACGTACAATCCGGGTGACGAGGGTGCTGGATTCCGGTCTCAACAAGCTAGGGAAAACTCCCAAGTACTGGGATTGGCCCTGACCATCCATCACGACACAAGAAATAAGAAACTTGCGAATCTCCTCAATGCACAGGGTCACTGTGCGTCCTACAGCCGTGCCCGCATCATGGAAACAGCCCTTGCCAATGCTGTAGTGTAGAACACAAAGCAGTGCCAGGGGCTGTATGTGCCACCTTTCCTGAAGAATGGCACGTTTATGTTCTTTGCCTCAGACAACACAAACTTTGCTGAGGACACTGCTGATGGCAAGGGTACAACACATGGGACAGTCACTGCCATCTACCAGAAAGCTGATGCACCTGGTGAACCAATCACACCCCCTCTCTCTACGCATTGGTGACACAAAGTCAAAGAATCTCTTGGTGACTCCATACCATACAGCCATGCTACCGTGTGAGAAGCCAAAAGCAACTGCATCGCAGCAGCGGGCGAGGGAGTTCAGCATCAACAACTCTGGTGTAGCAGATAACTATCAACTTACACAACTTGGATGGGTTGTCGCCTCAATTCTTTCCAGGATGAAGGATGAAAGGTCAAGCCAAATTCCAGGTTGGGCTGGCTACAACTCCTTAGTGTCAACAAGCAAGCCGCTAACCGAGGATGGTGCCCTGCCCCTACTCGCAGAAGTGGCACACTAGTGGTCAACTCTGCTAACAGTGATGAAGCAGGCGTTAAAAGGAGTTGACAGTTGTAGAAGAGTACATCACTTTCATAACCTATGACATGGCCCTCTATGCGAAAGCAGTTCAGCTGGTGGATGCTCCTTCACTGCCTCTAGGAGGTTATGGTATGATGTTAATCTTGGGTGCAACACTAAAGGTTCGGCTTCTTTTTGACACACAACACAAAGTTTATAGTCAGTGATTTGGCACGGCCGTCCACCAGTAAGTTTGGGGACCTCATTCGTGGTCGACTCCATGTGTCTCTGAAACAACAGCAATGGGACACTGGATTCTAGACAACAATGATTTTAATAATACATGTAATTATTAGACTAGACAACAAGGATTTTAATAACTAGACTATTTTCAATGCTCGAAAAGTTGGCTAATATTTATCATTTGAGCCTCATGTTGTTACTTAGAATTTATGTATTTTTTCCAAAATTTCCAAAATAGTGTCATGCATTATATATGTCTCATTATAAGTTGTCCCATTAAATTCCTTGTCTGTGAAAATGTATGCTTAGACACCAAAATCAAAAGCCTAAGATGCTTAGAAGCCGAGATATTGCAAAATGTTAGCCAAATATAGTCGCCATTTTGAAAATCCAAGATGGCCGTTATAGAATGTTTAGAACAAATGTAAACATTACTTTT
The DNA here is from genome assembly GCA_964017155.1 of Oasisia sp. SBJ-2009. Classification (NCBI taxonomy): domain Eukaryota; kingdom Metazoa; phylum Annelida; class Polychaeta; order Sabellida; family Siboglinidae; genus Oasisia; species Oasisia sp. SBJ-2009. Next base: position 10,568,410 of record OZ024863.1, read on the forward strand.
CAGGTTCACTAGGTTCTAAACTTTCCAAAAATATATAGTTTTGCAAATCTCCAAAAAATTTGAACGAAAAGTTTAATCTGTACATATTGAACTAGACTAGAAGTACATTTTGGTCATTTTTTGAGTAAACATTGTGATTTATACTGTCTTGCATTAAATGTAGTGCATTGTAAGTTGTCTCATTAGATTCCTTGTCTCTGAAAATGTATATTTAGACACCAAAATCAAAAGCCTAAGATGCTTAGAAGCCGAGATATTGCAAAATGTGATCAAAAAATAGTCGCCATTTTTCATCAAAGATGGCCGCCATAGAGTGTTTAGAAAAAATGTAAACATTACTTTTCAGGTTCAGTAGGTCCTAATCTTTCTAAAAATGTATAGTTTTACAAATCTCCAAAAAAATTGAACGAAATTACACAAGGAACTGGACTAAAAGTAGGGTGATTGCAGCGCAAGGTTATCGCAAGAGCCATGTCATAGTTTGGCAACAGACTTGATGCCTTTCAAATAAACTGGGCCGAATAACACACGTGGCTTTAGACTCGTCACATTAAGTGGCCCAAAGTAAGCGGCCATGGCAGGTCACACACTAGTTACACAGTCCAAACAGCATCATGTCTGCCCTTGTCTGCGGTGCTGGGATCTCTGGTGATAATTAAAATTAAAACAGATTTACTTAGAAAACACGCACATACACGCACGCACGCAAGCTTATATATATATATATATATATATATATATATATATATATATATATATATATATATAATTATTTAAACGATACATACATACATACATACATACATACATACATACATACGTACGTACGTACGTACGTACGTATATATATATATATATACATATATATATATATATATATATATATATATATATATATATATACATATACGTATACGTATACATATACATATACATATACATATACATATACATATACATATACATATACATATACATATACATATACATATACATATACATATACATATACATATACATATACATATACATATACATATACATATACATATACATATACATATACATATACATATACATATACATATATATATGTGTGTGCGTGCGTGCGTGCGTGCGCGCGCGCGTGCGTGCGCGTGTGCGTGTGCGTGTGCGTGTGCGTGTGCGTGTGCGTGTGCGTGTGCGTGTGCGTGTGCGTGTGCGTGTGCGTGTGCGTGTGCGTGTGCGTGTGCGTGTGCGTGTGCGTGTGCGTGTGCGTGTGCGTGTGCGTGTGCGTGTGCGTGTGCGTGTGCGTGTGCGTGTGCGTGTGCGTGTGCGTGTGCGTGTGCGTGTGCGTGTGCGTGTGCGTGTGCGTGTGCGTGTGCGTGTGCGTGTGCGTGTGCGTGTGCGTGTGCGTGTGCGTGTGCGTGTGCGTGTGCGTGTGCGTGTGCGTGTGCGTGTGCGTGTGCGTGTGCGTGTGCGTGTGCGTGTGCGTGTGCGTGTGCGTGTGCGTGTGCGTGTGCGTGTGCGTGTGCGTGTGCGTGTGCGTGTGCGTGTGCGTGTGCGTGTGCGTGTGCGTGTGCGTGTGCGTGTGCGTGTGCGTGTGCGTGTGCGTGTGCGTGTGCGTGTGCGTGTGCGTGTGCGTGTGCGTGTGCGTGTGCGTGTGCGTGTGCGTGTGCGTGTGCGTGTGCGTGTGCGTGTGCGTGTGCGTGTGCGTGTGCGTGTGCGTGTGCGTGTGCGTGTGCGTGTGCGTGTGCGTGTGCGTGTGCGTGTGCGTGTGCGTGTGCGTGTGCGTGTGCGTGTGCGTGTGCGTGTGCGTGTGCGTGTGCGTGTGCGTGTGCGTGTGCGTGTGCGTGTGCGTGTGCGTGTGCGTGTGCGTGTGCGTGTGCGTGTGCGTGTGCGTGTGCGTGTGCGTGTGCGTGTGCGTGTGCGTGTGCGTGTGCGTGTGCGTGTGCGTGTGCGTGTGCGTGTGCGTGTGCGTGTGCGTGTGCGTGTGCGTGTGCGTGTGCGTGTGCGTGTGCGTGTGCGTGTGCGTGTGCGTGTGCGTGTGCGTGTGCGTGTGCGTGTGCGTGCGCGTGTGCGTGCGCGTGTGCGTGCGCGTGTGCGTGCGCGTGTGCGTGCGCGTGTGCGTGCGCGTGTGCGTGCGCGTGTGCGTGCGCGTGTGCGTGCGCGTGTGCGTGCGCGTGTGCGTGCGCGGGTGCGTGCGCGTGCGCGTGCGCGTGCGCGTGCGCGTGCGCGTGCGCGTGCGCGTGCGCGTGCGCGTGCGCGTGCGCGTGCGCGTGCCCGTGCGCGTGCGCGTGCGCGTGTGCGTATTATCAGCCAACCAATAACAACAGAAAGACATTCAGTCTCCGTTGCTTGGTATACGTTACTGTGACGTCAGGAACGTTGCCGTTAAAACAAGTTTCACACTGTCATCAAAAGGTTTCTCCGCCTGTAAAAGTGGGTGGAGCTAACAGCATGGAATCAATAACATATGTTGTGCGCATATCTGTATTCTATGCACATGAGACGCAGCGCTGCTGTCAACATTTTAAGACCCGTACAGAACGACGATGACGTCACGACGTTGGGTGCGTCTGTAGGTGTTTAAGAACAGTTGCTGGGTAATCTAAATAGACGCTAGAATTACAGTAAATGCCATATTTCAAATTTAACCATTTCTTTTACATTTATATTAGCTGTACTCAAAGCAGTAGTATTTCGTCTCTATCCCTCTGCGTATGTTGAAAAAAGTAAAATCGGTCTCTAACGACACTTGTACATTTCAAATAAACCCATATTACGGTGTTTGATATATACCTAGTCCCTGATTTCCGTGTGTACCAATTCGTGTTAACCGGGTCAGAAACCGTTAGAGTTATTAGTCCGTGACTACCTACTTTTTACCATGATAACAATTTGTTAAGTTACTGGGCCGTAACTACCCTCTTTTTATAGGTAAGTTTTTTAGTTAGTGGTTCGTAACAACTTACATTTCCATCTTTTCAGCCCAGTTACTAGCTAAATGATTTACAACACGGTATCACTTGTGGAATATGTTTACTTGTATAATAGTTATATATGTTAAATATATCGCAAATGGCATAGTGTAACAGGAAATTATTCTGCATCATCGATGCATCGTTATAGTAATCGATTATAGAAGGCATAAATGCCCCCTACGATGGTCATAGAAAGAGACAAGTGACACCCTGCGATATAACAGAAAGATATAAGTGACACCCTGCGATATAACAGAAAGATATAAGTGACACCCTACGATGTAACAGAAAGATATAAGTGACACCCTGCGATGTAAAAGAAAGGGGGACATGTGACACCCTACGATGTAACAGAAAGAGACATGTGACACCCTGCGATGTAACAGAAAGAGACATGTGACACCCTGCGATGTAACAGAAAGAGACATGTGACACCCTGCGATGTAACAGAAAGAGACAAGTGACACCCTACAATGTAACAAAAAGAGACAAGTGACACCGTACGATGTAACAGAAAGAGACAAGTGACACCCTGCGATATAACAGAGAGAGAGAGAGAGAGAGACAATTGACACCCTCCGATGTAACAGAAAGAGCCAAGTGACACCCTGTGATAGTCACAGAAAGAGACGAATGACACCCTGCGATGTAACAGGAAAAACGAAGACAAGTGACATCTTACAGTGACAACAACTATAACAGCAAGAAGTGATACTATATTTGCAAGATGAGATACTGACACACTACGACGATTGTACGAAGAGAAGCCGTAGCGACAATCAACACCACCACAGGCCACAGCCAACTTGTTGTAGTGCCACTGATATATTTTCCATGCAGAGTGCAAATTTAGAAAACAAAACATTGCCGCATAATTCGTGCGTTGCTGTTTCTTGGTACTGATGCAGCGACACTACCAACGAAATAGGCAACGACAATTTCTACTTGGGAAAATCTAAACACTGCTTCGCGTATGTGTACAACGAAAACGACGTACCGCATTCTTAGTCGTCTGGTGGCAGCACCTGGGTTGCCACCTGTTAGGAGGTGCTCCCTCTAGCGGACTTTGTCATTGGCCCATATTCTATTGATTCTGGAATGACCACTAGTATATAGGAAGATGAGATTGATAACATTTACACAAATAAAATGTAACGTGACTGTTTGGAATCATGAAACATTAATTATTGTGTCTGATTCACTCGCACGTGTACACTGTTTGGGACATTAACCCTATGTTTGCAAGTTACAAGTGACATTTAATCGTAGCATTTAAAACCGGCATAATATCGCCCTCACACTGGTGTGGTGACTGGTCCGTCTAGACTAGTGGACCAACTGTTGTGTTGTATCCTGTGACTGGTCCGTCTAGTGGACCAACTGTTGTATTGTATCCTATTACTGGTCCGTTTAGTGGACCAACTGTTGTGTTGTATCCTGTGACTGGTCCGTCTAGTGGACCAACTGTTGTATTGTATCCTATTACTGGTCCGTCTAGTGGACCAACTGTTGTGTTGTATCCTGTGACTGGTCCGTCTAGTGGACCAACTGTTGTGTTCTATCCTGTGACTGGTCCGTCTAGTGGATCAACTGTTGTATTGTATCCTGTGACTGGTCCGTCTAGTGGACCAACTGTTGTGTTGTATCCTGTGACTGGTCCGTCTAGTGGACCAACTGTTGTATTGTATCCTGTGACTGGTCCGTCTAGTGGACCAACTGTTGTATTGTATCCTGTGACTGGTCTGTCTAGTGGACCAACTGTTGTATTGTATCCTGTGACTGGTCCGTCTAGTGGACCAACTGTTGTGTTGTATCCTGTGACTGGTCCGTCTAGTGGACCAACTGTTGTATTGTATCCTGTGACTGGTCTGTCTAGTGGACCAACTGTTGTATTGTATCCTGTGACTGGTCCGTCTAGTGGACCAACTGTTGTGTTGTATCCTGTGACTGGTCCGTCTAGTGGACCAACTGTTGTATTGTATCCTGTGACTGGTCCGTCTAGTGGACCAACTGTTGTATTGTATCCTGTGACTGGTCTGTCTAGTGGACCAACTGTTGTGTTGTATCCTGTGACTGGTCCGTCTAGTGGACCAACTGTTGTATTGTATCCTATGACTGGTCCGTCTAGTGGACCAACTGTTGTATCCTATGAGTGGTGCGTCTAGTGGACCAACTGTTGTATTGTATCCTGTGACTGGTCCGTCTAGTGGACCAACTGTTGTGTTGTATCCTGTGACTGGTCCGTCTAGTGGACCAACTGTTGTATTGTATCCTGTGACTGGTCCGTCTAGTGGAACAACTGTTGTACTATATCCTGTGCAGAGTGCAGCTTTCCTTCTATAACGGCGTGTGTATGGGCCAGTGATTGATAGAAAACAGCGTGTTATATAGCTTACATAATGATAACTCATATAAAGTGAATTACAGGTACACAATCACAGAGATAGTATATGACATCTGAAGGTTATGTATAATTATGTTGGACCTGACGTTAGCAGAATGATAACCCTTTGTAATTCAGACAGTAATATGTTGTGGTCATAGTACACTACATTACATGTTCTGATATAATTATGAGTTTACAATTCTCGACTCTTTATATATACCTCTACCGGCATTTTGCAAGGTGGTATTCACATCAATCAGTTATAAACTTTTAATATTTTTGTATCAACTCTCTCCGTATTTCTTTGTCTTCCGCAATGGCCATCGATTAATGGCTGTTTACACCAGCCATCCCAACGCCTTGTTTCATGCTGATCATGTGTTTTCATATATATATATATATATATATATATATATATATATATATATATATATATATATATATATATATATATATATTCTATGTTATTCTGCGTAGTTACATGCGTTGAAACTATTCTAGCAGAATAATTTTGATTGAATAAAATGACAGTATCTTCCTACAGGGGCTATGCATCAGCAACGTTCTCTAGTCTCAGAACAAATAATCTAGTCACTATCATATTTCTCATATCTATTTATGGAATATAGCCGATAACGCAATTAAGTCGATTCTCTTTTAACATCTTCTCGTGGAATTTAGTAAGCACAACATTAGAAAAACAACCACAAATGGATCTGCCGTATGTCTGGATAGATAATTAAGAATACCAGGCCACGGTTGGCCGCCTGTATCTAGCAGCATTAAAGATAATGTTCGTTTATTTCGTGTCCGTCAAGTGTTACTGCCAATCTTATACAGGAGCACAATAACAAAAAGAACAAAACTAGCACCATGAATATGCTGTCATGTCGTTTTATTCGATATTATTTTGTTAATTAATTCAGCTACAGAAGGAATCAGTTACGAACACAATTCAAATCAACGTATTGGTAACCCTTCCTTTTCCCTCTCCCGAATTAGTAAAGCTTTACCAGGCAGGATACAGTTAATCTATTACTTCAAAAAGGTGTGCACATTGAACTATTCGAAAAACGGTGCGATGCTATGCATTAACGTACCTAGCAACTAAACAACTATTTAAAACACACACGTGGATTGGATGGACTACGGTCTACAAACTGTCACGCAAATGCATATTACAGTCCTTATTACATTTTTGAACACCAATGCAGTCAAATAACACCATCGCTATGTTGATATATATGTGTTTCGTGTCGTATTATTTTTGTCTTAGTTAACTAATGTCTAATTCTATTTTCTCACAAAGACCTTGCGAGGAGATACCATGAATTATTTGTGACGTTCATATTGTCTATAATCAGTCTTTTATAATGAACGTAAGGAAACAACCAATGAAACAAGTACAATAACCACGTCATGGTTTCGTTGCAGCATGTTTAATATCTTAATGTATCGCCTACATGCAAGGTTTATATTATCTAACGAGTCTATCTAGTATCTATCATAAAAAGGAAACATCTAAAATAGTTGTCTTTCGTAAGTCATTGTAGATGCTCTTAACCTTCATACATCGCCTTCACGTCACTGTCTTTCAGCGGTTTGTCGAAGATGCACAACTGAAATGAAAAAGCAAATAATTTTAGTATATTTAAAATATCGAATATGTTTCTAAATATTTACTTAATTAACAATCAGCGTGCTTGACCTGGTGGGACAACACAAAATACAACGAAATTGTATTATATGGAAATTATATAGATTTGTGCTATCAAAGGACAAAAACAACCCATATGTTGGTATAAAATAGAATAAAATAGAATAAAATAGAATAAAATAGAATAAAATAGAATAAAATAGAATAAAATAGAATAAAATAGAATAGAATAGAATAGAATAGAATAGAATAGAATAGACTAGACTAGACTAGACTAGACTAGACTAGACTAGACTAGACTAGACTAGACTAGACTAGACTAGACTAGACTAGACTAGAATAGAATAGACTAGAATAGAATAGACTAGAATAGACTAGAATAGACTAGAATAGACTAGAATAGACTAGAATATACTAGAATAGAATAGACTAGAATAGACTAGAATAGACTAGAATAGACTAGAATAGACTAGAATAGACTAGACTAGACTAGAATAGACTAGAATATACTAGAATAGACTAGAATAGACTAGACTAGACTAGACTAGACTAGACTAGACTAGACTAGACTAGACTAGACTAGACTAGACTAGACTAGACTAGACTAGACTAGACTAGACTAGACTAGACTAGACTAGACTAGACTAGAATAGAATACTTCATTGTCTGTCTTAAAACAGTGCATCTTAAAACATAAAATGTTATTCATGCTCATCGGTTGGCTTTCTTGATTAGCTAAGTTGACATTATTAACATGCGAATCAAATACCTATGCTTAATGAAACCAAGACCTCAGGATCACATCGTTCGATTGAGACCAGTATAATATTAACTGATGCATTTGATAATTATATGTGTGTTAGGGGGAACTTACGTTGTCCATGAGTCCAGTGTAGAAGCTTCCAGAGAGGGTCGAGTAGCCAATGACCAGTGGACAGTGGCTCTCCCGGATGTTACCTGTTAAACAACACCACCAGTTAGTCTCAGCTCATGTAATATGCACGCAAATACACCCCCGAACACATGCACACGCACACGCTCACGCACACGCACACGCACACGCACACGCTCACGCACACGCACACGCACACGCACACGCACACGCACACACACACACACACACACACACACAAAGCTAGACTCAGCCCTAGCGCATAATTCTGATTGGGACATAAACAAAACGCAATGTCGTCAGTTATCAGCTTATCCGTGGCAGCACTTTTATCTGCTACTGATGTTCTTTTTCAGTCATGATAAGCTATTATATTTGCAAAACTCATCGAAAGTAATATGGTGTTAAAAATAAATTGTACTCTTTGGTAAGAATGACCAAACAGATTGGTCCCATCCGTGTGGGGGCGCCGTCAATGTACAAGATGGCGCTGTCCAAAGAGAATCAGCTCTACGATCTACTAGCTCTGACTCTACTGGTTGTGATTGTGGCGTCAGCAAACCGCGACGTACTGAATTCATAAAGTATTGTTCAATGAAACTGACCGTTGATATTTCCGAGCATAGTCTTCACTCCGTTGATGTATAGCACAAGCTTGGAGCCATCGTACGACAACGCCAAATGATTCCATTTGCCCTCATCGATCTAAAACATAACAAACCATCGTCTATTTGAACTATTTGAAACTACTTGGCTACATGATAGTGAAACATGGCATTTTCAAAATCCAGACCAAACTGAGAGAAGGCAAAGATAAATTATGTTATGGGAGACAGTTTACTGACAGTGAATAGAAATGTAGATAGGTATATGGTTGTAAAAGTTGGCAGATACATATAGCAACAATTATAGACAAACTGCTCAAATGTGTGTTATAGCAATCGACGACTACCTCGGAGAACCGATGCCTCTGATTCTTGCGCCGTCTTGATGATGGGCACTCTTTGCTAGTATATTGGATAATCCTGACGTAAGCGTCATTACACAAAACGATACCATTTTATAATGTAAGTTATGGTTTTACTTTCGCTTAGATCAGGTATTCACGCTGGCTACTTCAAGGGTGATTTACAATTCAAATAACACAATGCGGGAAGTATGAAAGAGTTGCACCGTACCGAGAACCCCTCTTTCGCGATCTTTCCGTTGTTCGTGATGAATCGTACGCCGACTGAGTCAGGCTTGGAGCTGATCATAATTGACGGGTCGAATTCACAGTTGCCATTGTCGAGCAGTCCTTGTTTAACGTCAGACTTTCCAGTTCGTTTGAACCAGAAACTGACACCAAACTGCTTATACCTGTTGTACGAGTTGGTGAAGGCAGGCATTTCCAGCTTTCCATGTCCGTTGAACACGGCCGACTTGCCGAATTTGGTGTTTCGTCGCTTCATGCCACGTGGATCAACGTAAACTCCCTTGGTAGCCCGGAATCCATTCCAGCCCTTCTCAAAGTTGATGCACATCACTTCGCTCGGTGTACCAGTCGGAGGTGCAACTGAAAGGTTAATCACATTAGTTACTCACTTTTCATAGTAACGCTTCTGGTATTGCGAGTTCAATTTATGTATAATTTGGCGAATACGATTAACAATACAGACAATGTAACACTCATTTTATGGATATATGCTCCTGCCTCTCTAATTAACATGGGAACTTTAACATAATTTATGTGTTCGACTAAATAGATAGCACAGCATGTAAGGGTCATTGTGGGAACGTTAACAAAATAAAACAACCAAGGTGACAGCACATTCACCGTTTACACTATGAAGCGAATTAACAATTTCAACATTGAGCACTACACAAAAACATATTTTGCCAACCCTTACCGCCATTACATGACACATTCGAACATTGTGACATCTAAACAACTTTGAAGGATGCACGAAACTATAGGCTGACCATCTGACACTCAGGTAGCGAGGTCAGTATTACCACTGTACTACTACAACTAATACCGCTCCTGCCACCGTCATTACCACATTGCCAGTACCACTGTGTGTTAATAAAAGTTGCGATTACGTCTTACCAGTAGTCGGCTTTGGTCCTCCAGTCACGCATGAGCACGAGCTCTTTTTGAAGATAGTTCCGGGCGCGCAGGACATGATCCTCCAGCCTGATTTATATTTACTTGGTGCGCCAGGCACGGCCTCCAAGTTGCACGGAGGAGCAACTGAAACGGATCACATTGACACTGCGTAAAATGTGAAATTATATATTGCACCAAAATAACAAACAGTAATTTATATTCTACCATATACGTCGAATTCGGTGCCATATACCTTTAGTTACTGCTAAAACAATACCAAAAGTAATGCATTAACAGTAAGTAAGTGCCGTACAAACTGCTGACAAACTGCCGACACATTGAATCCTCAATGAGGCTTGTTACTCATAGAACCTAGGTAGACAGTTATATGGCATCTGATGACCGATAATATCACATAGAAAGTGTCGCTTCTTACTCATCGTGCCCCATAAATCCGGTGATTGATATACACAAGTGAACGCTAGCACAACTGCAGCTATTGAGTCATAGTCTACGGTGTCGGGCTTAGATTTTTCTGATTGACGTTTCTGCGCATGCGCGATACACGTAGAATCATCAATGTGCAGCGAAACGACAATTTGTTTTTGCTATAAATGCCACGGGCTGTTCCTTAACTCTCCTGTGATAATTACTGTGAAAAGTTGCTTAAAATGTCGTTCAATACAATAAAATATTTCGTTTTTTAATAAATCACTGTCACTGTCACTGTCACTGTCACTGTCACTGTCACTGTCACTGTCACTGTCACTGTCACTGTCACTGTCACTGTCACTGTCACTGTCACTGTCACTGTCACTGTCACTGTCACTGTCGCACTACAGTCACGTGATTTATGCTTTCCATCAAAACATGCCTCAAAACTTGTTTGCCTCGTGTTAATTTGCGACAAATTACTTTGCTGAGAGGTTATATACGTCCTAACGAACAACCCGTAATATTCATATAACAAATGCTTTGTACATTCGCTGAACATTGATGATTTTACTATGATTGCGCATGCGCAGAAACGCCAATGGGAACGTTTATGACGCCGGAAATATGTAAGCGCCACAACGGTTCCCACTTGTCGTTTCACTTGTTACCTGTCGTAGCCGTAGTAGTGACGTCGTCGACACAGTCCGGACTGGTGCGGATGCTGCACGTCAACTTGGACTGGTCCCACAGGAGACACTTGGGACACTTCCGGTGATAAGCGAGCCAGCCAGTCGGCAGGCGTTGACACTGGTAGTACTGGGCGCAGTCGCACGGGTCCTCCAGGTAGCCGACGTTGTTGGCGGTCACCTTGCACCTCAGACAGTCCTCTGTAAACACGGTGTCCACGATTGGTAGGAAATGACGCAGTTTTGTTTGATTACAGATATGCTTTGGAAGGTGGTATTAACATACTCGTATATCAGATATATAAATACACCTATTTGGAAGGTAGCATTGACAGATTATTATATCAGATATACAATAATTATTTTCCCAACAAGTAATGATTATCATCTTGTTCAAAATGTCACATATTTTGATATAAAAATAATAAAACACTACATTCACCTTGCAAAACGCAGACATATTTATATATGCTGATTAATAAGCAATCGTTACGTCTATTCGTAGTAAAGTTTGCAATACCTTTTTAAGATAACAATACGCTAAAGTTATTTAATATTGATAAGCCGGTATTTCAAGACAGACAGGACTGTAACGAGGTTGTTAAAGTTAATAATAACGTTACGTAAACACCATCAAATCCACATACAGCATACATCTAAAATATAGACTTTCATATTTAAAAGTTAAATGAAAATATAAATAAGTAAATTACGAATTGCAAAGTAACAGTTAATCAGACAAAATCCTAGTTTATGTACATTAAGTAAAGTATTGTAAACCTTCACTGGGTAGATATTATTAATAATGCGAAGATACATACAACGGATTAATTATAACTGTATGTATTGTATTTTATTTCTTTTATGTTTTTATTTGTAAAAGGAAGACCACAACTATAACTTTAATTTTAAAATTATATTATAGATTTGTCTGGTATTTTATTATGATTAATGTTTACATAGTCTTTTAATAATGAATTTATTTTTATTTTTATTTCTCTACTCTGTATTTTAAATTGTTATGGTGACGAACGCTGCAAAATGAATTTCCCGGTCCGGGACAATAAAGTTTTATTGTATTGTATTGTGTTGTGTTGTGTTGTGTTGTGTTGTGTTGTGTTGTGTTGTGTTGTGTTGTGTTGTGTTGTGTTGTGTTGTGTTGTGTTGTGTTGTGTTGTATTGTATTGTATTGTATTGTATTGTATTGTATTGTATTGTATTGTATTGTATTGTATTGTAGGAGTGATCATAAACACAACTCGTCGTTACCTGCGGCGACGAACTTGCCGTCGCACTGACAGGCGCGGGTCTGGGAGTCGGCGCCCGGGCAGTCGTGGCCGCCGTGCTGCGGGGCCGGGTTGTTACAACGACGGACTCGGCGCTGGGTTCCACCGCCACATTTCTTCGTACAGTCGCCCCACTTGGACCACTCGCTCCACTGTCCATTGACAACGTCTACAAGCACACAACAAGCTACAACAGCCCACAGACACGGCTTCTCTTCCACAGTCTGGACAATGACTAACCAACTACCCATAGAAAATGAAATAAAGAAGAGAAAACGGAGGTGGATAGGACATACACTCAGGAAACCACCAGAAACTATCACCCGTCAAGCCATCACACGGAACCCCCCCCCCCCCAGGGAAGAGGAGAAGAGGTAGGCCACGAAACACCTGCTGGCAAAGAGATACGGAAAAAGAAACAAAAGGAGATGGGATACACCAAGAGAGAAATGGAGAGGATGGCCACAGAAAGAAAACGGTGGCGTTCCTTGGTCGATGGCCTATGCTCCCAGCGAGTGAAAAGGCACAAATAAGTAAGTAAGTACGGCTTCTCTTGACCGCAGCATGGCACCGAGTTTTGGTATGGTTTCAAGCTAAGTTAATCTGACTCCTGGGGACTGTTTCATTAAGATAACAAACTCTTAAGGAAAAACAATCAACTAGAAATTTTTTATTGGACAGAAGCAAGTACACAATATACTTATGAAACAAAAAATGTCAGTAAAATTATGTCGGAAGACTCTCACTAATGCTATTATAAAACCAGCTGACATTGTCAAATTAGTATTAAACATTAAACAAAATCCGTTGTTAAAGTCAGTGATTTTTCTACAAGACGTACATATCCGTTGCCGTATTATTGAGGACACTATTTCACGACACACCAGTGACAATGTCCCGCTGGCGAGTCAAGTGTTGACAGTGTTCAATATCACTTTTAAGAATCATAACTGATCTTAAACTGAAAAATCGAGTTTAAGAGCGCTCAACAACGTTAGTGAAATGATCACATGAACCATGCATGGTTTAGTACTTGGAGTATATATAGAAACTGAACAATGTGTGTATAATAGTGTTTTAGGTATATTATGCATCTGGTAAATACTTGAAATAACACCGATGTGTCGTAACATTGAACATTAGCCGTAATGTTAGCCATTCGAAACAATTGTCATAGAAACACATGGCAGTGTACTGACACACGCACGTGTCTTTGTCATAGTAAATAAAATGATATTACGTACCTTCTCCATTGCAATTAACACCGCTGAAACCCACGGCGCATGTGCAGACGTAGCCAGCGTCCGAATTACTACAAGTTCCTCCGTTCTCGCAAGGTGTGCTCACACAGTTGTCAAGCACTGGAAGAGACGAACACGTAATAACCTATGGTATATTTCAAACAACGCTGGAACTGATGAATACGTACTAATGTGTGGTATATTTTAAGCAGCTCTGGAAAAGACGAGCACGTGATGATTGAGGTAGGTGCTGTCTTTCACACAGCAATAGAACAGATAAACATGTAATAACGTGTGGTGTCGTTCAAATCACATCAGTATATTTACACACATATAACCACTAAACCACATCGTTCAGGCAAAAGTGAAGATATGGCACACGATTTTTAAATGATAACATGATACTTAGAACTAGATACATCAATTCCACACAACAACGGCGACATGTTGTACATGTATACTACTATGCAGTGTTTCATTTTAAAACATCTTTATCTGTATAATACTAGTTATACTTATAGTGAACCAGGAATCATCGCGGAACCAGGCTATGTGCAAGTGACGTTAACTTACTTGTGTTGCAGTTGTGGCCGGTGTAGCCAGCCGTGCACGAACACGTGTAGGTGTTTACCCCGTCGATGCATGTTCCACCATGTGCACACAGACCTGGCTTGCAGTCGTCGATATCTAGAAAACACAACAAGGATTCATTAGAGAACTTAATGTTTTTACATAACGACACGGACCTTCTGCGTTTGAAGGAAGCGCGCCTCCTGTTTTTATTGCACATGATGTTATAAAAAATGAATTAATAATCGGGACGAATCAATTGTTTACCCTCAGAACAATGGTCGGTGTGAAGGGCGAACGCCGTATTGACGGCGTAGTGTTAACATTTGTAGCTACGCCCCGGTTAGGTAACGACGTTCCTTGGAATTATCCGAGCTCCGCGTTCGGGAATTTGAGTGACAACGCGGGGATTTGAATGACGGCGTTGCGACTATTATACATGTATACACGTTGAACGGTTTACTTCTAAAGTTGGTTTTGCTTCGTTTAACATATTTGGGATTTCAGTTATCAACAACACTTGAAAACAAAACGCACATTCCCTTTATTATAATAGAAGCCATTCGTGTAGTAGGTCTCGTGATAAAATGAACTACTAATTTCCCCAGGACGTCGTAGATTAGAAAGCATATCGACGTACTTGTGTAACAGTTGCGACCAGTGTATCCAACAGCACACGAACAAGTGTATGAGTTGACACCGTCGATGCATGTTCCGCCGTTGGCACAGGGCGCAAATGCGCAGTCATCTTTGTCTGCAAGGTAATAATAATATCTTCACATTAGCTTGAGCACGCTACAGGCAGATGGTGGCGACGTTGTCTACATTGCTAGTTTTCGAATGCACATTCCAAGCAACTGTAGTGCTCTCTGAAGTTATATTACTGCCGTTATGTTAAGTCAGATATTGTGCAACATTTAACACATTCGGCAAATCAAAAAGGGGGTTTAACACCAGTGTCACTAGGTCTAATTCCTGATTTGCAGATTTCAAGATAGACGAATCGACCACATACTGTGGTGTAAATACATACCGCCAGTCTTACGCTATGTTGTGTACACGTACACCAATAATCGCATTACTACTTTCTCATAAGAAGCGGAGAGACAATATACCATTAAACATAATATGACATATCCAATCTTACACTAACATTATATTTATCACCTCTGCCAACATACATTTGTATCTTCAATGTAGTGAAACTACTACTACAACTACTGTAACGACGAATGTGGAAACATAATTACTTTTCTCGCAGTTGGTGCCAATGAATCCCGGTGCACACGTGCATGAGTACCTGTTGACACCATCGTGGCAAGTTCCACCATTTTCACACGGATCGCTAGTACAATCATCGATGTCTGCAACAATATTACGCGCATTTATTACTGATGCGACATCATCATGAAAATAGCTAAGAATAAAAGAAATCTGAATTGAACGAACTTTAGTTTGACCTACTGCTGTACTCAAAACTGAGAGAATACTTACTTGTCTGGCAGTTGGTTCCAGTGAAGCCCGGAGCGCAGTTGCAAGCGTAGGGACTTACGTCATCAGTACAGGTGGCTCCGTTCATACATGGGTTGGGAGTGCAACCCTCCATAACTACAACATAAACGTACACGTCGTGTATACAAGAGTGTTGGTAGCGTTATCGCTCTTCCATTTATTGCATGTAGAGACAATAATATTTTCACTGCGCCAAGGCAATATTTCAGAATTACAAAGACGCTATGCTGATGGGCTATATATAAGGTCAGTCACCTGAGTAGTTGTAATAAAATAATCAACTATTGTAACCCGTGTGGTAACGATTACCCAAAAGTGTCAGTTAATAGTAACTTCCATTCATTGCAAGAATAATAGGCAAAACCAGCTATACCAGCTTATTCCACCATTGGTATACAGATTACGAATAATGCTTCATCTACGCCTGGTAATAAAATACATTTGGGCAAATAAATCGAGTTAAAGGACTTAGATATATTTCGCATTCACATGCAGTTATCGTATACATTTTTTAAAGAATAGTTGAGGCATAGCGGAAACGTTTGCGTAAAGAAATTCTTAATGTACCGGTTTGGCAGTTTGCACCAGTATAGCCAGGAGCACAATGACACGAGTACGAGTTGACACCGTCAGTACACGTTCCTCCATTGGCACACGGCCTGTCGGCGCAGTCGTCGATATCTGCAAAGCCACCGACAAGAAATGCTTAGATACAATTACACAATGCGGAACGTCATGCTCAGTAGCCATGGAGTTACTAATGGATTCACTGTCATATTGATGCGCGGACATCAGTCGTTCCTAAGGCAAGCATGCGAGCAGCCATTACGTGAATGTTATTGTGAGCGAGCAAAATTATGTTATCTTTTCATTAGCTCTCTTTTTGACGAAACACTTAACAAGCGCACGCGGTTCATGCGATTGAAATGTTACGGTTTATGTGGGACATGAACATTATAGTGTACAACTTGAAAAACTGAATA
This sequence comes from Oasisia sp. SBJ-2009, assembly GCA_964017155.1. Taxonomy (NCBI): domain Eukaryota; kingdom Metazoa; phylum Annelida; class Polychaeta; order Sabellida; family Siboglinidae; genus Oasisia; species Oasisia sp. SBJ-2009. The sequence goes on from OZ024863.1 coordinate 10,585,110, forward strand.
ACCTTATGCAAGCGTAAGAATAAATTATGTTTGTTTGTCGACACTTTGCAATGCGCGAATGCATATATGTGTTCGCGTTTTCAAGTGGGTGCATCGTTTAATACGTACACATATGCGTACACATATGCGTATGCATGTTTGTATACGTGTGTGTGTGTGTACATCAAGCAAGATTTAATTGATGTGTGTCTGAGAGAGGAAATATACCACAAAGGACTTACTGGTGTTACAGTTTGATCCGGTGTAGCCAGGAGCACAAGAACACGTGTAGCTGTTGACACCGTCGTGACACGTTCCACCATTCTTACACACACCCGGACGGCAGTCGTTAATGTCTGCCGAAGTCATGAGATAATAGAATTAGTTCAGTTATTCTAACAAGGTAATTAAACATAGGCTATCACAAAATAAAACAGTAATTGTGATGCTGAAATGTTTATGAATAGGCAATGGGGCGTGGTCGAACACACAACACGTCCGCTCGCATAAATAAACACTCACGCACGTACGCGCGCACACAGTTACAGGTGTGTTTAAAAAAAATAGTTACTTGTATTGCAGTTCTGGCCAGTGTACCCTGCAGCACAGGAGCACGTGTATGTGTTGACACCGTCAACGCAGGTACCGCCATTCGCACATACGCCAGGACTGCAGTCGTCGATGTCTGAAAAAAGATATAATTTATCATGTAAACCACGCAATTCCTTCAAAATATACACATAGTTGCAATTGTTTTTATATAGCTGTTATTGATAGCGAATAATACATGCATGCGAGTAGCCGATCTCGATGTTTGTTCTCAAAGATTACATATCCTATATTTCATAATGGAACTGTCGATATATTTCTTAGCAAAACTGAACATGGATATCAGATACATCTTTTACTGACGTGTTCCGGCACTTACTGGTGCTTAAGATCACTTACTGGTGTTGCAGTTGGGGCCCGTGTAGCCAGCAGCACACTGGCAAGTGTAGGAGTCATCACCGTCAATGCACGTTCCTCCGTTGGCACATGGATTAGGATTGCAATTGTTGATATCTGCAAAGTCGCGCATGAGAGATTGTAGTAAATACGATGAAAGACAGCATAGACATTCGTACTTATATATATATATATATATATATATATATATATATATATATATATATATATATATATATATATATATATATATATATATATATAAAGGAAAAAATGTATATAATTATATATTAATCATTTTTTTAACAGGACAGAAGGCAGAACATCAACTGCGATCGTCGATCTTTCATAAGTGATATTTGTTTAATGTATATTGACGTGGGAGTGTAACGGCTGCATGCACTCCTGTGCTTTTATATTTACGCGTATTCTTGTTCAATATATATGTTATTCACTTTTAGGCAACCCATATAATTTTTTTTACAGGTATACCCTATAGCCGAAATGTTTAAACTGAATCAGTCATCAAAGGTTTAGAGCTCACATCCGTTGCCAGTGCAGAAAGGTCATTGCTCATGACCCAAAAATAAATCCTAAATAGAGGATACTTGAATTAAGTACACCCATTTCCCATAAATACATACATACATACATATACTACACATTATGTGCGTGTGTCTGTGTGTGTGTGTTGGGTGTGAATGTGGTTGTGAAATGTGTGATGTTGACATAGATTGTATTAGCTTTGTAGGAACAATTTACGTGGACATCTTTTCGAAGTTCGGCAGTGGACTATTACTTACAGGAGAGTATAAAAACGTACTGGTGCCTAGGATCACTTACTGGTGTTGCAGTTGGGGCCCGTGTAGCCAGCAGCACACTTGCACGTGTACGAGTCAACGCCGTCTGTGCACTTTCCTCCGTTGGCACAAGGATTAGGATTGCAATCGTCAATATCTGCAAAATCATGCAAGAGAGATTGGAATGGATATCTTGAAACACCAATAAACAATCGTATTTATGTTGCGGATATAACTTAATTTACGAACGATTCATAGATGAAATGTTTAATGTTTGCACACAGTTATGTGTGGTGTGTGTGTGTGTGTGTGTGTGTGTGTGTGTGTGTGTGTGTGTGTGTGTTAATGTGGATGTTTCTGTAAATGTGTGTTTTGTATGTGTGTTAGTATGTGTAGGTGAGTGAGTGTGTATACTAAAGTGTGTACTTAGGTGTGAGTGTTTTTTTTAAATGTGTGTATGAGAGTGTGAGTGTTGTATTAGTGTGAGAATGTGTGTTGGTGACATGTCAATAGTCTGTTCGTAACGTATACTTTATAATGCAAACCACGCAAACCCTTCAACATATACATAGCGTATAATACATGCACGCGAGTCGTCGATCTCGATGTTTATTCACAAAGATTACCCATCCTATATCTCTTAAAAGAGCTGTCGTAGCAGAACTGCACGTGGACATCTGATAGAAACACAACATTATTGAGTACGAGCATCTACTGGTGTGTGTATAGATTTATAGGTGTACAAAAACGAAATGATACTGAGGTGTCCCAGCACTTACTGGTGTTGCAGTTGGGGCCCGTGTAGCCATCAGCACATTGGCACGTGTACGAGTCAACGCCGTCTGTGCACTTTCCTCCGTTGGCACATGGATTAGGATTGCAATCGTCAATATCTACAAAATCATGCAAGAGAGATTGGAATGGATATGTTGAAACACACATAAACAATCGTATTTATGTTGCGGATATAGGTTAATTTTCGAACGAATCATATATGAAATGTTCAATGTTTGCACACTGTTGTGAGTGTGTGTATGTGTGTGTGTGTGTGTGTGTGTGTGTGTGTGTGTGTGTGTGTGTGTGTTGTGTGTGTGTGTGTGTGTGTGTGTGTGTGTGTGTGTGTGTGTGTGTGTGTGTGCGTGTGTGTGTGTGTTAACGTGTACGTGTGTATGTGGGTGTGTTAATGTGGATGTTTCTGTAAATGTGTTGTGTGTACGTGTGTTAGTAGGTGTAGGCGAGTGAGTGTGTATAATAATGTGTGTACGTAGGTGTGAATGTGTCGTTTTGTACACATGTGTATGAGAGTGTGGCTGGTGTATTAGTGTGAGAATCACGCAAATCCTTCAACATATACATAGCGTATAATAATATATGCATGCGAGTTGTCGACCTCGATGTTTATTCACAAAGATTATACATCCTATATCTCTTAATGGAACTGTCGTAGCATAAATGTACGTGGACGTCTGATAGAAACACCAGATTATTTAGTACGAGCATTTACTGATATGCGTACAGCTTTATAGGTGTAGATACACGAAACGTTACTGGGGTGTTCCAGCACTTACTGGTGTTGCAGTTGGGGCCCGTGTAGCCATCAGCACATTGGCACGTGTACGAGTCAACGCCGTCTGTGCACCTTCCTCCGTTGGCACAAGGATTAGGATTGCAATCGTCAATATCTGCAAAATCATGCAAGAGAGATTGGAATGGATATGTTGAAACACAAATAAACAATCGTATTTATGTTGCGGATATAAATTAATTTTCGAACGATTCATAGATGACATGTTTAATGTTTGCACACAGTTGTGTGTCTGTACATATGTATGTATGTATGTATGTATGTATATATGTATGTATGTATGGCGATGAGAACCTTGGTTACTACCAACATTCACATCGCAATTTTTTGAAACAAAACATACACTCACTTACAGGTTTACGCACAGACTGTTGACGTGTCACCAACACACACGCAATAATTAAAGTATAAATGCACGAAGCTTTACTGAGGTTTTCGAGAACTTACTGGTGTTGCAGTTGGGGCCCGTGTAGCCAGCAGCACACTGGCAAGTGTACGAGTCAACGCCGTCAATGCACGTTCCTCCGTTGGCACATGGATTAGGGTTGCAATCGTTTATATCTGAAGAGTCGCGCATGAGAGATTGTAGTGAATACGATGAAAGATAGCACAGATAATCGTACTTTTGTTTTGAGTCTTAGATGAATCCCTAAAACGTTAACGCGCAAGGTGCAATCAGTCTATGTTGAAAACGATAATGTTCATGCACACACACACACACACACACACACACACACACACACACACACACACACACACACACACACACACACACACACACACACACACACACACACACACACACACATACACACACACACACACATATATATATATATTATATATATATAATATATATATATATATATATATATATATATATATATATATATGTGTGTGTATGTGTGTGAATGTTTGTACTCGTATATGTGCATTTGTATATGTATGTATGTATATATATATGATGCATGAATGTGTGTATTATGTGTGTGCGTGCGTGTGCATTTGTCTGCGTGTGAGTGTGTGTACATTTCTTTGTCCTCATGTGTAGCATTTTAGTAAGCGGGTTTATAAACGTTTGGTTGCGTTTAAGAACGTTCCCTCAACCGATGGAGGGAAATTTATATGGAAATATAACCAATGTACTCACTGGTGTTGCAGTTAGGACCGGTGTAGCCGGCAGCACAAGAACACGTGTAGGTGTTGACACCGTCGTGACACGTTCCGCCATTCTTACATACACCCGGACTGCAGTCGTCAATGTCTGCCAACAAGCAAAAAGTCATGAAGTAAAACAATATATATTGAAGATATTGTAAAAACAATGTATATTTTTATAAGTAATTTTATATATAAATACACATTGTTACGAATATATATATATATATATATATATATATATATATTACATATCCACACACGCGCATATAAGATAGATATACACACACATATATACATAAAATGTGTGCATGTGCTGTGTGTGTGGTGTGTGAATGTGGAAGTGTAATGCTATATGTTGACTTAGATTTATAGTAACAATTTACGTGGACATCCCTTCGAAGTTCGGCTGTGGACTAGAACTTACAGGTGTGTATAAAAACTTACTGATTCCAAAGATCACTTACTGGTGTTGCAGTTGGGACCCGTGTAGCCATCAGCACACTGGCAAGTGTACGAATCAACGTCGTCTGTGCACGTTCCTTCGTTGGCACATGGATTAGGTTTGCAATCGTCAATATCTACAAAATCATGCAAGGGCGATTGGAATGGATATGTTGAAACACACACAAACAATCGTATTCATAGTTGGTATATTATAGTATATTATTCAAAAAAAATTCATAACTTCACAACTCACTTCAACATTTCAAACACCATCGGCGGTCTTCTTCTGTAACTGAATAGTCACTGCTCACTAGATGGAGTGGCGAGCAGACTGTCCCCCACGTGACTTAGTCTATAGCCCCCTCGTTTCTGTTCATTGTTGGTTCCGTCTTTCTAATCCAGATGGCTTCTTTCATCCAACTCGCACACCTGTTCTTCCCTTTATCCACCACTTTCGCTGCCTCCCAGTCTATCACACAGTCTGTCCTCATGGTCTGTCATTGCCGATTTGTGTTCGACGTGTGTTGAACATTTCCTTGTCTCCCGAGTAAAAGCTCTAGTTGATACGGTTTCAATTTCTTCTTTGTTTTCATCTAGTCTCGTACCAAATGTTCTTCCTGTTTCACCTATGTAACATATTGACAGATGATGCTATATCATGATGTTTTAGGATACGTTGTATCGTTTCTGTCACGCCTTGGACATATGGTAGTGTAACCATACCTCTGGACTTCTGTTTGTTCTTATCCTTGATAATTCTTCGTTGTTTTTGCTGTTTTTCTCAGATTTTCCTTAAAGTCCACTTCGGGTTGACAGCACTACCTCGGTGATGTAATCATAAGTATTTGTAAGTTTTGTGTCCAAATTTGGTGATGTGAAAGTTGGTTACAAGCAACATTCACATCGCCATATTTGGACACAAAACATACACTCACTGATACGTTTACGCACAGTCTGTTGACGTGTCGCCAACACACACACGCAATTATAAATGTACGAATGCAATGGCGAAACTCTCGTTGACAGTTAGTGTCTGGGACAGAAGGAAGCTAGTAACAAAACATAACACAATATACTCACTGGTGTTACAGTTCGGTCCGGTGTAGCCGGCAGCACAAGAGCAAATGTAGCTATTGACACCGTCGTTACACGTTCCGCCATTCATACATACACCCGGACTGCAGTCGTCAATGTCTGCCAAAAAGCAAATAATCATGAAGTAAAATAATAGATATTTAAGACTAAGTAAAAACGCTGTATCATATAATAACTAATGTTACATAAAAACACATATCTTACGAATATATATATTTATATATATATATATATATATATATATATATATTACATATTCACACTACACACACACACACACACACACACACACACACACACACACACACACACACACACACACATAATATGTGTGCGTGTCTCAGAGTGTGTGTGGGGTGTGAATGTGGATGTGTAATGTGTGATGCTGACGTAGATTTTATTGGATTTGTAGGAACAATTTACGTGTACATCTTTTCGAAGTTCGGCAGTGGAGTGAGTGAACTAGTAATTTTATGTGTTTATAAACACTTACTGATCCTTTGAATCACTTACTGGTGTTGCAGTTGGTACCAGTGTAGCCAGGAGCACACTGGCAAGTGTATGAGTCAACGCCGTCTGTGCACGTTCCTCCGTTGGCACATGGATTGGGATTGCAATCGTCGATATCTGAAAAATGAGAGATGAAATGGATATGTTGAAACACATATATGCAATCGTATTCAAGTTAAGGGTAAACATTAATTTGTGAATAGATCAAATGTTCAATTATTGCACGGAATATGTGTGTGTGTGTGTGTGTGTGTGTGTGTGTGTGTGTGTGTGTGTGTGTGTGTGTGAGTAGTGTGTGTGTGAGTGAGTGCGTGTGCGTGTGCGTGTGCGTGTGCGTGTGCGTGTGTGTGTGAGTACGTGTGTGTGTGGGTGGTTGTATATGGGTGTGTATAGGTGTATGTGGATGTACATGTATATGTGTGTATACGTATGTATGTATGTGTAGGTGAGTGAGTGTGTATAATAATGTATATATATATGTGTGTGAGTGTGTGTTTGTTTGTGTACATATGTGTGCATGAGTGTATGTGAATGCTGTATTCGTGTGAGAATGTGTGTGTTGCTGACACGTCAACAGTCTATGCGTAAACACAATAAGTGCATGTATGATTTCTGTCCTAACATGGCGATGTGAACATTGGTTCCTAGTTACTACCATCATTCACATCGCCATATTTGGACACCAAATCAACACTGACTTATAGGTTTACGCACAAAGTGTTGACGTGTCAACAGCAGACATACGCAAGTATAAAAGTATGATGCATTGGGAAACTCTTGTTGACAATCAGTGTCTGCGCCAGAAGGAAATTAGTAAATAGTATAACGTAAAACACTCACTGGTGTTACAGTTCGTTCCGGTGTAGCCGACAGCACAAGAACACGTGTAGCTATTGACACCGTCGTTACACGTTCCACCATTCTTACATAGACCAGGACTGCAATCGTCAATGTCTGCCGAATTCAAGAATTATAAGTAAAATAATTGAATGATTTTAAATATTCTCAAAACCAAATTTTAATATAGATATCATAATATTATAACACACACACACACACACACACACACACACACACACACACACACACACACACACACACACACACACACACACACGCACGCACACGCACACAAAAACACATACACACAAACACGCACTCGCACTCGCACTCGCACTCGCACTCGCACTCGCACTCGCACTCGCACTCGCACTCGCACTCGCACTCGCACTCGCACTCGCACTCGCACTCGCACTCGCACTCGCACTCGCACTCGCACTCGCACTCGCACTCGCACTCGCACTCGCACTCGCACTCGCACTCGCACACATACAGGCATTAACAACTATCTCTCAATTTGTCTGCGGTGTAAATGAACATTTACTTGTATTGCAGTTCGAGCCAGTGTACCCTGCAGCACAGGAGCACGTGTATGTGTCGACACCGTCAACGCAGGTACCGCCATTCGCACAGACGCCAGGACTACAGTCGTCGATATCTGAAAGAAAAGTTTCATGTATGATATTTTTAAGATATACACATGGCTGGACATTGTTTTAATATTAAGCTGACATTTAAAAGTCAACGATAACAGAAGATTTCTTGTTCAATTATATCGCTCCCCATTCATAAGCTCTGGTATCACAGCAAAACGGAAGCAGAAAGCTACATTACGTATGAGCACTTACTGGTGTTGCAGTTGGAGCCCGTGTAGCCAGCAGCACACTGGCAAGTGTATGAGTTGTCGCCGTCAATGCACGTTCCTCCGTTGGCACATAGATTAGGGTTGCAATCGTCAATATCTTCGTCTGCAAAATCATGCACGAGGGAATAAAATGAAAACGTAGAAAGGTAGTGCGTGCAATCTTTGTCGAATTTTGGGTGGCAGTTTAATCACACAAAGGTTTATGCCTGTACTACATGAATATTTCCGCATATATGGACACACGCACAAACGCATAGCCGCTCACAAATAAATACACACAAAGAGTACATTAATTTGCAGTAAACCGTTCATTTGTGTATACATGTATACATATGTGGTTTATGTGAGTGAATGTGAACAGTTTTAAAGATGGAGAGATAATTCATATGGGTGTGCGTGCGTACGTAAGTGGTTGTGTGAGAGAATGTTTTGTGTGCATACAGCCATATGTGAGGGTGTGTACCACTACGTTTGTATATGTAAACAAATGTATGCTTTTAAATATGGTTGCTCGACTGTATATCTGATAAAGAGTTTACAGAAAGATAGTAAAACACAATGTACTCACTGTTGTTGCAGTTTGGTCCGGTGTAGCCAGGAGCACAAGAACACGTGTAGCTGTTGACACCGTCGCGACATGTTCCGCCATTCTTACACACACCCGGACTGCAGTCGTCAATGTCTGCCAAAGTCATGCACAATATGTAAAGTAATGGAATTATTTCAGATAATCTAACAGCAACGCACACATTACACTTTATCTTTCACAGATTATTGCGTTTATTACAGTTCATAGCTTATCTCGACTATGAATGTATCACTGAGATGAATTGTATATGACACAAATATTTACTTGTATTGCAGTTCGAGCCAGTGTACCCTGCAGCACAGGAGCACGTGATTGAGTCGACACCGTCAACGCAGGTACCACCATTCGCACATACGCCAGGACTGCAGTCGTCGATGTCTGAAAAAAAGGTGTTCCATATAATGCGAATCACGCAAGCCCTTTAAAATAAATACATACTTGAAATTGTTTTTATATAGCTGTTATTGATTGCGAATAATACATGCATGCGAGTAGCCGATCACGATGTTTATTCTCAAAGATTACATGTACTATATCTCATAGTGGAACTGTCGATATATTTGTAGTAACTCTGTACGAGGACATCTGATAGATGCACCATATTATTGCGTAGGAGCATGTAGTGGTGTGCGTGTGAGTATAAATTTACAGGTCTACACGAATCATTACAAGGGCACTTACCGGTGTTGCAGGCAGGGCCCGTGTAGCCAGCAGCACACTGGCAAGTGTACGAGTCAACGCCGTCAATGCACGTTCCTCCGTTGGCACATAGATTAGGGTTGCAATCGTTGATGTCTGCAGAGTCGCGCATGAGAGATTGTAATGAACACGATGAAAGATAGCATGGACAATCGTATTCATTGTTTGAGTCTTAGATTAATCCCTAAAAGTTTAACGCAATCTATGTGGACAACGT
>OZ024863.1:10607338-10612338 GCA_964017155.1 Oasisia sp. SBJ-2009
GGGTTGTGAATGTCAATGTGAAATGTGTGACGTTGACATAGATTGTATTAACAAGATTTAACAAGATTTAACAAGATTGCCACCTAGAGAATCAACTCTAGATGGCAGGTGGACAAGGAAGCCGTTTGGCTTATCGAGAGTCCAACCTATCTATCTAAGTATACCCTGCCCGTCTTAGGTATATATCAATTTTATTTTTAAACATATTAACACTTCTAGCACCTACACAATCAGCTGATAATTTGTTCCATTCGTTTACTATTCTTTGGGAAAATGAAAATTTTCTAATATCTAGTCTACACTGCTTCTTTGCTAATGCAACTCCATGTCCTCTAGTCCTTCTCTCTTCCTTGACCGTGAAAAAAATATTTCTGTCAATATTTTCATACCCATTCAATATTTTAAAAACCTCAATCTGATCTCCTCTCAATCTTCTGGTTTCTAGTGTTGTTAGACCACATTCTTTTAGACGCATTTCATAACTAATATTCCTGAGTTTTGGTATCATTTTTGTTGCTCTCCTTTGTACTCTTTCTAGCATATCAATATCCTTCTTGCGATATGGCCTCCATGCTTGTATACAATATTCTAAATGAGGCCTAACTATTGTTTTATAAAGCGGTATTATTAGTTCTTTTTCTTTGTATACTATATTTCGCCTAATTAATCCAAGAATTTGGTTTGCCTTCGCTGCTGCAATTCCACACTGCTCTGATACCTTCATGTCAGCACTAATGGTTAAACCTAAGTCCTTTTCCTTTACAGTAGTATTTAGTACAGTACCACCCATTGTATATTGTGCATTTTCATTCCCATGTCCTGTGTGGAGGCACTTACACTTTCCAAAGTTAAACAGCATTTGCCATTTCTCAGACCATTCTATCAACTTATTTAGATCATCTTGTAAATGCTGTCTATCTGCATCACTTTTTATTTTCCTAAACACTTTTGTGTCGTCCGCAAACTTCAACACCTTGCTTGTTATGTCATCATCCAAATCATTGATATATATTAAGAATAAAATAGGTCCCAATACTGATCCTTGCGGTACTCCACTCAAAACAGATTTCCAATTTGAAACCTCCCCATCAACTACTACTCTTTGTCTTCTATCAATAAGCCATTTTTCTATCCAGTTAATCATACTATTTCCTATGCCATGGGCCTTTAGTTTAAGTAGTAATCTTTGGTGTGGCACTTTGTCAAAGGCTTTTTTAAAATCTAAGTAGATTATATCTACTGGTGATCCCTCATCTACCCACTTTGTGACATCTTCCAAAAAACATAACATATTTGTTAAGCATGACCTCGCTTTTAAAAACCCATGTTGAGATGTGTTTATCAATTTATTTTTAACAAGAAAATCAACCAAGTGATCTTTAATTAGTCTTTCTAATAGTTTACAAATCACCGATGTTAAACTCACTGGTCTATAGTTCTCTGACTTGCTTCTTGATCCTTTTTTAAATAATGGTATGATGTTTGCTTCTTTCCATTCTACCGGAACCACTCCTTCCTCTAATGCCAAATTGAACACTGTTGCAAGTGGTATGCTAATTTGTTCTACAATTTCCAGTAGTAATTTGGGAGGAATCCCATCCACTCCTGGTGATTTATTATCCTTCATATCTCTTATTTTCATAGCTACCATTTTTGGGGTTACAGTTAGTTGTCCTAAATAGTCACACTCTCTCCCTTCGAACTTAGTCTCTAGTACTGGTAATGTACTAATATCTTCCCTGGTAAACACCGAAGTAAAGTATTCATTTAGGTTTTCTGCCATTAAGAATCCCTCCGTTATTATGTTTCCATCACTACCTTCTAGTGGCCCGACCTTATCTTGAACTTTCTGTTTACTTCGAACATACGCATAAAAACTCTTGCTGTCATGTTTTATGTTGAAAGCTATTTTTTGTTCATAGCTTCTCTTCGAATTTCTAATTTCAGCTGTAGCTTGATTAAGTGCTTCTTTATAAATGGCATAGTCTTCGTCACTTCCAGTATGTCTATATGTCTTCCACATCATTTGCTTGTACTTGATTTTTCTAATGGCTTCCTTCGATAAGTGTTTCTTCTTTGACCTTTTCCCCTGTTTTTTCAAGGGGACAAATTTGTCAACTACGCAGTCAATTTCCCTCTTTAAGATATTCCAGCATTCTGTTGCTGTCTTATTCTTCAGTGTGTTATTCCAGTCTATCTTCGCTAAATATTCTCTCATGTCCTTATATCTTCCTTTGTGAAAATTTTTCCTGTACCGTATTTTTCTGTTCCGTTCTCCTTTTACTTTGATGATAAAATGTATCTGGTTATGATCACTACATCCCAGTGGCTCACATATATTGACATTATCAACAAATTCCTTCTGTGAGCTCAAAACTATGTCCAACACGTTCTTGTCCCTGGTTGGTTCTAACACATGTTGAAAAAGGAAACTATCTTGTACTAAATTTAAAAACTCTTGATCCTCTCTCCCAGGACTCTGTAGAGATGTCCACTTTATATGCCCATGGTTAAAATCCCCCATAATAATACAGTCCCGTTGACTCACTTCTTTTATAGCGTTGTGCATTTTTTCATTCTCTTCTATGCTTATGTTTGGACTACGATAAACTAACCCAACAGTTAATGTTGAGTTTCCTGTAACTATGTTACACCAGACAGCTTCACATTCTGCTTCTTTTTCTAATTTTATTTCGTAAGCCTGGATGGATTCTTTAATATATAAAATAACTCCGCCTCCCCTTCTTCCTAATCTATCTTTCCTAAACATTACATATCCTGTCATTCCTAATTCGGCATCTGATATATCGGGGGTGGCCCAAGATTCAGTTATACCTATTATGTGAGGGTCAATATCTTCTACCATAATGTTTAGTTCATTTCTTTTGTTTACTATGCTCCTTGCATTTAAACAAACACATTTATAACCAAATTTCGTAGGGCTTTCCAGGCTGTTTTTTGCTGATTTCTTTTTGCTGTCTTTAGCTATGCCTCTAGTATTTGGCTTCTCTGTGTATCCCCCCTGCGAAACTAGTTTAAAAAATTGCAACCTGTTCCTCTGTCCATAGATTGAAGCAGGTTCTCGGAGAACACTGCTGCGCCCTTTCCGCTTAGATGGAGGCCATCTCTCACGTACATATCTTCCTTCCCAACAAAGTATCCCCACAAATCTACAAATCCAACTCCTTCTCCTTCACACATCTGCTCCACCAGAGCATTGATTGCCATCCTCTTACAGTTTCTATAGGTTGCTCCCCTTCCTCCGATTACTGGCAAGATTCCTGAGAGAATGATCTGTTCAACTCTTGTCTTCTTCAGTTTCCCTACCAACTGTCTGTATCTTTGCACTATTCTAGTTGTCCCCTCCCTGTCTGCATTGTTCGTCCCTACATGTACTAATATAGATCCTCCCTGGCCATGCCCCAACACGTTCTCTACCCTATCTGTCACATGCTCAATCCGAGCGCCCGGAAGACAAACAACAACATCTTCTCCTTTGTTTAACGTCTTGTCCGTCTTTCGCAAAATTGAGTCGCCCATAAAAACCCTTTCTGTTCTCAATGCACCCTCGATCACTGCTTCAGAGTAGCTCCTCCGTTTTGCATCTCCCTGGTTGCTGACTTCCCCCCCTGCCGCTTTCTCTGTTGGTCCTTTCTTTCCTGTCTCTTTTCTTCCTGACATCTTCCTTGTTATTGACTTCCGTTTGGTCATATCTACTCTCAGTTCCTTTCTTCCCTTCGTCTTTCCTCCTGTCGCATCTACTTCTATCATCTCCTGTCCCCTTGTCCCTCCCTCCTTCTCTACTGTCACTTTCTCCACTGTCTCCTTCATGCATGGCATGTTTTCTGTTGTTCTTTCTCCATTTGTTTTCCTTGCTATCATCCTCCCTCCTCTCTCCATCCCCTTCACAAGATCCGTTAGCTTAGCTAGCTCTGCCGTCAGACAGTCCACTTTCCAACACCCTAAACATTGGAAAGTAAACCCTTCCTCCGTTGTCTCTGACCAAGACTTTCCGCACCCCGATAAGGCAAAATCCACCAAGCTGTGGCAGTGATCACACAGCAAGTGCCTCCTTGCCTTCACTTGCCGCTTGGAAGGTGCCATAATACGATTGATCAAATCAACTTAGTTTATACCAACTTAGTCTTTAGAAAGACTGTTTGTTTATTGTGTACAGCAACTGCAGCACACTACGTGTTATAAACAACTTACTACCTATGCTACCATGAACAATAATTTTATTCTGTACTGGTTCCGTTCCCTAGCGGATACTTTGGACACTACCTATATAAACAGACTAGGGCTTCCTGCTAAAACACTTGCTTATTTTTAATAACAATGGCGCCGAATCAAAGAATTATCCTATGTATGCAGCTGTTTTGCTTACCACTTTATCTGTTATATATCATATCAATTTATCAGATTTGCTAAATTTTGTTTACAATCTTGTTGAAAGCTAGATTACCCTATTTCACCCACTATAAATAATAGTCTGCACAAACTAAGGATTCCTACTAAAAAGCTTGTTTATTTTTAATAACAATGATACCTATTCAGAGTGTTACCTTACACATATAGTTGTTACGCTTATTGCTTTGTCTCTTATATACGATATCAAATAAACAGATTTTGCTCAGAGTCTTGTTTACAATTTGTCGAAGGCTAGATTACCCTATTATCACCCACGTATACTAATTTGTTCAAAAATACTGTTTACTAACTAAATTTAACCAAAACTGCCACTCAATATATGTCTAGTACACCCTTATGAATAACCTTAGCACAAAAATAATACTTATCAATCAATACTTCCGCTTGTTTTTCAACTTTTATACACCACCAAATTCAAACATCTGCATCCACCAAGTTTCCCGCCGAAGAGATTTATAGGAAAACATTACGTCGATTTTTTTTATGTTCGGCAGTGGATTAGTACTTACAGATGTATATATACAATTACTGGTGCCCGAGATCACTTACTGGTGTTGCAGTTGTGGCCA
>OZ024863.1:10617338-10632338 GCA_964017155.1 Oasisia sp. SBJ-2009
TGTCAGTAGTCTATACGTAAAATGTACGTGTTTATGTGAGAGAATGCGTGTGCGCGTATTCGTGTATGTATATGAGTGTGTGTGTGTGTGTGTGTGTGTGTGTGTGTGTGTGTGTGTGTGTGTGTGTGTGTGTGTGTATATATGTGTGTGTGTGTGTGTGTGTGTGTGCGCGCGCGTGGGTGAGCGTGAGTGAGTGTTTGTATGTTGGCGCATGGATTAGGATTGCAGTCGTCAATATTTGCAAAATCATGCGAGAAAGGTTGGAAACGAAAATATGGAAATCATTGTCGATCTGTGGGTGATTTTGGAATGGATGTTCTAAATGATAGGATGAACAATCGTTGTCATGTTTAGGTTTGTAGATTAATGTTAAAGAGATTGGCGCCTGGCGTGTAAGCATGCTATAAGTAAAGAGTATGTATTGATGTCACATAATGCGTGTGCGCGCGTGTGCGTGGGTGTTTGTTGTAGTATGTATGTGTGTTCGTCTACACGTGCCACTGAGCTTGTTTTGTATATACCTGCTTCCGTGTTATATGTTAGCCTGTGTGTCTGAGAGAAGGAGAGTAGTAAGGAAATATAACACAAATTACTCACTGGTGTTACAGTTCGGTCCGGTGTAGCCAGGAGCACAAGAACACGTGTAGGTGTTGACACCGTCCTTACAATTTCCGCCATTCTGACATATACCCGGACTGCAGTCGTCAATGTCTGCAAAAGTCATGAATAATAAATAAAATAATCGAATTATTTCAAATAATCTAGCAACAAATTAAAATACAGTTAACACATCATTATTACTGTTTAAGCTGAACGTTTTATGTGTAGACTATAGTTGGGACGTGTGTGTAGATGTAAGCGCGCACGGCAATCACGCCGTCTTTCGCAGTTTACCAACGGTTATCACACTTTAGGCCTAATGCTGCTTATAAAACTTCATGATGGTATTGTGTAAAACAATATTTACTTGTATTGCAGTTCGGATCAGTGTACCCTGCAGCACAGGAGCATGCGTATGTGTCGACACCGTCAACGCAGGTACCGCCATTCGCACATACGCCAGGACTGCAGTCGTCGATATCTGAAAGATCAGTTTAATGTATGATATTTTCAGGATTTACACATAGTTGGACATTGTTTTAATGTTAAGCTGAACTTTTAAATTTAACAATAAAAGAAGATGAAGTATGAATACTAACATGTGTGTTTGACCTTACAGGTGTGTATGAGCACTTATAGGTGTGTATGAACACTTACTGGTGTTGCAGTTGGGGTCCGTGTAGCCAGCAGCACATTCGCAAGTGTACGAGTCAACGCCGTCAGTGCACTTTCCTCCGTTGGCACATGGATTAGGACTGCAATCGTCAATATCTACAAAGCAATGTACGAAACATTAGAAGGAATACGTTGAGTGATAATATCAAAATTCGCAGCCGTCGTATTTACGTTGTTGGTTTTAAGCAACACACACTTACTTTCTTACTTTTTGTCAAAATAAGTGTCCCTCATAAACACACACTTACTTTCTTACTTTTTGTCAAAATAAGTGTCCCTCATACAATGCGGTGTCTAGCCAGCAACACATTGATAGGGGTGATATAATTAGTGTACGTGCCACCATTGGCACATGGTATATTGGCACAGTCGTCAATATCTGAAAGTCGTTAGGGTGGGATGTTTAAAAACCACGCATATCTTTCTATTGCACAACATACTAATTGATTATACTATATGTAATCATGAGTACAATACAGGCAGATACCAGTTGTTATTTTGGGTGAGTAAATGAAGTGTAGAGTAACATGAACATATCATTATTTGTTCAACACGTATGATAGATAATGGTCCAATGGCGTTTGTATAAAGACTTATTAGATACACAGTTGAATGCAGTACGTATTTATCCACAAAGGTCCCCGGAATATGTGTGATGAAATTCAATAAATTATATCCCATATGATAAAACAGGGAACATTTAGTCTCGCTATGTTAAACTCAGATTATAATACGTTATAGCATCTCTCTGTTGTTCCTATGCATACAGTATGAACAGCAACTGGAAAAACAACTATGCTACAAGCTGAAGTAGTTGTAATTGAATCCCCTGGAACAAAATGCAGGTTCACTTTTAAACGCTTCTATTTTATAATTTGTAAATTATTCTGCGAGAAAGAATTGCCGGCTCACTTGTGTTGCAGTTGGTACCCGTGTATCCGGCGGCACAGATGCACGTGTACTCGTCCTCCCCGTCTATACACGTTCCGCCATTGGAACACGGCGAGTTGGCGCAATCATTAACGTCTGCAAAGTATTGCAAAATATACTAGGTTAAATTGAAACGAACAAATGCCCGTCAACAGAACGGATACGTTATAGCCGTGATAGGTATACTTATGGTAGAAAACACGCAGCATTTTTATTCATAAAAATAGCACAGCACTCTCGCTCAAGCGAGAACAACTGCATCACCGCATTTGCGGCAATAGTCTTTGTCATGTCAACTGACGAATGATGGATACGTCCTTGGTGTGACAGAGTATATATTATTTTAAAATAATATTGGCATTGTTATGGTTTTGGCGTGAGGATAGACGAAAGTATATTGTGTAAACGTCTACTTCATACTAAAAAAGGAAAAAGCTATTAAACCCGATTTTGCACTTTAATGAAGATGAAGTATGATCCTTAACAGTGATCTTGAATAACAGAAAGACTGTCACCACCACGAACCGCCAGTTGGACATTATCGCCGGTATGTCGTGGATATAGTGTCCTCGGTAATATAACATTGGATGTTTGCGTTTGGAAATAAATTAACAACATAATTTATTTCAAGATGAGTGTTCCTTAAGAGCTCTTTATCTTAGTGAAACGATTTCCAGACAGAAGGAACCAGCGGCTTCTCGTGTCTCTTCCGAACGACACTTGTAATACTGGGTAAACGTAACTGCTCAGGTTTCACCAGAGCAGCCAAACAAAAAACGAACCAATGCTCGATGACACCAGTATTCGGGCATCGGTTCTTTAGAACGTCAGAGGGTACCGATAGTTATGCTGTGCACACCCGTAATGTTTTACATTCTAAATAAGTGATTAACCCTATAAACAGTGGTAGTCTTGTTATCTATGGGATATTTCGGAAACCTCGTTAATAGTTATATCCAGTACATAACGCTAAGTCATTGATAACTGAATAAGCAGCAATGTAATTAGTACAACACTTTTGTATTGAACAATAACGTTACCTCCATTACAGTTAGGTCCATAGTATCCAGGAGCACAATTACACGTGTATCCGTTTACACCGTCATCACATGTTCCGCCGTTTGCACATGGTTCATTTACACAATCGTCGATATCTACAAAGCACACAGACAAATGCAACATCATAATATAATATGAATAAAGATTTTATATTATTGAAATATTATCCTGATAGGCTGACAAACTCTACGGGAAGTTAGCATTTATGATGTCAATGGTATAGAAATTACGATATCAATCAAATCATTCATAAGATATGAATTACTTTTAATTGATATATGAACTATGACTTACTGTTGCTGCAGGTGGGACCGTCATATCCGAGAACACATGTACAAGAGAAGCTGTCGACTCCATCTTTGCATGTTCCACCATTATTGCAAGGATTGTCTTTGCAATCATCGATATCTAGGAAACAATATTTCAATGAAGGTAATTATATATATGTTTTTCAATTAAGAGTCGGCGTTGCAGATAATATGGCTATTTGGTGGTATTAACAAACGCATCGAAAATCTTTCTTCGATTACAGTTTGAGAAATGCTGTGTTGTTTTTCTTCTTGAAATAACACGTATTTGCTCTAATGTAGAATTTTAAACTATACGAGTATTAATGCATATTATATATATATATATATATATATATATATATATATATATATATATATATATATATATATATATATATATATATATATATGTGTGTGTGTGTGTGTGTGTGTGTGTGTGTGTGTGTGTGTGTGTGTGTGTGTGTGTGTGTGTGTGTGTGTGTGTGTGTGTGTGTGTGTGTGTGTGTGTGTGTTGTTTATATGAGTATGTATATGTGTGTATGTTTGTATGCTATGCATTTATGTTAAAGATAGGACAGTGGGGAAGATGTAGATATATAGATAGATAGATAGACAGAAAGAGAAAGCGAGAAGGAGAAAGAGAGCGAGAGGGCGAGACAGAGACAGACAGACAGACAGACAGACAGACAGACAGAGAGAGAGGGGAACAGAGAGAGAGACAGGAGAACGAGAATGAGACAGGCAGAATATAATATCCTACTCATTGGCATCACAGTTGAGACCAATTGGGACCTATGTATGTTATATGCGTTAGAGAGAGAGAGACAGAGACAGAGACAGAGACAGAGACAGAGACAGAGACAGAGACAGAGACAGAGACAGAGACAGAGACAGAGACAGAGACAGAGACAGAGACAGAGACAGAGACAGAGACAGAGACAGAGACAGAGACAGAGACAGAGACAGAGACAGAGACAGAGACAGAGACAGAGACAGAGACAGAGACAGAGACAGAGACAGAGACAGAGACAGAGACAGAGACAGAGACAGAGACAGAGACAGAGACAGAGACAGAGACAGAGACAGAGACAGAGACAGAGACAGAGACAGAGACAGAGACAGAGACAGAGACAGAGACAGAGACAGAGACAGAGACAGAGACAGAGACAGAGACAGAGACAGAGACAGAGACAGAGACAGAGACAGAGACAGAGACAGAGACAGAGACAGAGACAGAGACAGAGACAGAGACAGAGACAGAGACAGAGACAGAGACAGAGACAGAGACAGAGACAGAGACAGAGACAGAGACAGAGACAGAGACAGAGACAGAGACAGAGACAGAGACAGAGACAGAGACAGAGACAGAGACAGAGACAGAGACAGAGACAGAGACAGAGACAGAGACAGAGACAGAGACAGAGACAGAGACAGAGACAGAGACAGAGACAGAGACAGAGACAGAGACAGAGACAGAGACAGAGACAGAGACAGAGACAGAGACAGAGACAGAGACAGAGACAGAGACAGAGACAGAGACAGAGACAGAGACAGAGACAGAGACAGAGAGAGAGACACACAGACACAGACACAGACACAGACACAGACACAGACACAGACACAGACACAGACACAGACACAGACACAGACACAGACACAGACACAGACACAGACACAGACACAGACACAGACACAGACACAGACACAGACACAGACACAGACACAGACACAGACAGAGACAGAGACAGAGACAGAGACAGAGACATAGACAGAGACAGAGACAGAGACAGAGACAGAGACAGAGACAGAGACAGAGACAGAGACAGAGACAGAGACAGAGACAGAGACAGAGACAGAGACAGAGACAGAGACAGAGACAGAGACAGAGACAGAGACAGAGACAGAGACAGAGACAGAGACAGAGACAGAGACAGAGACAGAGACAGAGACAGAGACAGAGACAGAGACAGAGACAGAGACAGAGACAGAGACAGAGACAGAGACAGAGACAGAGACAGAGACAGAGACAGAGACAGAGACAGAGACAGAGACAGAGACAGAGACAGAGACAGAGACAGAGACAGAGACAGAGACAGAGACAGAGACAGAGACAGAGACAGAGACAGAGACAGAGACAGAGACAGAGACAGAGACAGAGACAGAGACAGAGACAGAGGAGTGTGGGGGAGAGATAGAGAGAGGGATATAAAGAAACAGGGAGAGAGACATATATACAGTGGGAGAGAGATAGAGAGAGATAGAGACAGAGAGACAGAGAGAGAGAGAGAGAGGGTGAGAGAGAGAGAGACAGGAGAACGAGAGTGACAGAGGAGAAGATGACATCCTACTCACTGACGTCACAGTTGCCACCGGTGTACCCAGCAGCACAATCGCATGTGTATGAGTCGACACCGTCATGGCACGTTCCGCCATTGGCGCAAGGATTAGGAACGCAATCGTTGATGTCTACAATATTCGTAACATTCGTTAATAATACAACATGAAATTTAATATTACATATGAATGTAATCGTGAGTTTTACGTTTAAAGTTAACGACGTTATGCTTTTATCATTAAGTATACAGATGAATTAGGCATGTTCCAAAATCCTTCTATTTCATGATATCGAACTTTCATTGTTTACATTATGCAAAGCATTAACACATTTGCACATCAGTGTCTTGTATTTACCAACGTGTCTTGTTATACTTAAAAACCAGCAACTGTGCTTTGCATATATATATATATATATATATATATATATATATATATATATATATATATATATATATATATACATACATACATACATACATACATACATACATACATACATACATACATACATACATACATACGTATATAATGGTGATAATGGATCGACTCAGATCCAAATTGATTTAGTTATAAACGCTCTTAAATAACACATTAGATGGGCAGCCAATCAGCCACTCAATGAAAAAATATGTTAATTTTTTTCATATATGTAACATTAAATAAAGAACAAGACAAGACAAGTGTGACAGATCATTAATCAAACATTACGTTATGCGTACAGCATCAGAGAAATACTGTATGTAATGAGATAACAAGGAATACAAAATTATTTTGTTTAAAACATAATAGATATGAAGACGTAGATATATGACAATGCAATAGTAATAATTATAATTATAATGATTATCTGTTGCACAAAATCGCAACTACAGTTTTAGTGCAACACAACAGTCATGCTAGAGTCAAGGTTGAAAGAGAGTTTTGATTTAAACAGGCCTATACAGTTTTTGTACATTGAGAGAAAGCGACTTTCTCCCGGATAATGTCTCCGCGAGAGTGAAGCAGTGCACAAAACATAACACAATGTACTCACCGTTGTTACAGGTCGGTCCGGTGTAGCCGGCAGCACAAGAGCAAGTGTAGCTATTGACACCGTCGTTACACGTTCCGCCATTCTTACATACACCCGGACTGCAGTCGTCAATGTCTGCCGAATTCAAGAAGTAAAACTAAAGTTATCGACTTTTGCTTACGTATTATATAAAACAATATTAAAATGGAGCAATCATATTATTATAAATTGCTAAGAACATACGCACGCACATTCACATTCACACCCTCAAACATGCATACGCACACGCACACGCAGTCACTCACACACCACTGCAAAACACACACACACACACACACACACACACACACACACACACACACACACACACGCACGCACGCACGCACGCACGCACGCACGCACTCAACACAGACGTTCACCAGTTCACAGTTGCGATTATTACAGTTCAGAGCATTGTTCTATTAATAAAACAGTATTGATAGTAACAGTAAGAGACGTCATGTAAAGGAGCACATACTTGTATTGCAGTTCGGGTCGGTATACCCTGCAGCACAGGAGCACGAGTATGTATCGACACCGTCAACGCAGGTACCGCCATTCGCACATAATTCAGGACTGCAGTCGTCGATATCTGGAAGAAAATATTTATTTGTAATAGAACCAACAGGCAATAGTTATAATATATAATATAGCTATGGAATTATTTATATATAAGATATGTACACTTGAACAAAAGTACAAAAACCACAATATACACGTGCACACTCAACACAAAACATTACATACTAGGATACGCAAGCGTGTACATAGAAACACACCGTACACGCAAGCACATACTCTCCAATGATAATCTGCCGATTAAGACCACCCTGCATACACCCTTAGAGCCGCCATTGCAATAGCTCTTGTACAAGAACAAGCGTGTTCGATCACTTACTGGTGTAGCAGTCAGGGTCCGTGAAGCCATCAGCACACTGGCACGTGTACGAGTCAACGCCGTCTATGCACGTTCCTCCGTTGGCACATGGATTAGGATTGCAATCGTCGACATCTGTGGAATCATGCATGAGAGATTTGAATGAATATATTAAATGATAGGTTGGAAAATCATTGTCATTTTGCGGTAGTAAATTAATCTCAGATATATATTCGTGTGATGTGCGAGCCGTTTATAATAATAAAGGTTGACATTTTCGTAAAAATATACATTATACGAAAATATAAATATACATACATTACAAGTGTATGTGTGTGCGTCCGCGTCCACACCTGTCGATGTGCGCGCATGTGATGCATGTGATAATGTATGTACATAATAGTCTATGTACACATAAATGTGCGTGTGTATTTAAGAAAATCTGCTTGACTGTTTGTCCGAGAGAGGGAGAGTAGTAAGGAATTATAAAACAATGTACTCACCGTTGTTACAGATCGGTCCGGTGTAGCCAGGAGCACAAGAACACGTGTAGCTGTTGACACCGTCGTTACACGTTCCACCATTCTTACATACGCCAGGATTGCAGTCGTCGATGTCTGCCGAATTCAAGAAGTATAAGTAAAGTAAACGACTTTTTATACAAATTATATAAAACAACGTTAAAATGAAGCAATCATACTATTATAAATTGGTAAGCACACACATTCACATTCATATCCACACTCACACGCATACGCACACGCACACGCATTCACGCTCACACGCACACAAACACACACACTCAACACAGACGTTCACAACTATCCTTCACAGTTGCGGTTATAGTAGTTCAGAGCATACTTCGACAAATACAATATTATTGATAGTAACAGTAAGAGACGTCATGTAAAGGAGCACATACTTGTATTGCAGTTCGGGTCGGTATACCCTGCAGCACAGGAGCACGAGTATGTGTCGACACCGTCAACGCAGGTACCGCCATTCGCACATACGCCAGGACTGCAGTCGTCTATGTCTGGAAGAAGAAATGTATTTGCAATAAAACTAACTAACAATAGTTATTATATATAATATTGCTATGGAATTATTTATATATAAGATATATACACTTGAATCAAAGTTCAAAACACACTAGGGCACGCAAACATGCACACACAAACACACCGTACACGTAAGCATACCCTCTCACGTGATAATCTGCCTTGAATCGCTATTGCAATAACTGATGTACACAAAGTAGTAGCGTGTACGATCACTTACTGGTGTTGCAGTCAGGGCCCGTGTAGCCAGCAGCACACTGGCATGTGTAAGAGTCAACGCCGTCCGTGCACTTTCCTCCGTTGGCACATGGATTAGGATTGCAATCGTCAATATCTGTGGAATCATTCACGATAGATTTGAATAAATATTAAATGATATGATGGAAAATCATTGTCATTTTACTGTAGATGTGCGAGCAGTCTACATGTATAGACAACAATCTCGTATAAAAGAATATTTACTTGTATTGCAGTTCTGGCCAGTGTACCCTGCAGCACACTCGCACGTGTATGAGTCGACACCGTCCGTACAAGAACCGCCGTTTGCACATGGATTGGGCTGGCAGTCATCGATGTCTACAAAACAGTTAATGCAATGGTAAGCACATGCACAACAAATTCAATAAACAACATAAACAATGGTTTATTTTTTATTTTTAAGAAATGTGACATGCGATGGTGTAAGGTATGCGCATACACGACTACATGCATATTTAAATTACTATAATATGAATAAGTTGACTGTTAGGCACAAAGATAAACATGTCGTTAATCAGTTAATCGGCATATATCGTATAACACCGAGGCGTGTATACATGTCGTGACAGACAGTACGATGTAACGTGTTACCTGATGTTGTATAGTCTATTTTTGTATAACTAATTCTGAGTGTTCGGCTCGATTAAGTGATGTCTACGACAAATTGTAACCAAATACTTACTGGTATATTGTATATATCTTAGTAGCGACGAATAAACAAGCGCACAGGTCATGTACTGCCATGCACGAAAGGTTGTGTAGAAATAGGATTACTATTAATAATTACATTAGTGTATTTAATACATTTATTTTTGCTAATTGCACTGGCGCACAGGTCAGGCGTTGGAATGCACGAAGGCATTTGGAGAAATGATACTGTTTTCTTGACGCCCTTTAACGTGCATACTCTTGTCTACCCACGTAGAAACATCCTCATAAAGCCCATTTTAAGTGGTTTCTCGTGTTATTCGTGTAATGATTTTTTTATTGTGATGCAATGTTTTAAAATTGATATGTAAGACGATTACAACAATGTGCATAAACCTACTCGATTACATTTGCGGCATTACTATTCAAGAGAGCATATTTGCATATATGCATTTTCATTATTTTGACATATCTTCAATCTTTACAACTATGATAAATTGGGACGTTTCGGAGATCTCGTGTAATAAACAAAATACATACTTGTATTGCAGTTCTGGCCAGTGTATCCTGCAGCACACTTGCATGTGTGTGAGTTGACACCGTCTGTACAAGAGCCGCCGTTTGCACATGGATTGGGCTGGCAGTCATTGATGTCTATAAAACCATTTATACATCGATAAACACATGCACGAGAAATAGCAAATTAGGACAATGCAATGTATGGTCGTATACATGTGCATGGACATTTGAATGTACTATTATTGCAATACATTAACTGTTCAGAAGAAGGGTAAATGTCTAGTTTTGTTTACAAATCGACAAAGACTGTATAACATAGATGTATATTTATTTATAGATGTCTAATTAATGATTGTTTGAACAGATGATAGTGTTACCTTATATTGAATGGTTTATTTCGTGCATGTTATTTCGAATGTTAGGGCCGGCTATGTTGTTTTAAATTATATAAATTAAACTATTTCATCTGTATGTTATACAAACTGACGTTTAAATTCGTGTGTTTTTCAATCAGTATATTTAGTGAGTGTATTACATGGGTTATTAATATGTATGTGTTGTTCTTGTACTTACTGGTGCCGCAGTTGGGACCAGTGTAGCCGGGTGCACATTTACACGAGTAGCCGTTCACACGGTCAGTGCACGTTCCGCCGTTTACACAAGGATTGGGATCACAATCGTCGATATCTACAACACGCAAATACATTATCATAGGGAACCTACGAACGTATTCATCTCTGGATAGGTATCACTTTGGTTTGGCTCTGAATTTTAGAAATAACGTAAAATCACATTAAAGCAAGGTATTTGTGAATGATAAATGGTCCCTGATAAATGATGCTACAGAAAATACCAGCTTTCTTGTGTGTGTGTGTGTGTGTGTGTGTGTGTGTGTGTGTGTGTGTGTGTGTGTGTGTGTGTGTGTGTGTGTGTGTGTGTGTGTGTGTGCGCGCGCGCGCGCGCGCGTGCGTGCGTGCGTGTGTGCGTACATAAGATGTAGAGTTATTTTTACACCATTGCGTGTTACTTTCCTAAATTGTAATTGTTGCCTAAATTGTAATGCGCGTCAGTAATTTTAAATGAACTTGAAGTTAAATATATAAAATATAAACATTTCAACTATATATTGATATAGAAATGGTCATGTTATGTTACTTTAATAAGTTAATAAACGGGTATATTAATTCTAATTGATAACCAATACGTCACTCATACTCACCAGTTTTGCAGTCTGTTCCTGTGTATCCAGGCGCGCATGCGCACGAATATCCGTTCGCAAGATCAGTGCACTCTCCACCGTTGTCGCATGGGTTTGGTTCGCAGTCATCGATGTCTGCGAGAAATTGTAAACATCCATTAGTGTATTTTGTACATTTAGTTTTGCTGATTGCACATGCGCACAGGCCAACCGTTGGAATGCACGAAAGCATTTGGAGAAATAGACATGTAATCTGATCTTGACGCTTTTTAAATTGTCGCACTCATGTCTACCCATGTAGATATATCCTCATAAAGCCCACTTTAAGTGGTTTCTCATGTTATTCGTGTAATGACTTTTTGATGCAAGTTGTCAATATTTATATGCAAGACGATTACAATAATGTACATAAACCTACTAGGTTACATTTGCGGCTTCACTATTCAAGAGAGCGTACATGCATATATGACCTTTCATTGTTTTGACATATTTTCGAAAATTACTGCTACTCTTTTCTATAGATGAGTATATAGTATGTAAACACTATTGATTATAGTCATACTATGGAAAACAGCGTTTAAATAAGGTTTATTATTATTAGTAGTAGTAGTAGTTGAATGCTATTTTTGATGTGTCGGAGATCTCGTGTAATAAAATAATATTTACTTGTATCGCAGTTCGCGCCAGTGTACCCTGCAGCACACTTGCACGTGTGTGAGTTGACACCGTCTGTACAAGAGCCGCCGTTTGCACATGGATTGGGCTGGCAGTCATTTATGTCTAGAAAACCATTTATACAAACATAAATAGAAATACCTCAAATTCACAATATACAACAATGTAATGCATGCTCGTAAACAATGCATGCAGATTTTAAATGTATTATAATTTGAATACATTTACTATATATATATATATATATATATATATATATATATATATATATATATATATATATATATATATATATAATATATATATATAGTTACATGAATAATAATGTGAACTGACGATAACATTTATTGTTATGTTATGTTGGATATATATTTCGTAGTTATTTCGAGTGCTTGGGCTGATTGTGTTATGTTCTTACAGATAATGTAAGTAGATTATAATTCTTCTGTAAATTATACAAACAGTCGTTTATATTCGTATGTTATTCTGTGTGTGGTGTATTGCATGATTTCTTAAGATTTATTATCCATGTACGTACCGGTGTTGCAGTTGGGACCATCGTATCCGGGAGCACATTCACACGAGTAGCCGTTCTCAAGGTCAGTGCACGTTCCGCCGTTTACACAAGGATTGGGATCACAATCGTTGATATCTACAACACGCAAATCCATTGTCGTAAGGACCATACGGGCCTGTTCACCTTTGGATAGTTATTTCTTTGGTCTAGCTGTAATGTTTTATTAATAACGTAATAAAACATTAAAACAAGGTGTTTGTGATTTCACTGATGTCACCTGACAAATTATGCCTTTAGTTCTTATAGAATGTGAACAACGAAGGCAATTATCAGTTATTACCTTTCATGTCATATGACCTCAATAGTGTGTGTGTGTGTGTGTGTGTGTGTGTGTGTGTGTGTGAGTGTGTGTGTGTGTGCGCGCGCGTGTGCGTGTGTGTTTGTATGTGTTTGTGTGTGTGTTTGTGTGTGTGTGTGTGTGCGTGTGCGTGTGCGTGTGCGTGTGCGTGTGCGTGTGCGTGTGCGTGTGCGTATGCGTATGCGTGTGTACGTGTGTGTATGTGAGAGAGAGTGTGTGTATGTGTGAGTGTGCTGTTGTTGTTGTTCATGTTTGTGTTACTGGCCTAAATCGTAAAGCGACTCGGGAATATTAAATGAAATTAAAGTTAAATGTAATATTATATAAGCACATCAAATGTTTGCTAATAAATTATAAAAATGGACATGCTACAATACTTTAAGAAATTCATAAACATGTATGATATTTCTTGTTTATAGATAATACGTCACTGCATACTCACCAGTTTCGCAATTTTGTCCTGTGTATCCAGGCGCGCATGCGCACGAATATCCGTTCGCAAGGTCAGTGCACTCTCCACCGTTGTCACATGGGTTTGGTTCGCAGTCATCGATGTCTACGAGAAATTTGAAGCATGCATTGGTATATTTTAGACATTTAGTTTTGCTGATTGCACTTGACAAAGTAAACATACGCTGTGTCCGTATCGCTATTGTACGTGCCCATAAATATGTAGCTAATATACCGTCGTGTAGCCTAGTTTAAGTAGTCTTACTTGTTGTTTTGTAATGATTTTCACGATTGTGATATATATGGTCTAAACTGATATTCAGACAGTTACTACTAGAATGTATACAAACCATTATGGCCTCATTCAAGAGAGTATACCTGCGAATATGATTTTTCATTATTTTGACATATGTTCACAAAAATACTTTAATCTATTTCGTCTTGCAATAAATGAGTACATACTTGTATTGCAGTTCTGGCCAGTGTACCCTGCAGCACACTTGCACGTGTGTGAGTTGACACCGTCTGTACAAGAGCCGCCGTTTGCACATGGATTGGGCCGACAGTCATCGAGGTCTAGAAAAGAGTTAATGCAAGTGTAAACAGCACAACAGGTAAATAACAGAGGCAATTATTCTCTGTTTGATCTTGTATATTTGTTATTGAAACTATGAAATATGCTAATGTATTGCATGCGCATACACGTATGCATGCATGTACTAAGATATTGTGAGCACGTTGACTGGTCGGTGCAAATGTATGTAGTTGATCGTTCTATTCATCGACGTACACAATCAAACATAAATGTGTGTATCAATGCATGATACTTGCTTGTGTAAAATCGCATTAAACTCGTTGTGTACATATTTCTAGGTTTCGTCCAGGTTGAGTGATGTACTATTATAATGTATTTAAGTATCGTTTATCTGTAAATGATACAAAGGCAGGTTGTCGTCGTGTGTTGCTTCATATGCCAGGTTGTATTACACGACTTGTTATGTTGATGTACTTACCGGTTTCGCAGACGTTACCACTGTATCCGGGAACACATTCACACGAGTAGCCGTTCACAAGGTCAGTGCACGTTCCGCCGTTTACACAAGGATTGGGATCACAATCATTGATATCTACAACACGCAAGTACTTTATAGTAAGCAACGTATATATGGGTGTCTCTTTCGTTTGAGGTTTACATTTGACTAATAACAAAATGCCAAGATAACGATTGTCACCTGATAAATGCTGCGATATTAAAAACAAACTATTTTGTTTATTTTGTCGTATTTTAAATGTAGGAAGAACTGACTTTATCTCCCTCATTATATAGTAAGCATGAGCACAACGAAGAATTTAATAAGTTGTCTATAATTGTTCAACCAGGTTAGGTTTGATGTGTGCGTGTGTCTGTGTGTTCTTGTGAGTGTGCGTGCCTGTTAATTTGTTTTCGGTGACCGAGGGTTTGTTGTGAATGTGTGAGTAATGTTTGTTTGTGTTTGT
>OZ024863.1:10639838-10642338 GCA_964017155.1 Oasisia sp. SBJ-2009
ATCTACAAAAAAGGAGCGACGACGTGTGGTACACATTGCAGTATGTGTGTGACACGAAACGAACAACATTTCTCAATTGTGTTTTAGTCCTGCTGCTGTTTTAGTCGTACTTTCTTTTTCACCAGTTTCTTTATATACTATATAGTGACATACATACTCTGTATATATTTATAAGTATGCACATGTGTAATAATAAATAATAATAATAACAAAGCGTTTATTAAGCGCCGTAAATCCAGGTTACCGATTTTATATTGCGGCGTGAAGAATATGTTTTGGAAAAAAGAACGCGATTCCAATTTTGTATTTCATCGGCATACAATTTTGTATTTCATATACATAATGTCTTTACTAGCCTGATAGGTTTTTAAATAGAATGCACGTGCAGTCACTTACTGGTATTGCAGTCTGTACCCGTGTAGCCAGCAGCACACTGACACGTGTACGAGTCGACACCGTCCGTGCACGATCCTCCGTTGGCACACGGCATCGTCGCACAATCGTCGATATCTGAAAGGCGTTCGAGGTACATGTTTAACAGTCAAACATATCTTAGCATCGCACAACATATCAACTGGTCCATTTAACATTTCGCAGATGAATGTTTCCGAAGATGGATTTATATAAACGGAAAGTATATGATAATATAATCTGTACAATATAGGAAAAGATCCGTTGTTCTGTAGGCTGACTATAAGAGATCTCCAGTCACGTGGGGACTTCAATACGTCAAGAATTTACTCACAAAACGTGATGTTTCACTATCATGCAGTTGTAACGTGCTAAAGTAATAAGTTAGTAACATTAATATGACAAATATATAAATACAATTAATTGTACATTAAGTGTACATTAACACGATGAATAAATTAATAAAATAAATATAATAAATATATAAATAAATTCACGGTCATGCAATGTAAAGGATACGACACTGCATGTGTGCATAAAAAATATTGGAAGCCTGTAATAGTGTCTAAATGAAAATGCTTGACTTATGCAAACATTAAAAAAGCCTCCAAGTTTCATGCAAAAAGACAAAATTAATCATGTTTTTCATGTTTGGTAGGCAGCAAGTTATTTAGTCAATGGAAGATTTAGGCAGTTGTACCACAGATGCCCAACACCATGAAGATTATATTAATGCGAACATTTAATATTGGTCAAACAAAGACTTAGACTATAATTACTTTATGAGAGTGATTATAGTAAAAGAACATGTTACCATGTATGATAACAATAATAATAATAATAATTCCGTTGCTTAATATAGCGCTTTTTAGCTAACTAAATATTAATCAAAGCGCTTCACATTAATACGATGTGTTCACTAACCTAAATTATAAATTAACTAAATACATAAGGTAAGATAACAATAAATAAGTTAAGATAAATAAGTAAATAAGTTAAAATCAATAAAAACACATTACTATGACGTGTTGATCAATTCTAAAATATAGACTAATTAAATACATAAGGTAAGATCAAATCAGTAATCTAATTTAAAAGAATAAGTAATATAAGAGCAATAAGTAAGTAAATATAAATAAATAAGCTAAGATAAATAATTATGAAACAATTAATTAGTGTGTAAAAATACAATTCCAAACCGAACAATTTAAAACCAAGCAGCGTCATAGAATACAAATCAGTGTCATCAAGGCAGGTAGTGTAAACGAAATAAGTGAGTTTTTAATTGTTTTCGGAAAGCTGCCCGTGTCTCAGTTATTCAAGTGCTTCAAGTGTTTGTATGGGGAATTCTAAGAATGTGAATGCCGAACTTATTTATCAGTAACATTCCGGTTATTATGTATGATCATAGTTTCATAAATTACAAATAATTATTCTGCGTGAAAGAATTGCCGGCTCACTTGTGTTGCAGTTGGTACCCGTGTATCCGGCGGCACAGATGCACGTGTACTCGTTCTCCCCGTCTTTACACGTTCCGCCATTGGAACACGGCGAGTTGGCGCAATCATCAACGTCTGCAAAGTATTGCAAAATACGTTACGTTAATGCCGCATATAGCGATGTGTGCTGTGTGCTAAATATATGAGAAAGCTGCGTATCGTCTACAATAGTTTTATTTAACTATAGCAGTACCAGTGTACAGAGGAGCAGAATTACACGGGTAGCTGTTTATAAAATATACTAGGTTAATTTGTAAAAATGCGCATTCCCGGACGGGATAGATTGGTTGTTGTTAAGTGGCAGTGGTTATAATTATTATGTAGACATTAGAAAGCACACACCATCATTATACGAACGCCTCAACTCACCAGCTCAACAGACAACTCCATCACGCGAGTGTCAAAATACATGGTATATTCATATTTAGGAAGGTCGGATATAATATGAAATTCCCCAATAAGCACTTGTTATGAAGGTGTAGAATTAGAAAGTTCAAATATTGCCATTGTTATGGCATTGGCATTATGGTAGAGGTAAACCTCTTTTGTCTTCCTATTCAAAGTGACCTATTCCGTGACGCAGGAACCGA
>OZ024863.1:10647338-10649838 GCA_964017155.1 Oasisia sp. SBJ-2009
CGCACACAAGCCTAAATGATGTACAATACATGACATGATCTATACCACCCGTATTGCATGAGTTCGTTAATAAATGTCAATGTATCAATGAATTAAACAAACGTATATATCTATTATCTTGCGCATACTATTAGAAGGAAATGGTCCAGTTACTACAGAATGGTCCAAAACGTCAACACATCTCATTAAACTAATGGTTTTCTTGTCCATACGCCTTTTGAAGTTTGTTTTCACGGGTGACAATTGCTTAAACACGTCGAACTTGCGAAATGCATATACGATGTGCGTTTAAGCCGAACATGTTCTAACGTCGCTTTGTTTCTCGTTTCTCTCCTGACCACATTCAGCTAACACATGAGTTCACGTACTGTTGTTACAGTTGGGACCATCGTATCCGGCAGCACAATCGCAGCTGTATTGATTGTTGCCGTCAACGCATGTTCCGCCATTGGCACACGGACTGTCTGCGCAGTCGTCGATATCTACAACACGTGCAATATAACTACGTCAACAAAGCTGAGTTCTGCAAATTGCTCTAAAGTCTGTACAAAGCAATACAAGATACAAGATACAAGAAGCTTTATTTAACGTCGTTTTGCATGACTATTTGATAACAATGATAAGCAATGTTAACGAATTTGCTTTTACAATCAGGAAATTGAATTTATGTACACCTGAACAATATGCACTTCCTAAGCTCTAGACAACATATTGACAGCGACACATGACAATATTAACTGTAGCAGGAAGCATGTATGACGTAACTTACTCGTGTCGCACACGGGACCCGTGTATCCTGCTGTACACGTGCACGAGTACGAGTCGACGCCATCATCACACGTCCCGCCATTGGCACACGTGTTGCCGACGCAATCATCAATATCTACAACAACAATAAAACAGCTACAACAACAATAAAACAATTACAGCTACGTTTCAAACAAATGTATTCAAATGTAACATAGGTTATAATGGCGCAACCTGTTACAGAATGCGACATACGTAACATCAGGTAAAAGTGGTGGGGGATACAACATTTCCCAACACCAACAACACTATAAATTTGCAACAAAGACGAATAAAATAAAATAAAATGAACTCCGCAATCAAAGACACGATGCTGTTCCACGAACTCAAGATGGCGAATGGGTCCAGTACTGGTTTGAACTGGATATATAAAGACTCAAGCGGATTACTACATTCAAATCCTACCACCTGAGTAAATTGGCTGTAGTGCCTACGGAAGCCACTAGTCTAATCCACCAGATGTCGCCACTTGAAGTATCACTTGAATTATTACCTTATATCGTAGGCCCCTATTGATTTGTCAATATGAATTCTTCAAATGTGTTATTCTATCGTGAAATATGTTGTGTTGTTGCGTTCTACTCTGCCGTGATGCTTTGAACTATGTTTACCTGATGTTACGTATACTGTAACAGGTTGCGCCATTGCGTAATGTTACGTTACATTTACGTGAACTGACTTGACATTGTGCATACATGCATTAACCCGTGCCTGAGAACACTAGCAGATTATTACACGCACTTGCGGGTATACATGAGCACTTTCAGGTGTGTCCGAGGATTCTCAAGTGTGTATGAAAATATACTGATGTTCATGAGTACTTACTGGTGTTGCAGTTAGGGTCCGTGTATCCAGCAGCACACTGACATATGTATGAATCCACACCGTCATTGCAAGTAGCGCCGTTGGCACACGGGTTGGGACTGCAGTCGTCGATATCTAGAACAAACACATATTTGCATTAATTACTCAAATTACAGCCTTAGCCAGAAGTACACAACTAAACAACATACGAAACATGGTAGTGAACACATTTACAACAATGGTTTTTCTTCATACGCGCACACTACCCACAAAACATGTTGTCAATGCCGCGAATCTAGGGTAGCTTAGTTATATTGCATGCACACATGCATTCACCAATAATTGAATTATTGTGATTTTCAAAAACCAGATTAAAATGGAATGGAAATAATATGTATTATATATGCGCGCTCCACCGTTGTGATGCGGATTCGAACTGCCACCATCAATAATACAACCGCAAACATACGCACGCAGGCGCACACACCAATGCGCACACACACGTGCACTTACAAACCTAAATTGTGCACAATACATCACATGATATATATATATATATATATATATATATATATATATATATATATATATATATATATATATATATATATACCATACGTGTTGCATGAGTTCCTTAATAAATGTTAACGTATAAATTAATTAAATAAATATATATAATATTTTTTTTTCTCCATATATACTCTTAGATGAAAAAATTGCTTAAACACGTCGAACTTGCAAAGTTCTCATATACAATGTGTATTTTAGGGCAACAAAATAATGCACATATGCCGTTATAAGCGTGAATCGTCCAAAGGTCGCTTTCTTTATCGTTTTTCTTCAGAAAATTAATGTACATTCAGTTAACACATGATTTCACGTACTGTTG
>OZ024863.1:10652338-10659838 GCA_964017155.1 Oasisia sp. SBJ-2009
TATTAAATAAAATATATTATTAGTATTTTATTATTAAAACGCAGCTAGACGCCACTTCATTTTGTCTTTACGAAATATTGTACATTTCGTTTGCCACCGTTGTGCGTGATTGGTTTATTGCGGTTTTGAAATGTTTACTTTTAAAGAAGAGCTGTAATTGTGTTATGCTACATCATTATTATTATCATGCTATTGTGTTTAGCATATATTTTAAACACTACAGATAACTCTATCGTGATAACACACAGTATGTATCTGTAAAATGGCAAAGCTTTACCTGTCTCGCACAGGATACCGGTAAACCCTTCTTCACACACGCATGTGAAGCTATCAATGCCGTCCATACACATCCCATCGTTTTGACACGGGTCACAGTCATCGATGTCTGTAAGCAATCACACATAGATATGTATAAATTCGAAACAGCACTGCAATTGCATTTATGTCAATTGCATTTACTTTAAGTACAATGCTATGTTTTTACTGTTTACGTTTGAATTAGATCAAGAAACTCACTTGTTTCACAGTTTTGACCCGTGAATCCTGGTGCGCAGTTACACGTATACGAATCTAAGCCATCGACGCATTGTCCACCGTTTTCACATGGGTTAGGGTCGCAATCATCGATGTCTACAACAGGTATGTGATATCAGTGAATACGGTGTTTAACGTTTTGTATTAGTTGAGATAATATGACATATAATGTATGAGACAGAGGCATTGACATGTTTGTGAGATGAACTAGGTCGGTATAATAACAAGATGAAAGAGATCAGACAGAAAAAGGGCGAACAACACGAGGAAGACATCGGCATGGGTTATAGTCTCACGGATGGATTGATGGGAAGCTGGAAGCGGTCAGTACACCACATGGTACGGAAAGACCCAATAACACTAGCGATGACAGCAGAAGAAACATAAAATACGCAACGCGTCATGGAGGAGTACAAGAACACTAATAACTATGACACATATAGCGCCTGTATCCCAGAATATTCAAGCTAGCAGGCGCAACAAGCAACATCATTTGGCGTTATCATATGCGGGGACAGGCAAACGTCGTCATTAGAGTCGAACATTTATGGTGGAAAAACAATTTCAAACAAATATGTTTTAAGGTTTTTACTAACGTCTGCTATAGTTTCAGATAATGTAATTGTCATATATAATGGGGTTAATTCCAGCGATGACAGCAGAAGCGGACGAAATCACATACACAGAACAGGAAAATCACCACCGTGATGGAAGAGAGACATACGAAGTTCGGGGGAGGAGGAAACATGGCGAGAGTGGGATGTGGGTAGAAAACGTTGGCAAGAAAGACAATAGCGAACAGATAGGCAATATGTCTTTGACATTCAGTCTGTATAGCAGGAAACAAGTATCAGAACAACAGTAATGCATGGTATTGTTCAGTAGACTATAAACGTACCAGTTTCACAAGTGATGCCCATGAAACCCGGGACGCAGCCGCAGATAAACCCGTTGGGTCCGTTAGAACAGGTACCTCCGTTGTCACACGGATCATCGTTGCAGTAGTCGGCCTCTATAAACACAGTATGTGCGTCATTGTGACCGTACGTCTTGTAATATTGCTCGCCTCACGAAAATGCAGGTTTTACCTTGTTCGTCATTCATTTATCGTGAGTTCTCATTTTAAAACTTATGAATTATAAAATTATTTCAACAAATGTGGTGGTACCGTGTTAAACCTTATTATCCATGGAATCCAGAGTGATGACAAATACAGACGACTGAATTACCTATTGTAGAACATAGCCTAACTACCACGATGGGTGCCTAGACGACATGTCGTTTTCGTCTTTGAATTACAACTATATACTCAACAGATTCGAAGATTCCGTGTCAGTATTACACTAAAACTGCTCTGTATTGCTGGAAAATTAATATATTGTTTGTGGCATTGTTTAAAAATCAATGATTTGGTGTCGAGTTGTCATTCTCAGTTATGAACAAACCGTAAACCTATGATTCTTTAAAAACACAAATAAACCAATACAAACCCAAACATAGACCAACGCCGTTCGTTGCCGTGCAAGTGCTGGGCGGGTCACACGTCACTTGCTGTTGCTTTATCTCTCCCACTGGCCGCGTGCAGGCCGTGCAGGTCTGGCAGGTCATCTCGACACCGCAGTCGGCACTCAACCATTTGTCCCCGATCTACGCGGAACGTAGTATATATTAATGTCTATATGGGTAGATAGCGAGAGTTGAGAGCGAAAATCTGTTTGTATGATGATACACAACGCAAAGTGCGTATAAAAGCAAACTACAAACAACTCCTGCCGATTTGACACGCGGCGTGGTACAGCTGTGGTTTAATAATAATAATAATAATAATAATAATAATAATAATAATAATAATAATAATAATAATAATAATAATAATAATAATAATAATAATAATAATAATAATAATAATAATAATAATAATAATAATAATAATACTAATAATAATAATAATACTAATACTAATACTAATACTAATACTAATACTAATACTAATACTAATACTAATACTAATACTAATACTAATACTAATACTAATACTAATACTAATACTAATACTAATACTAATACTAATACTAATACTAATACTAATACTAATACTAATACTAATACTAATACTAATACTAATACTAATACTAATACTAATACTAATACTAATACTAATACTAATACTAATACTAATACTAATACTAATACTACTAATACTAATACTAATACTAATACTAATACTAATACTAATACTAATACTAATACTAATACTAATACTACTAATACTAATACTAATAATAATAATAATAATAATAATAATAATAATAATAATAATAATAATAATAATAATAATAATAATAATAATAATAATAATAACAATAACAATAACAATAACAATAACAATAACAATAACAATAACAATAACAATAACAATAACAATAACAATAACAATAACAATAACAATAACAATAACAATAACAATAACAATAACAATAACAATAACAATCATAATCATAATAATAATAATAATAATAATATATTTAGTTGTACAGAAGGTGTATATATTGATTAAATCACCACAAATGTGCTACTAGCAAGAGCCATATCACGTAACACATCTTTTACTCATGACACTTTACACATTTGTTCATCATCCAGCCAATCTGGGTCGTTGTATTGAATTATTGAAGCATATCAGTTCTTAGGCTTTGTTTCTTCAGAATATCGCGGCATCAAGGTTTAATTTGAACATGACATAGTTAAAATAAATTACACATGTATCACCCAAACTGTGTAACCTCTAGTAGACTCAATAATTTTACAGAAGGACAACTCTGAAAACCAATGACTATAATGTTCAGCTAGTTGGCCGGTGGTCTTTATTTGAAGAAGAAGAAGAAGTAATATAAGGGGGACGGAGTACTCACGTCGTGGTGCCCGCCCATGGCGTCCGTGCAGCCGCAAGTGGCGGCCGGGACACATTCGCCCCGTCTGAGCACGTGACTACTGTCTGTGCATGCGCACACCTCAACATCCGGCAGACTGCACTCTTCGGGCCCGTTCGGGTTCATGCAGGTGGCGTAGCAGGCGGAGGCCAGCTTCTTGTACGTCATGCCGCTCCCACACTGCATCGCTGCAACAGTAACACAGTCACAGTGTCTTACGTGAACAGCTTAACACATTCCACGGTGTCATTATGATATAATGACAATAATAATAACAACAATAACAATAATAATTCGATAACTTCTATTGTGCGTAAATCCTTGGAAACCAAGCTCAGAGGTGCATTGATACAACAATGTTGATCAATGTCAAAGTCTAAAAACATTCCGAGTGTCAAGATTGATATGCTTATATTATGAACACCACAAGGTGAACTCGATAGAAGATGCCTAACGTCATCATTTACCAATAGGGTCATTTGAATACGGCGTAAAGCTGCGTTTCAAAGGCGTAATCAAGTAAAATCACTTACGACAACCGGCAATGAGTCTCCAGTCGCTCACGAAACCCTTGTTGAGACACTGCGTGGCGAAAGCTTCCAGCGAACCGCACGCTGCAGCCTTGGCGTTGTCGGGATTGTCCTGGTTGGCACACACGTCGTATCTGCAGTTCTCCATGTAGCCGGCTGCCGCCGTCGGGTTAGCCGCGATGCAGGCCTTGAACACGCCATTGGTGTCGGTGATGAGACCACAATACTGGTTCGTCAGGACATCCGTCTTCATCGGTTCGACACACTCCGGCGGCGCCTGGTCCAGCGTGCCGGTGCAACTGAAAGCGACCGGGTCAATGCAGGACAATGCAGCACATACATTGCAGATGGTCTTATGAATGTGAAACACAGTGTTGGTTGCAGTTTATTGTTGTCAGGTGCAGCTAATGGTGAAGTACAATTGTCTTGTTTATTTAACTTGACAGGCTAGATGGGGTAATACTGAAATGTGATTTGTTGTGTTTTATATAATGAATACATTTTATATCCGGACATTGAATAGTCTTGTGTATTATAAATAAATGAATGTGTACATACAAAATTACATAGATACATAAATGCACGCATGCATGCACGCATACATACATGCATGCATGCATGCATGCATGCATGCATGCATGCATGCATGCATACATACATACATACATACATACATGCATACATACATACATACATACATACATACATACATACATACATACATACATACATACATACATAAATACATAAATACATAAATACATACATACATACATACATATATATATATATATATGTGTGTGTGTGTGTGTGTGTGTGTGTGTGTGTGTGTGTGTGTGTGTGTGTGTGTGTGTATGTGTGTGTATGAGTGTGCGTATGATTGCATGCATGCGTGCTCGCGTACGTGTGTTTGTCAACAACAACAAGTGGGTATAACCCTGTTCCTTGCGTGGCGACAGAATCCACACACAACAGTAGCAACGAACTACTCCAACAGAGCCACTCACCCCGGCAGCTCGGGGTCGTCCACCTGCCAACTGTTGCCGACGAGTGAGAACTTGTAGATGGACGAGCTCACATCAGTGCCGTTCTTCATCTGTAGATCGTTGGAGCGGTCGGTGTCGGCGTCGGCACAGATACCGCCCATCCTCGAGGCGAACTCCGTCGGGATCTTGATCGTCGACGTCCAGTAGCCGTCGGTCTCGACGACCAAGCTGAAGTTCGTCGCTAGTCGCACGAAGCGCCCGTTGTTCCTGATCGTGAAGCCTGGGTACGCGACATCGGGATAGACGAGCATTCCGTCAACCTGAAATGAATGTCACGTGGTAAGGACAACGGTATGTCGCTGCGAAACCAAGCCACAACGTCGTTGCAAGACCAAGCCACAACGTTGCTGCGAAACCAAGCCACAACGTCGCTTCACCATCACCTAGGCCAAGCCACAACTATCACTTAAAAGGAAGGGTGCCAGCTTCTCTGTCCAGAATTGGCCGAGTGGTAATTTGTAACGGGAAGTCTGCTTTTGAGAACGTTGGAACGTTAAACACCAAGGGGTAATGCTGTTAACTCTGCTCGCTTCGGCGTTATTGCTAAACAATTTTGTTTTGAAACTGGATGTTTTGTTTATTATTTGAACGTGTTGCAGGCTGAATCTTTCAAATTGCGAACATTGATCCGAGTTTAATAAAGTAACTTAAACACAAATTGGCAGGCGGTAAACCTTCAACATGCATGTTGTAGTCACCAGAACGTAATATTAAATGAAACAAATTTAACCTGGGACCAAAACAATCCAACATGGTTTAATGCGACCAGTGGTGCCATCTGGCGGTATCAATTACACCTTTATATTGATGTACGCTAAATGTGAAATAGCGTAGATTATCATGGCATCGCGAGGTGGCGACATTGCTCTTGTCCACTCTATCAACTGACTGGTGAGTTCACGAAAGCCACCAGGCGGGTTAATGTAAGTTCAAGATGGCGTGGCGTGTCCGCCAAGCAACATAACCTATTGGCGAATCACTGGTGCCCTCTGGTGGCGAAAAACATGAGCGTTGATTGGCGAATGCACGGCAGGACTCGGACAGTCAGAGGGAGATTTTTTATTTAATTGTTCATATCGCTTTTTGGTTCCGGAATGGACTACTATATTTTTGTAGAAAATTAAACCAAGTCAACAATAGTAATTAGCAATCCTGTACATGTGTATGCTGCTTATATTTACGTTATTATTATAAATGTTTCGGTTCACAAATACTGTGAGAAGACATCCTATAAACCGTTGGTCCCTTCCGTCTGGCGTCTACGCCAAGCGAAGTAATCCAACGCGGGGAAATGAAAACTCGCTGAGTGGATGACTCATTCTAAACACAAACTCTTTCAGAATAATTAACAAATATTGTGGTCGTATAATAGGAAGATGACGAAGTCTCAGGAAAGACAACTGGTTATTTCAGTTGCATGTAAACACACGAGGTCACGCTGTGGCTGAATGGAAGACAACTCACGTAGATCTGCTGGTTTCTCTCC
Source organism: Oasisia sp. SBJ-2009 (assembly GCA_964017155.1). NCBI lineage: Eukaryota > Metazoa > Annelida > Polychaeta > Sabellida > Siboglinidae > Oasisia > Oasisia sp. SBJ-2009. Next base: position 10,658,865 of record OZ024863.1, read on the forward strand.
ATTCGTACGACGTGGTCAAACACGTGCACTTCGACGTAGCGCGGGTAGGCGACGCCAGTGTTGCCATGGCGATGCTCGTTCCTCGTTAGTACGCTGAAGTAGGGCAGGCCCGTGTAGTGCTGTTTCGGTGTCGCCATGTTGTACTTACACATGCCCTGGAAGTGCATGATCTGGCCGTCGAAAGTGAAGTAATGCGGGTCTCCGGACACGTAGCAGATGGCCACCTCTGAATCACGCACGGATCAAACATTTCATTCGGAAAGTACACAGCATAGTGAACAAGTTTATAGCGAACCTATGACAATAACTAACGTATCTGTGCAAAGACCATTTTGACTGTTAACTTTGTGTAGCAGCGTACAATGCCTGGTTAAATCGTTATCTTTGCGACAGTGGTCGTGTAAGCACGTACTATTTGTGTGCATCGGTAATAAGGTCAGTACGCAACGCCTATGTGCGTCAGTGACTGGCAAAGTAAGTACTAACTGTGTACTTCAGTGGTCGTGTAAGTACTTACTGTGTTCGCAGTTCCTGCCCTCATAACCAAAGCGGCACTGACACACGTAGTCGTTCTTTGTCGGCACGCACCATCCACCGTTCTGACACGGGGCCGAAAGACAGGCTGAAAACATGAAGTAAGTCAAATACCCCTCTCTCTCTCTCTGTCTCTCTCTCTCTCTCTCTCTCTCTCTCTCTCTCTCTCTCTCTCGCTCTCTCTCTCTCTCTCTCTCTCTCTCTCTCTCTCTCTCTCTCTCTCTCTCGGTTAATTGGTGGCTAGTCGTTTCTTTTTCAATTACGCATTATTTAATGTGTAATTTGTATGAAGAACACTGTTTTACATGCAGTCTAGTTTCGAAGTCGGAGGAGGGTGGTAATAATTATATTTTGTCTTGGTAAATTATGGGAAATATGATGATGTTTATTATCAGGTTATTAATAAGAAGAAGAAAAAGGAAACATGCATAATGTTTCTT